>CANQJN010000005.1:2387500-2830000 GCA_947623535.1 Coelioxys conoideus | reverse complement strand
ATAATAATTATGGTAATAACAATAATAATAATGATGATAACAGAAATAATAATGATAATAACAATAATAATAATGATAATAACAGTAATGATAATGATAATAGCAATACAAATAGAGATAATAACAGAAATAATAGTGATAATAACAATAATGATGATATTAACAATAATAATAATGGTAATAACACTAATAATAATGACAATAACAATAATAATAATGGTAATAACAATAATAATAATGATAATAACAGAAATAATAATGATAATAACAATAATAATAATGGTAATAACAATAATAATAATGATAATAACAGAAATAATAATGATAATAACAATAATAATAACGATAATAACAGAAATAATAATGATAATAACAATAATAATAATGGTAATAACAATAGTAATAACGATAATAACAGAAATAATAATGTTAATAACAATAATAATAACGATAATAACAGAAATAATAATGATAATAACAATAATAATAATGATAATAACAACAATAATAATAATAACAGAAATAATAATGATAATAACAATAATAATAATGGTAATAACAATAATAACAATGATAATAACATGAATAACAATGATAATAACAATAAGAATAACGATAATAACAATAAGAATAACGATAATAACATAAATAATAATGATAATAACAATAATAATAATGGTAATAACAATAATAATACTGATAATAACAATAATAATAGTGATAATAACAATAATAACAATAGTAATAACGATAATAACAGAAATAATAATGATAATAACAATAATAATAATGGTAATAACAATAATAATAGTGAGAATAACAATAATAATAACGATAATAACAGAAATAATAATGATACTAACAATAATAATAACGATAATAACAGAAATAATAATGATATTAACAATAATAATAATGGTAATAAGAATAATAATAATGATAATAAAGGAAATAATAATGATAATAACAATAATAATAACGATAATAACAGAAATAATAATGATAATAACAATAGTAATAATGGTAATAACAATAATAATAATGATAATAACAGAAATAATAATGTTAATATCAATAATAATAACGATAATAACAGAAATAATAATGATAATAACAATAATAATAATGGTAATAACCATAATAATAATGATAATAACAATAATAATAATGATAATAACAATAGTAATAACGATAATAACAGAAATAATAATGATAATAACAATAATAATAATGGTAATAACAATAATAATAATGATAATAACATAAATAACAATGATAATAACAATAAGAATAACGATAATAACAGAAATAATAATGATAATAACAGTAATGATAATGATAATAACAGAAATAATAGTGACAATAACACTAATAATATTGATAACAACAACAATAATGATGATATTAACTATAATAATAATGATAACACCACTAATAACAATGATAATAACAATAATAACAATGGTAATAACACTAATAATAATGATCATATCAATAGTAATTATGGTAATAACAATAATAATAATGATAATAACAACAATAATGATGATATTAACAATAATAATAATGGTAATGACACTAATAATAATCACAATAACAATAATAATAATGGTAATAACAATAATAATAATGATAATAACAGAAATAATAATGATAATAACAATAATAATAATGGTAATAACAATAATAATAATGATAATAAAAGAAATAATAATGATAATAACAATAATAATAATGGTAATAACAATAATAATAACGATAATAAGATAAATAATAATGATAATAACAGAAATAGTAATGATAATAACACTAATAATAATGGTAATAACAATTATAATAATGATAATGACAGAAATAATAATGATAATAACAATAATAATAACGATAATAACAGAAATAATAATGATAATAACACTAACAATATTGGTAATAACAATAATAATAACGATAATAACATAAATAATAATGATAATAACAGGAATAATAGTGATAATAACAATAATAATAATGATAATAACAGTAATAATAATAATAATAACAATACTAATAATGGTAATAACAATAATAATAATGATAATAACATAAATAACAATGATAATAACAATAAGAATAACGATAATAACAGAAATAATAATGATAATAACAGTAATGATAATGATAATAACAGAAATAATAGTGACAATAACACTAATAATATTGATAACAACAACAATAATGATGATATTAACCATAATAATATTGATAATAACACTAATAATACTGATAATAACAATAATAACAATGGTAATATCACTAATAATAATGATAATAACAATAATAATTATGGTAATAACAATAATAATACTGATAATAACAGAAATAATAATGATAATAACAATAATAATAATGATAATGACAGAAATAATAATGATAATAACAATAATAATAACGATAATAACAGAAATAATGATGATAATAACACTAACAATATTGGTAATAACAATAATAATAACGATAATAAAAGAAATAATAATGATAATAACAGAAATAATAATGATAATAACAATAATAATAATGGTAATAACAATAATAATGATGGTAATAACAATAATAATGATGATAACAACAGAAATAATACTGAAAATAACAATAATTATAATGGTAATAACAATAATACTAACGATAATAACAGAAATAATAATGATAATAACAATAATAATAATGGTAATAACAATAATAATAATGATAATAACAGAAATAATAATGTTAATAACAATAATAATAATGGTAATAACAATAATAATAATGATAATAACAGAAATAATAATGATAATAACAATAATAATAACGATAAGAACATAAATAATAATGATAATAACAGAAATAATAATGATAATAACAATAATAATAATGGTAATAACAATAATAATAATGATAATAACAGAAATAATAATGATAATAACAATAATAATAATGGTAATAACAATAATAATAATAGTAATAACAATAATAATAATGATAATAACAGAAATAATAATGATAATAACAATAATAATAATAGTAATAACAATAATAATAATGATAATGACAGAAATAATAATGATAATAACAATAATAATAATGGTAATAACAAAAATAATAATGATAATAACATAAATAACAATGATAATAACAATAAAAATAACGATAATAACATAAATAATAATCATAATAACAATAATAATAATGGTAATAAAAATAATAGCAATGATAATAACATAAATAACAATGATAATAACAATAATAATAACGATAATAACAGAAATAATAATGATAATAACAATAATAATAACGATAATAACAGAAATAATAATGATATTAACAATAATAATAATGGTAATAAGAATAATAATAATGATAATAAAGGAAATAATAATGATAATATCAATAATAATAACGATAATAACAGAAATAATAATGATAATAACAATAATAATAATGGTAATAACAATAATAATAATGATAATAACAATAATAATAATGATAATAACAATAGTAATAACGATAATAACAGAAATAATAATGATAATAAGAATAATAATAATGGTAATAACAATAATAATAATGATAATAACATAAATAACAATGATAATAACAATAAGAATAACGATAATAACAGAAATAATAATGATAATAACAGTAATGATAATGATAATAACAGAAATAATAGTGACAATAACACTAATAATATTGATAACAACAACAATAATGATGATATTAACTATAATAATAATGATAATAACACTAATAATAATGATAATAACAATAATAACAATGGTAATAACACTAATAATAATGATCATAACAATAATAATTATGGTAATAATAATAATAATAATGATAATAACAACAATAATGATGATATTAACAATAATAATAATGGTAATGACACTAATAATAATGACAGTAACAATAATAATAATGGTAATAACAATAATAATAATGATAATAACAGAAATAATAATGATAATAACAATAATAATAATGGTAATAACAATAATAATAATGATAATAAAAGAAATAATAATGATAATAACAATAATAATAACGGTAACAAGATAAATAATAATGATAATAACAGAAATAATAATGATAATAACAATAATAATAATGATAATAACAATAATAATACTGGTAATAACATATAATAATAATGATAACACAAATAACAATGAAAATAGCAATAATAATAATGGTAATAACAATAATAATAACGATAATAACAATAATAATATTGATACTAACAATAATAATAATGATAATAACAATAATAATAATGATAATAACAATAATAATAATGATAATAACAATAATAATAATAGTATTAACAATAACAATAATGACAATAACAGAAATAATAATGATAATAACAATAATAATAACGATAATAACAGAAATAATAATTATAATAACAATAATAATTACGATAATAACAGAAATAATAATTATAATAACAATAATAATAACGATAATAACAGAAATAATAATTATAATAACAATAATAATAACGATAATAACATAAATAATAATGATAATAACAATAATAATAATGGTAATAACAATAGTAATAATGACATTATCGACAATAATAATGATAATAACAAAAATGATGATACTAACTATAATAATAATGATAATAACATTAATAATAATGATAATAACATTAATAATAATGATAATAACAATAATAACAATGATAATAACAGAAATAGTAATAATAATACCAGAAATAATAATGATATTAACAGTAAGGATAACCATAATAACAGAAATAATGATGATAATAACAATAATAATAATGGTAATAACAATAATAATAATGATAATAACAGAAATAATAATGATAATAACAATAATAATAATGGTAATAACAATAAAAATAATGATAATAACATAAATAACATTGATAATAACAATAAGAATAACGATAATAAGATAAATAATAATGATAATAACAGAAATAATAATGATAATAACAATAATAATAACGATAATAACAGAAATAATAATGATAATAACACTAACAATATTGGTAATAACAATAATAATAACGATAATAACATAAATAATAATGATAATAACAGGAATAATAGTGATAATAACAATAATAATAATGATAATAACAGTAATAATAATAATAATAACAATACTAATAATGGTAATAACAATAATAATAATGATAATAACATAAATAACAATGATAATAACAATAAGAATAACGATAATAACAGAAATAATAATGATAATAACAGTAATGATAATGATAATAACAGAAATAATAGTGACAATAACACTAATAATATTGATAACAACAACAATAATGATGATATTAACCATAATAATATTGATAATAACACTAATAATACTGATAATAACAATAATAACAATGGTAATATCACTAATAATAATGATAATAACAATAATAATTATGGTAATAACAATAATAATACTGATAATAACAGAAATAATAATGATAATAACAATAATAATAATGATAATGACAGAAATAATAATGATAATAACAATAATAATAACGATAATAACAGAAATAATGATGATAATAACACTAACAATATTGGTAATAACAATAATAATAACGATAATAAAAGAAATAATAATGATAATAACAGAAATAATAATGATAATAACAATAATAATAATGGTAATAACAATAATAATGATGGTAATAACAATAATAATGATGATAACAACAGAAATAATACTGAAAATAACAATAATTATAATGGTAATAACAGAAATAATAATGATAATAACAATAATAATAATGGTAATAACAATAATAATAATGATAATAACAGAAATAATAATGTTAATAACAATAATAATAATGGTAATAACAATAATAATAATGATAATAACAGAAATAATAATGATAATAACAATAATAATAACGATAAGAACATAAATAATAATGATAATAACAGAAATAATAATGATAATAACAATAATAATAATGATAATAACAATAATAATAATGATAATAACAATAATAATAATGATAATAACAATAGTAATAACGATAATAACAGAAATAATAATGATAATAAGAATAATAATAATGGTAATAACAATAATAATAATGATAATAACATAAATAACAATGATAATAACAATAAGAATAACGATAATAACAGAAATAATAATGATAATAACAGTAATGATAATGATAATAACAGAAATAATAGTGACAATAACACTAATAATATTGATAACAACAACAATAATGATGATATTAACCATAATAATAATGATAATAACACTAATAATACTGATAATAACAATAATAACAATGGTAATATCACTAATAATAATGATAATAACAATAATAATTATGGTAATAACAATAATAATACTGATAATAACAGAAATAATAATGATAATAACAATAATAATAATGATGATGACAGAAATAATAATGATAATAACAATAATAATAACGATAATAACAGAAATAATGATGATAATAACACTAACAATATTGGTAATAACAATAATAATAACGATAATAAAAGAAATAATAATGATAATAACAGAAATAATAATGATAATAACAATAATAATAATGGTAATAACAATAATAATGATGGTAATAACAATAATAATGATGATAACAACAGAAATAATACTGAAAATAACAATAATTATAATGGTAATAACAATAATACTAACGATAATAACAGAAATAATAATGATAATAACAATAATAATAATGGTAATAACAATAATAATAATGATAATAACAGATATAATAATGTTAATAACAATAATAATAATGGTAATAACAATAATAATAATGATAATAACAGAAATAATAATGATAATAACAATAATAATAACGATAAGAACATAAATAATAATGATAATAACAGAAATAATAATGATAATAACAATAATAATAATGGTAATAACAATAATAATAATGATAATAACAGAAATAATAATGATAATAACAATAATAATAATGGTAATAACAATAATAATAATAGTAATAACAATAATAATAATGATAATAACAGAAATAATAATGATAATAACAATAATAATAATAGTAATAACAATAATAATAATGATAATGACAGAAATAATAATGATAATAACAATAATAATAATGGTAATAACAAAAATAATAATGATAATAACATAAATAACAATGATAATAACAATAAAAATAACGATAATAACATAAATAATAATCATAATAACAATAATAATAATGGTAATAAAAATAATAGCAATGATAATAACATAAATAACAATGATAATAACAATAATAATAACGATAATAACAGAAATAATAATGATAATAACAATAATAATAACGATAATAACAGAAATAATAATGATATTAACAATAATAATAATGGTAATAAGAATAATAATAATGATAATAAAGGAAATAATAATGATAATATCAATAATAATAACGATAATAACAGAAATAATAATGATAATAACAATAATAATAATGGTAATAACAATAATAATAATGATAATAACAGAAATAATAATGTTAATAATAATAATAATAACGATAATAACAGAAATAATAATAATAATAACAATAATAATAATGGTAATAACAATAATAATAATGATAATAACAATAATAATAATGATAATAACAATAGTAATAACGATAATAACAGAAATAATAATGATAATAAGAATAATAATAATGGTAATAACAATAATAATAATGATAATAACATAAATAACAATGATAATAACAATAAGAATAACGATAATAACAGAAATAATAATGATAATAACAGTAATGATAATGATAATAACAGAAATAATAGTGACAATAACACTAATAATATTGATAACAACAACAATAATGATGATATTAACTATAATAATAATGATAATAACACTAATAATAATGATAATAACAATAATAACAATGGTAATAACACTAATAATAATGATCATAACAATAATAATTATGGTAATAACAATAATAATAATGATAATAACAACAATAATGATGATATTAACAATAATAATAATGGTAATGACACTAATAATAATGACAGTAACAATAATAATAATGGTAATAACAATAATAATAATGATAATAACAGAAATAATAATGATAATAACAATAATAATAATGGTAATAACAATAATAATAATGATAATAAAAGAAATAATAATGATAATAACAATAATAATAACGGTAACAAGATAAATAATAATGATAATAACAGAAATAATAATGATAATAACAATAATAATAATGATAATAACAATAATAATACTGGTAATAACATATAATAATAATGATAACACAAATAACAATGAAAATAGCAATAATAATAATGGTAATAACAATAATAATAACGATAATAACATAAATAATAATGATAATAACAATAATAATAACGATAATAACAGAAATAATAATGATAATAACACTAACAATATTGGTAATAACAATAATAATAACGATAATAACATAAATAATAATGATAATAACAGAAATAATAGTGATAATAACAATAATAATAATGATAATAACAATAATAATAATGATAATAACAATAATAATAATGGTAATAACATATAATAATAATGATAATAACACAAATAGCAATGAAAATAGCAATAATAATAGTGGTAATAACAATAATAATAACGATAATAACATAAATAATAATGATAATAACAATAATAATAACGATAATAACAGAAATAATAATGAGAATAACAATAATAATAATGATAATAACAGAAATAGTAATGATAATAACACTAATAATAATGGTAATAACAATAATAATAACGATAATAACATAAATAATAATGATAATAACAGAAATAATAGTGATATTAACTATAATAATAATGATAATAACACTAATAATAATGATAATAACAATAATAACAATGGTAATAACACTAATAATAATGATAATAACAATAATAATTATGGTAATAACAATAACAATAATGATAATAACAGAAATAATAATGATAACAACAATAATAACAATGGTAATAACAATAATAATAATGATAATAACATAAATAACATTGATAATAACAATAACAATAACGATAATAAGATAAGTAATAATGATAATAACAGAAATAATAATGATAATAACAGAAATAATAATGATAATAACAATAATAATAATGATAATAACAATAATAATAATGGTAATAACATATAATAATAATGATAATAACACAAATAACAATGAAAATAGCAATAATAATAGTGGTAATAACAATAATAATAACTATAATAACATAAATAATAATGATAATAACAATAATAAAAGTAGTAAAAACAATAATAATAATGAAAATAACAGAAATAATAATGGTAATAACAATAATAATAATGATAATAACAATAAGAATAACGATAATAACATAAATAATAATAATAATAACAGGAATAATAGTGATAATAACAATAATAATAATGATAATAACAGTAATAATAATAATAATAACAATACTAATAATGGTAATAACAATAATAATAATGATAATATCATAAATAACAATGATAATAACAATAAGAATAACGATAATAACAGAAATAATAATGATAATGATAATAACAGAAATAATAGTGACAATAACACTAATAATATTGGTAACAACAACAATAATGATGATATTAACTATAATAATAATGATAATAACACTAATAGTACTGATAATAACAATAATAACAATGGTAATAACACTAATAATAATGATAATAACAATAATAATTATGGTAATAACAATAATAATAATGATGATAACAGAAATAATAATGATAATAACAATAATAATAATGATAATAACACTAACAATATTGGTAATAACAATAATAATAACGATAATAACATAAATAATAATGATAATAACAGGAATAATAGTGATAATAACAATAATAATAATGGTAATAACAATAATAATAATGATAATAAAAAAAATAATAATGATAATGACAATAATAATAACGATAATAACAGAAATAATAATGATAATAACAATAATAATAATGGTAATAACAATAGTAATAACGATAATAACATAAATAATAATGATAATAACAATAATAATTACTATAATAACAGAAATAGTAATGATAATAACAATAATACTAATGGTAATAACAATAATAATAATGATAATAACATAAATAATAATGATAATAACAATAATAATAATGGTAATAACAATAATAATAATGGTAATAACAATATTAATAATGACATTATCAACAATAATAATGATAATAACAGTAATGAGAATGATAATAGCAATAATAATAATGGTAATAACAATAATAATAATAGTAATAACAATAATAATAATGATAATAACACTGATAATAATGATAATAACAATAATATCAATTATAATCACAGAAATAATAATAATAATAATAACAATAATAATAATAATAACAGAAATAATAATGATAATAACAATAATAATAATGGTAATAACAGTAATAACAATGATAATAACATAAATAACAATGATAATAACAATAAAAATAACGATAATAACATAAATAATAATGATAATAACAATAATAACAATGATAATAACATAAATAACAATGATAATAACAATAATAATAACGATAATAACAGAAATAATAATGATAATAACAATAATAATAATGGTAATAACAATAATAATAATGATAATAACACAAATAACATTGATAATAACAATAAGATTAACGATAATAAGATAAATAATAATGATAATGACAGAAATAATAATGATAATAACAATAATAATAACGATAATAACAGAAATAATAATGAGAATAACAATAATAATAATGATAATAACGGAAATAGTAATGATAATAACACTAATAATAATGGTAATAACAATAATAATAATGATAATGACAGAAATAATAATGATAATAACAATAATAATAACGATAATAACAGAAATAATAATGATAATAACACTAACAATATTGGTAATAACAATAATAATAACGATAATAAAAGAAATAATAATGATAATAACAGAAATAATAATGATAATAACAATAATAAAAGTGGTAAAAACAATAATAATAATGAAAATAACAGAAATAATAATGGTAATAACAATAATAATAATGATAATAACATAAATAACAATGATAATAACAATAAGAATAACGATAATAACATAAATAATAATGATAATAACAGGAATAATAGTGATAATAACAATAATAATAATGATAATAACAGTAATAATAATAATAATAACAATACTAATAATGGTAATAACAATAATAATAATGATAATATCATAAATAACAATGATAATAACAATAAGAATAACGATAATAACAGAAATAATAATGATAATAACAGTAATGATAATGATAATAACAGAAATAATAGTCACAATAACACTAATAATATTGATAACAACAACAATAATGATGATATTAACTATAATAATAATGATAATAACACTAATAATACTGATAATAACAATAATAACAATGGTAATAACACTAATAATAATGATAATAACAATAATAATTATGGTAATAACAATAATAATAATGATGATAACAGAAATAATAATGATAATAACAATAATAATAATGATAATAACAGAAATGATAATGATAATAGCAATACAAATAGAGATAATAACAGAAATAATAGTGATAATAACAATAATAATAATGATAATAACAGTAATAATAATAATAATAACAATACTAATAATGGTAATAACAATAATAATAATGATAATAACAATAGTAATAACGATAATAACAGAAATAATAGTGATAATAACAATAATAATAATGATAATAACAACAATAATGATGATATTAACAATAATAATAATGGTAATAACACTAATAATAATGTCAATAACAATAATAATAATGGTAATAACAATAATAATAATGATAATAACAGAAATAATAATGATAATAACAATAATAATAACGATAATAACAGAAATAATAATGAGAATAACAATAATAATAATGGTAATAACAATAATAATAATGATAATAAAAGAAATAATAATGATAATAACAATAATAATAATGGTAATAACAATAATAATAATGATAATAAAGGAAATAATAATGATAATAACAATAATTATAATGGTAATAACAATAATAATAATGATAATAAAAAAAATAATAATGATAATAACAATAATAATAATAGTGTTAACAATAACAATAATGACAATAACAGAAATAATAATGATAATAACAATAATAATGATGATAATAACAGAAATAATAATGATAATAACAATAATAATAATGGTAATAACAATAATAATAATGATAATAAAAAAAATAATAATGATAATGACAATAATAATAACGATAATAACAGAAATAATAATGATAATAACAATACTAATAATGGTAATAACAATAGTAATAACGATAATAACATAAATAATCATGATAATAACAATAGTAATTACTATAATAACAGAAACAGTAATGATAATAACAATAATAATAATGGTAATAACAATAATAATAATGATAATAACATAAATAATAATGATAATAACAATAATAATAATGGTAATAACAATAATAATAATGGTAATAGCAATATTAATAATGACATTGTCGACAATAATAATGATAACAACAGTAATGAGAATGATAATAGCAATAATAATAATGGTAATAACAATAATAATAATAGTAATAACAATAATAATAATGATAATAACACTGATAATAATGATAATAACAATAATATCAATTATAATCACAGAAATAATAATAATAATAATAACAATAATAATAATAATAACAGAAATAATAATGATAATAACAATAATAATAATGGTAATAACATATAATAATAATGATAATAACACAAATAACAATGAAAATAGCAATAATAATACAGGTAATAACAATAATAATAACGATAATAACATAAATAATAATGATAATAACAATAATAATAACGATAATAACAGAAATAATAATGAGAATAACAATAATAATAATGATAATAACGGAAATAGTAATGATAATAACACTAATAATAATGGTAATAACAATAATAATAATGATAATGACAGAAATAATAATGATCATAACAGTAATGATAATGATAATAACAGAAATAATAGTCACAATAACACTAATAATATTGATAACAACAACAATAATGATGATATTAACTATAATAATAATGATAATAACACTAATAATACTGATAATAACAATAATAACAATGGTAATAACACTAATAATAATGATAATAACAATAATAATTATGGTAATAACAATAATAATAATGATGATAACAGAAATAATAATGATAATAACAATAATAATAATGATAATAACAGAAATGATAATGATAATAGCAATACAAATAGAGATAATAACAGAAATAATAGTGATAATAACAATAGTAATAATGATAATAACAACAATAATGATGATATTAACAATAATAATAATGGTAATAACACTAATAATAATGACAATAACAATAATAATAATGGTAATAACAATAATAATAATGATAATAACAGAAATAATAATGATAATAACAATAATAATAACGATAATAACAGAAATAATAATGAGAATAACAATAATAATAATGGTAATAACAATAATAATAATGTTAATAAAAAAAATAATAATGATAATAAAAGAAATAATAATGATAATAACAATAATTATAATGGTAATAACAATAATAATAATGATAATAACAGAAATAATAATGATAATAACAATAATAATAACGATAATAACAGAAATAATAATGAGAATAACAATAATAATAATGGTAATAACAATAATAATAATGATAATAAAAAAAATAATAATGATAATAAAAGAAATAATAATGATAATAACAATAACAATAACGATAATAACAGAAATAATAATGATAATAACAATAATAATAATGATAACAACAACAATAATAATGATAATAACAGAAATAATGATGATAATAACAATAATAATAATGGTAATAACAATAATAATGATGGTAATAACAATAATAATGATGATAACAACAGAAATAATAATGATAATAACAATAATTATAATGGTAATAACAATAATAATAACGATAATAACAGAAATAATAATGATAATAACAATACTAATAATGGTAATAACAATAATAATAATGATAATGACAGAAATAATAATGATAATAACAATAATAATAGTGGTAATAACAATAATAATAATGATAATAACATAAATAACATTGATAATAACAATAAGAATAACGATAATAAGATAAATAATAATGATAATAACAGAAATAATAATGATAATAACAATAATAATAATGATAATAACAATAATAATAATGGTAATAACATATAATAATAATGATAATAACACAAATAACAATGAAAATAGCAATAATAATAGTGGTAATAACAATAATAATAACGATAATAACAAAAATAATAATGATAATAACAATAATAATAACGATAATAACAGAAATAATAATGAGAATAACAATAATAATAATGATAATAACAGAAATAGTAATTATAATAACACTAATAATAATGGTAATAACAATAATAATAATGATAATGACAGAAATAATAATGATAATAACAATAATAATAGCGGTAATATCAATAATAATAATAATAATAACAATAGTAATAACGATAATAACAGAAATAATAATGATAATAACATTAATAATAATGGTAATAACAATAATAATAATGATAATGACAGAAATAATAATGATGATAACAGAAATAATAATGATAATAACAATAATAATAATGATAATAACAGTAATGATAATGATAATAGCAATACAAATAGAGATAATAACAGAAATAATAGTGATAATAACAATAATAATAATGATAATAACAACAATAATGATGATATTAACAATAATAATAATGGTAATAACACTAATGATAATGACAATAACAATAATAATAATGGTAATAACAATAATAATAATGATAATAACAGAAATAATAATGATAATAACAATAATAATAATGGTAATAACAATAATAATAATGATAATAAAAGAAATAATAATGATAATAACAATAATTATAATGGTAATAACAATAATAATAATGAGAATAACAGAAATAATAATGATAATAACAATATTAATAACGATAATAACAGAAATAATAATGAGAATAACAATAATAATAATGGTAATAACAATAATAATAATGATAATAAAAAAAATAATAATGATAATAAAAGAAATAATAATGATAATAAAAATAATAATAACGATAATAACAGAAATAATAATGACAATAACAATAATAATAATGGTCATAACAATAATAATAATGATAATAAAAATAATAATTTCGGTAATAACAATAATAATAATGATGATAACAGAAATAATAATGATAATAACAATAATAATAATGATAATAACAGTAATGATAATGATAATAGCAATACAAATAGAGATAATAACAGAAATAATAGTGATAATAACAATAATAATAATGATAATAACAACAATAATGATGATATTAACAATAATAATAATGGTAATAACACTAATAATAATGACAATAACAACAATAATAATGGTAATAACAATAATAATAATGATAATAACAATAATAATTATGGTAATAACAATAATAATAATGATGATAACAGAAATAATAATGATAATAACAATAATAATAATGATAATGACAGTAATATTAATGATAATAGCAAAACAAATAGAGATAATAACAGAAATAATAGTGATAATAACAATAATAATAACGATAATAACAGAAATAATAATGATAATAACAATAATAATAATGGTAATAACAATAGTAATAACGATAATAAAAGAAATAATAATGTTAATAACAATAATAATAACGATAATAACAGAAATAATAATGATAATAACAATAATAATAATGATAATAACAGAAATAATAATGATAATAGCAATAATAATAATGGTAATAACAATAATAATGATGATAATAGCAGAAATAATAATGATAATAACAATAATAATAATGGTAATAACAATAATAATAATGATAATAAAAAAAATAATAATGATAATAACAATAATAATAACGATAATAAAAGAAATAATAATGATAATAACAGAAATAATAATGATAATAACAATAATGATAATGATAATAGCAATACAAATAGAGATAATAACAGAAACAATAGTGATAATAACAATAATAATAATGATAATAACAACAATAATGATGATATTAACAATAATAATAATGGTAATAACACTAATAATAATGACAATAACAATAATAATAATGGTAATAACAATAATAATAATGATAATAACAATAATAATTTCGGTAATAACAATAATAATAATGATGATAACAGAAATAATAATGATAATAACAATAATAATAATGATAATAACAGTAATGATAATGATAATAGCAATACAAATAGAGATAATAACAGAAATAATAGTGATAATAACAATAATAATAATGATAATAACAACAATAATGATGATATTAACAATAATAATAATGGTAATAACAATAATAATAATGATGATAACAGAAATAATAATGATAATAACAATAATAATAATGATAATGACAGTAATATTAATGATAATAGCAAAACAAATAGAGATAATAACAGAAATAATAGTGATAATAACAATAATAATAATGATAATAACAACAATAATGATGATATTAACAATAATAATAATGGTCATAACAATAATAATAATGATAATAAAAAAAATAATAATGATAATAACAATAGTAATAACGATAATAAAAGAAATAATAATGGTAATAACAATAATAACAATGATAATAACATAAATAACAATGATAATAACAATATAAATAATGATGATAACAGAAATAATAATGATAATAACAATAATAATAATAGTGTTAACAATAACAATAATGACAATAACAGAAATAATAATGATAATAACAATAATAATAATGGTAATAACAAAAATAGTATTGATAATAACAATAATAATAATGATAATAACAATAATAATAATGATAATGACATAAATAACAATGATAATAACAATAAGAATAACGATAATAACAGAAATAATAATGATAATAACAATAATAATAATGGTAATAACAATAATAATAATGATAATAACATAAATAATAATGGTAATAACAATAATAATTTCGGTAATAACAATAATAATAATGATAATAGCAGTAATGAGAATGATAATAACAATAATAATAATGGAAATAACAAAAATAATAATGATAATAACCCTAATAATTATGATAATAACAACAATAATAATAATAACTGTAGTAATAATGATAATATCTACAATAATGATGATATTAACTATAATAATAATGATAATAACACTAATAATAATGATAATAACAATAATATAATTATAATCACAGAAATAATAATAATAATAACAATAATAATAATAATAACAGAAATAATAATGATAATAACAATAATAATAATGGTAATAACAATAATAACAATGATAATAACATAAATAACAATGATAATAACAATAATAATAACGATAATAACACTAATAATAATGATAATAACAATAATAATAATAATAACAGAAATAATAATGATAATAACAATAATAATAATGGTAATAACAATAATAACAATGATAATAACAATAAGAATAACGATAATAACATAAATATTAATGATAATAACAATAATAATAGTGATAATAACAATAATAATAACGATAATAACAGAAATAATAATGATAATAACAATAATAATAATGATAATAACAGAAATAATAATGATAATAGCAATAATAATAATGGTAATAACAATAATAATGATGATAATAGCAGAAATAATAATGATAATAACAATAATAATAATGGTAATAACAATAATAATAATGATAATAAAAAAAATAATAATGATAATAACAATAATAATAACGATAATAAAAGAAATAATAATGATAATAACAGAAATAATAATGATAATAACAATAATGATAATGATAATAGCAATACAAATAGAGATAATAACAGAAACAATAGTGATAATAACAATAATAATAATGATAATAACAACAATAATGATGATATTAACAATAATAATAATGGTAATAACACTAATAATAATGACAATAACAATAATAATAATGGTAATAACAATAATAATAATGATAATAACAATAATAATTTCGGTAATAACAATAATAATAATGATGATAACAGAAATAATAATGATAATAACAGTAATGATAATGATAATAGCAATACAAATAGAGATAATAACAGAAATAATAGTGATAATAACAATAATAATAATGATAATAACAACAATAATGATGATATTAACAATAATAATAATGGTAATAACACTAATAATAATGACAATAACAATAATAATAATGGTAATAACAATAATAATAATGATAATAACAATAATAATTATGGTAATAACAATAACAATAATGATGATAACAGAAATAATAATGATAATAACAATAATAATAATGATAATGACAGTAATATTAATGATAATAGCAAAACAAATAGAGATAATAACAGAAATAATAGTGATAATAACAATAATAATAATGATAATAACAACAATAATGATGATATTAACAATAATAATAATGGTCATAACAATAATAATAATGATAATAAAAAAAATAATAATGATAATAACAATAGTAATAACGATAATAAAAGAAATAATAATGGTAATAACAATAATAACAATGATAATAACATAAATAACATTGATAATAACAATAATAATAATGATGATAACAGAAATAATAATGATAATAACAATAATAATAATAGTGTTAACAATAACAATAATGACAATAACAGAAATAATAATGATAATAACAATAATAATAATGGTAATAACAAAAATAGTATTGATAATAACAATAATAATAATGATAATAACAATAATAATAATGATAATGACATAAATAACAATGATAATAACAATAAGAATAACGATAATAACAGAAATAATAATGATAATAACAATAATAATAATGGTAATAACAATAATAATAATGATAATAACATAAATAATAATGGTAATAACAATAATAATTTCGGTAATAACAATAATAATAATGATAATAGCAGTAATGAGAATGATAATAACAATAATAATAATGGTAATAACAAAAATAATAATGATAATAACCCTAATAATTATGATAATAACAACAATAATAATAATAACTGTAGTAATAATGATAATATCTACAATAATGATGATATTAACTATAATAATAATGATAATAACACTAATAATAATGATAATAACAATAATATAATTATAATCACAGAAATAATAATAATAATAACAATAATAATAATCATAACAGAAATAATAATGATAATAACAATAATAATAATGGTAATAACAATAATAACAATGATAATAACATAAATAACAATGATAAGAACAATAATAATAACGAGAATAACACTAATAATAATGATAATAACAATAATAATAATAATAACAGAAATAATAATGATAATAACAATAATAATAATGGTAATAACAATAATAACAATGATAATAACATAAATAACAATGATAATAACAATAAGAATAACGATAATAACATAAATATTAATGATAATAACAATAATAATAGTGATAATAACAATAATAATAGTGGTAATAACAATAATAATAATGATAATAACATAAATAATAATGATAATTTCAATAATAATTAAGATAATAACAGAAATTATAATCAGAATAATAATAATAATAATGGTAATAACAATAGTAATAATGATAATAACATAAATAACAATGATAATAACAATAATAATAACGATAATAACATAAATAATAATGATGATAACAATAATAATAATTGTGTTAACAATAACAATAATGACAATAACAGAAATAATAATGATAATAACAATAGTAATAATGATAATAACAATAATAATAATGGTAATAGCACTAATAGTAATCATAATAAGAGAAATAATTATAATAATAACAATAATAACAATGATAATCACAGACATAATAATAATAATAACAATAATATTAATAATAATAACAGAAATAATAATGATAATAACAATAATAATTACGATAATAACAGAAATAATAATGATAATAACAATAATAATAATGATAATATCAATAATAATAATGGTAATAACAATAATAATAATGATAATGACAGAAATAATAATGATAATAACAATAATAATAGTGGTAATAACAATAATAATAATGATAATAACAATAGTAATAACGATAATAACAGAAATAATAATGATAATAACATTAATAATAATGGTAATAACAATAATACTAATGATAATAACATAAATAACATTGATAATAACAATAAGAATAACGATAATAAGGTAAATAATAATGATAATAACAATAATAATAATGATAATAACAATAATAATAATGGTAATAACATATAGTAATAATGATAATAACATAAATAACAATGAAAATAACAATAAGAATAACGATAATAACAGAAATAATAATAGTGATAATAACAATAATAATAATAGTAATAACAATAATAATAATGATAATAACAGAAATAATAATGATAATAACAATAATAATAGTGGTAATAACAATAATAATAATGATAATAACATAAATAATAATGATAATAACAATAATAATTACGATAATAACATAAATAATAATGATAATAACAATAATAATAACGATAATAACAAAAATAATAATGATATTAACAATAATAATAATGGTAATAACAATAATAATAATGATAATAAAAGAAATAATAATGATAATAACTGTTTCGTCTCGGTAGAGGCACTCCCGATCCGACAATTGGAAGGTTTTTAGAAAAAATGCCGGCCCGCGGGACTGAGGATGGTTCGGTTATGATTATGAAAAACCAGTGGATTTCGCGCTGGACTTCGCAGTTTATTTTTCTTTGAATTGAGCCTGACGGGCTCTCGGTACAACTGGTATCAACGGTTTGTTGCGGACTGTCCCCTAAATTCGGAGCGAACAGCTATCCTCGCGCTCAAGCCGCCGGATGGATACCTGGACGGAACGCGGGGCAGGTCGGGGGAAGTCAATATTATTGACTTACCTGCCAAGTCACTTTCGCCGTATTGATTTATAGATAGGAATTTGAACATACCGCCCGCCTCGCATTCCGAGGATGCGAAACGATACATATAGGCGGACGACTACAAACTAGATTAGCGCAACGTGTCTAAGCATTAAGACCGCTGATCGATAAATGTGATTTACTTATGGGCTAACGCGAGAAAAAAAAATATAAAAGGAAAGTAAGAATAGAACAACGAACAATAACCTAATATCCGCGACTTAATGACTAACGAGATTTATGAGTAAGTCGGACAGAATGAATTGGAAACAACGCATTAAGGAATAGACAATCGCAATACAATTTGTAATGGTTATAATCTAATTATTTCGCAGCGCTTGGATTATTATCATCTAGAATCGGAATTGGTAGCGGACAAATCTGGGTTACCGGTCGTTTCAAATCGCCGTCTATAGTACGCACGGTAACGACACGAACCTTTTGATCCGCACCGGGGTGCAGTTGAGTGATACGCGCGAGTTGCCATTTGGAGGGCGGGAGCGAACAGTTTTTTAAGATAACAAGTTCATTTAAACGTACGTTATCGCGATCTTGCTGCCACTTTCGGCGTTGATGTAGAGTGTGAAGGTAGTCTGCGGACCAGGAACGCCAGATCTGTTCAGTTATTCTACGAACGTGTTGCCACCGGTCGAGCCTATTCTGATTAGTTTCTAATGCGGATTCCTCTGGAATCGCGACAATAGGTCGGCCTATAGTAAAGTGACCGGGAGTCAGTGCAGACAGGTCAGTAGGGTCGTCGGTGAGCGCGGATATCGGGCGAGAGTTCAAACACGCCTCGATTTGACACAATACAGTTGAAAATTCAATTTGAGACAGAGTATGAGCTCCCACCACTCGCTTCAGATGATACTTAACGCTTTTCACTCCCGCCTCCCAGAGTCCACCAAAATGTGGAGCGGAAGGGGGAATGAACTTCCACGTGATTCCGTCATTCGCCAACAGACCTTTGAGAGTTGCATCGGCAGTCAATCTACGAAATGTTTGCTGTAATTCGCGATCCGCGCCCCGGAAATTCGTACCGTTGTCAGAATATAAAATTGCGGGAAGTCCGCGCCGGCTGACGAATCTTTTTAAGGCAGCTAAAAACGCGGAAGTAGTACAGTCCTCGACTAGTTCGAGGTGTACTGCCTTGGTGGCGAGACATACGAATATCGCGATATAATATTTTCGAGATTTCTGACCTCTGCCGACGATAGGAAGGATGTTCATTGGACCGGCATAGTCGAGACCGGTATGGGTAAACGGAGCGGAGGGTCTGACTCGAACATCCGGAAGTGCGCTCATCACCTGCGTGGCCGACTGAGCTCTCTGACGAACACAGATTACACAACGATGTATGTGTGCACGAACTAAGGATCGCGCAGAGGTTATCCAATATTGTTGTCTGAGAACTCGGAGAGTCAATTGAACGCCACCATGAAGAGTGCGCTTATGCACATAATCGATTAAAAGTTCGGAAACACGATGCCTGGGCAAGACGATGGGGTGCTTTTCATCATAGCTCAGAGCGGCCTGTTCGAGCCGCCCGCCAAGCCGAATTAGTGCGTCTCTCCCGATGATGGGATGTAGAGAGATAAGCGAGCTAGATTTAGGAAGCGGCTTTTTGTTTTTTAAGAGTTTGAGTTCGGCGGAAAAATGATTGGTTTGAACGTAGGACATCCAGAAGAGAGCAGCGGCGCGAATTTCATCCGCGGTCAACGACGTTGAATTCGGAGATAGTAGAAGTGGTTTTTTACGCGTTTTTTGCGTAAATCTTAGTATATACGCCGTAACCCGGCAAAGTCGAGTCCAGCTCGAGTATTGAGAGGGAAGATCCCATTCTAGGAGTGGAGACGTGTGATGAACATGTGTCTTTCTAGATTCTGATAGTGCAGTCTCTCGGGTTTTCTGTCGATCGGTATCCGAAGGGTTGCGGTCCGGCCAAAACGCGGAGGGAAGAGACAACCACTCCGGCCCGGACCACCATAATTTATGATCAGCAAGCTCGGCAGCGCAGATGCCGCGGGAAGCGCAATCCGCTGGATTATCTTGTGATTTTACGTGTTTCCACGTCACGTTTGGAAGCCGAGTTTGAACGTCGGAAACGCGGTTCGCGACGAACGTATTCCACGCAGACGGATGTTGTTTAAGCCACGCTAAAACAACTGTAGAATCGGTCCACCCGTAAATACGATAGGGTTGGGACTGTAAGGAGGTCAAGGTCCACTCGAGCAGTCGCGTCAACAATACAACCGCGCTCAGTTCCAAACGCGGGACGCTTATGGTTTTCAACGGAGCTACTTTACTCTTAGCCGTCAGCAACGTAATTTGAGCGTCGGAAAGAGAATGATGGACTCGTAAATAAACCACGGCCGCGTAGGCTCGATGTGACGCATCGGCAAATCCGTGCAATTCTATCGCGACATGATTCTTTCGCAAGCCGGTCCAGCGTGGTATTCTCACCTCCTTAAGTTTCGACAAACTTTCGTAATACTCGCACCATTTTTTACAAAACTCGATAGGGATATCTTCGTCCCAATCTTTCTTTAAGAGCCAGAGCTCTTGAAGCATTAATTTCGCTACAATAATCACGGGGGAGGCCCATCCCAGTGGATCGAATATTTTTGAAACTGTTGAGAGAATACTTCTTTTTGTGCATTTCGCCGGTAGGCTGCAGTCAAGGTGAAAGCGGAAAGTGTCTTCGGAAGGAACCCAAGTCACGCCAAGAACTTTCAGACACTCGTCCTCACCGAGCGGACGATTTGAAGCTGATTCAAGCTCTTCAGCCGAAATATCTGCCAACGATTCGGCAGCGTTGGCGGCCCACTTGCGAAGTTGAAAACCCCCTCGACGCATGAGCTCGATTAATTGGTTTCGAATCTCGCGAAGGGTATGAATATCGTCTGCACCGAAAATAGCATCATCGACATAAATGGCATTTTGCAGAACAGAAGCGGCGGCGGGAAGGGTACCGCCTTCGTCAAGAGCTAACTGATTTAGAACTTTAATGGCAAGATATGGCGAGGAAGCGAGACCGTATGTAACTGTGAGCAATCGGTACGAAAGAATAGGCTGGTCTTTACACGGCCGCCACAATATTCTCTGATAGTCGGCATCAGCCGGATTGATTAAAATTTGCCTGAACATCTTGGCGATGTCAGCAGTGTATACATAACGAAATGATCGCCAACGTAAAATGATAGCAGCTAAATCTAGCTGCAGTTTCGGGCCTATCATAAGGTAGTCATTTAGCGACATTCCTGATTTAGTTTTAGCGGACGCATTGAATACGACTCTAAGCTTAGTCGTGCTACTAGATGGTCGCAAGACGGGGTGATGCGGAATATATACCGGCGATATATTCGAATCTTGTTTTTGTTCAACCTGCTCCATGTGACCCATGGAGAGGTATTCGGCTACGAACTCATGATACTGACGCTCCAGATCTGGCTGTTTAAACAGCCGCTGCTCCAATTTCGCGTAAAAACGGGAAGCAACTTGCCAAGATCCTTCAAGATCGAAAGGCGGTTTACTTTTAAATGGAAGCCGGACGACATATCGTCCTTGAGTAGTGCGGGTGCAAGTCTCATGGAAGAAACGCTCACACTTTTCGTCTTCTTCGGAAAGCGTGGGTTTTGAGGGAATTTCTTCGAGTTCCCAAAATCGTCGCAACGAATGATCTAACTCTTCAGTAGATACGCAATTAACAACAGATAAGGATTCCTGACAGGAATTACGAGGTCCAATTGGACCGGAAATGATCCATCCTAGGGCAGTAAGCTGGGCAGTGGGAGTGCCGACTGTACCTTGACGGAGGTCATTTAGTAACAACGATCCGTATAAGTCAGCGCCAATTAAAACGTGAATTGAGTGGCGGCTTAAAGGATTCGGATCGGCTAGCGGCAAATCGCGTAAATGCGGCCAAGATTTTAAATCAAGTCGCGTTTGTGAACCGGTATAAGAAGTGATGCGCTGATAAACGTATGCCGACAACGGAAACGATACTTTAGAATTATGACAAGATTCTAACTGGACGAATACGCACGATTTTGCGATTCCACTATATTGTTCCCCAAAACACTGAATTTGAAGTCTCGCCCGATACCTTTTGGTATGCATCAACTGACAAACCGATTCGGATATGAAACTATAAGACGATCCTTGATCGAGCAGAGCGCGGAGTTTGAAGGTGCGACCTTCAGCGGTACGAAGTACAACCCACGCGGTAGCCAATAACGTGTGGGGAGGGCTGAATTTGGCCGAGGAGACCGTCTGCACTGACGCCGTTAATTCTTTGCCTGTCTCATCCGAAGCATTTGCTTTATTGACAGAATGATCTTCGGAAGTACTACTAGTCGCTTTATTAAGAGCGTTAGCGGCTCGATGTAAAAGAGTGTGATGAGTTCGCTTGCAGAAAAAACACCTACCGGTACTCCTGCACGCGGCGGTAGGGTGACCGGAATGTAAACAGTTAAAGCAAAGTCTGTTTTGCTTTACAAACGCAACTCGTTGATCTAAAGATTTAGTTTTGAATCGTTCGCATTTAAAGAGAGCGTGATTACCGGAACAATTGATACATTTAGCATCCGAAACATTATTAACGCTTGATCGATTCTTCGGAGGATCGGACGCGATTCTATTTTTGCACGACATGCCGTCGCTTGCGGCAAGATAGTCGGTGAGACCGCGTATGCGAAGAGTCATAAACTCGTTAATTTCCTTGTACGTAGGATATTTGTTAGAACTGCCACGATGCAAGTTCCACTCGTCGCGAGTACGTTTGGCAAATTTTTGCACGATCAAATATACTAAGAGATCGTCCCAGGAATTAACATTGCGCTTAAGATTTTTTAACGCGGTAAGGGAAGACGAAACAGTATCTCGCAAACGCTTGAGCTCTATCGCAGACTCAGTCTTCATCGACGGCAAGCTTACAAATTGATGAATATGCGAATTGATCAGAGCGGGTTCATTTTCGTACTCATCAACGAGAAGTTTCCACGCCGCCTCGTAACTTTCGTCGGACATGCTTAGATTATCGATTAAGAGTGCCGCGTCACCGGTTACATTGGTTTTTGTATATTCGAAAGCGACTTGTTCGCGTCGACGAGCGATTCGAATAGGCCCCGGAATTTTCCCCATTGGTTAAATTCTCCGGAAAACGTCGGTAGCGAGAGACGCGGAAGTTGCGATGAGGCGGACGCAACCGATTCGTGACAAATAGAAACATTAGTTTGATTAGACGAGGTTTTACCACCGACGTCCAGCTAGGCGATGGCGTCACTGAGGAAGTCTGATGCTTCGAAGTAGGCGTCCTCCGCATCGAGAAAGCTGTTGTCCTTGAAGTAGGTGATACCCTTCTGGTCCTCCGCTTTAATGGACAGAAGCAGCAACTGATGGGTCTTACGATAGTCTTCCCAGAGCTTCTCCAAATGCTCCTTGCGATTTTTCGCCTTGGCCAGCGTGACTTGCACCTTCGGAAGCTTCTTATAATTTACGATCACTCGTCGGATCGCGGCGATCGTGGTAGTTTGTTGTATTAAAAAGCCTTCCACTCTTTCGCCCATAATTACAGTCCGAAATGAGAGCGGATCGAGTAATTAACCACAACCAAAAAAAAATTCAAGTTTAAGCGATGACGTCGCTAACGTACACGCACAGGTATGTACGGAATTTATCAAGTCACCTTTCTTCAAATTTGAAGGTATCGTTTTATTTACGAAACGGCACAAGGACAGCGGTTATTAACGGCCCGCAAGAGTCCGTTCAATTGTAACGCACAACGAGACAAGAAAGTCTTTGCGAAACCGATAAATTTAATTGTAATATGGTTCACACCAAAATCGGTACGAGCACAACCGAACTTTTTCGATCACAGTCACCGCTGCTATCCGGCTCGAAGGACCACTTTTGTTTCGTCTCGGTAGAGGCACTCCCGATCCGACAATTGGAAGGTTTTTAGAAAAAATGCCGGCCCGCGGGACTGAGGATGGTGCGGTTATGATTATGAAAAACCAGTCGATTTCGCGCTGGACTTCGCAGTTTATTTTTCTTTGAATTGAGCCTGACGGGCTCGCGGTACAACTGGTATCAACGGTTTGTTGCGGACTGTCCCCTAAATTCGGAGCGAACAGCTATCCTCGCGCCCAAGCCGCCGGATGGATACCTGGACGGAACGCGGGGCAGGTCGCGGGAAGTCAATATTATTGACTTACCTGCCAAGTCACTTTCGCCGTATTGATTTATAGATAGGAATTTGAACAATAACAATAAGAATAATAGCAATAACAATAATAATAGTGATAATAACAATAATAATAACGATAATAACAGAAATAATAATGATAATAACAATAATAATCATTGTAATGACAATAATAATATTGATAATAACAGAAATAATAATGATAATAACAATAATAATAATGATAATAAAAGAAATAATAATGATAACGATAATAACAGAAATAACAATGAGAATAACAATAACAATTATGGTAATAACAATAATTATAATGATAATAACAATAATTATAATGATAATAACAATAATAATAATGGTAATAACAATAATAATAATGGCATTATCGACAATAATAAACATAATGACAGTAATGATAATGATAATAGCAATACTAATAAAGCTAATAACAGTAATAATAATGATAATAACAGAAATAATGATGATAATAACAATAATAATAATGATAATAACAGAAATAATAATGATAATGACAATAATAATAATGATAATGACAATAATAATAATGGTAATAACAATAATAATAATGACATTTACGATAATAATAATAATAATAACAGTAATAATAATGATAATAACAACAGTAATGATGATATTAACTATAATAATAATGATAATAAGAATAATAATAATAATAACAGAAATAATAATGATAATAACAATAATAATAATGGTGTTAACAATAATCATAATAGTGTTAACAATAACAGTAATGGTACTGATAATAGCAATACTAATAAAGATAATAACAGTAATAATAATAATTACATTAACGACAATAATAATGATAATAACAATAATAATGATGATGATAACAGAAATAATAATGATAATAGCAATAATAATAATCATAATAACAGAAATAATTATAATAATAACAATAATAATAACCATAATATCAGAAATAATAATGATAATAACCCTAATAATTATGATAATATCAACAATAATAATAATAACAGTAGTAATAATGATAATATTTACAATAATGATGATATTAACTATAATAATAATGATAGTAACACTAATAATAATGATAATAACAATAGTAATAACGATAAGAACATAAATAATAATGATAATAACAATAATAATAACGATAATAACAGAAATAATAATGATAATAACAATAATACTAATGATAATAAAAGAAATAATAATGATAATAACAATAATGATAACGATAATAACAGAAATAATAATGAGAATAACAATAACAATAATGGTAATAACTACAATTATAATGATAATAACAATAATAATAATGGTAATAACAATAATAATAATGATAATAACTCAAATAACAATGATAATAACAATAAGAATAACGATAATAACATAAATAATAATGATAATAACAGGAATAATAGTGATAATAACAATAATAATAATGACAATAACAGAAATAATAATGATAATAACAATAATAATAACGATAATAACAGAAATAATAAGGATAATAACAATAATAATAACGATAAGAACATAAATAATAATGATAATAACAATAATAATAACGATAATAACAGAAATAATAATGATAATAACAATAATACTAATGATAATAAAAGAAATAATAATGATAATAACAATAATGATAACGATAATAACAGAAATAATAATGAGAATAACAATAACAATTATGGTAATAACAATAATTATAATGATAATAACAATAATAATAATGGTAATAACAATAATAATAATGGCATTATCGACAATAATAGAGATAATGACAGTAATGATAATGATAATAGCAATACTAATAAAGCTAATAACAGTAATAATAATAATGACATTAACGATAATAATAATGATAATAACAGTAATAATAATGATAATAACAGAAATAATAATGATAATAACAATAATAATAATGGTAATAACAATAACAATAATGACAATAACAGAAATAATAATGATAATGATAATAACAGGAATAATAGTGATAATAACAATAATAATAATGATAATAACAGTAATAATAATAATAATAACGATACTAATAATGGTAATAACAATAATAATAATGATAATAACATAAATAACAATGATAATAACAATAAGAATAACGATAATAACATAAATAATAATGATAATAACAATAATAATAACGATAATAACAGAAATAATAATGGTAATAACAATAATAATAATGATAATAACAGAAATAATAATGATAATTACAATAATAATAATGGTAATAACAATAATAATAATGATAATAAAAGAAATAATAATGACAATAACAATAATAATAATGGTAATAACAATAATAATAATGATAATAACAGAAATAATAATGATAATAACAATAATAATAATGGTAATAACAATAATAATAATGATAATAACAGGAATAATAGTGATAATAACAATAATGATAACGATAATAACAGAAATAACAATGAGAATAACAATAACAATTATGGTAATAACAATAATTATAATGCTAATAACAGTAGTAATAATGATAATAACAACAGTAATGATGATATTAACTATAATAATAATGATAATAAGAATAATAATAATAATAACAGAAATAATAATGATAATAACAATACTAATAATGATAATAAAAGAAATAATAATGATAATAACAATAATAATCATTGTAATGACAATAATAATAATGGTGTTAACAATAATCATAATAGTGTTAACAATAACAGTAATGGTACTGATAATAGCAATACTAATAAAGATAATAACAGTAATAATAATAATTACATTAACGACAATAATAATGATAATAACAATAATAATGATGATAATAAAAGAAATAATAATGATAATAATAATAATAATAATGGTAATAACAATAATAATAACGATAATAACAGAAATAATAATGATATTAACAATAATAATAATGGCAATAACAATAATAATAATGATAATAAAAGAAATAATAATGATAATAACAATAATAATAATGGTAATAACAATAATAATAACGATAATAACAGAAATAATAAGGATAATAACAATAATAATAACGATAAGAACATAAATAATAATGATAATAACAATAATAATAACGATAATAACAGAAATAATAATGATAATAACAATAATACTAATGATAATAAAAGAAATAATAATGATAATAACAATAATGATAACGATAATAACAGAAATAATAATGAGAATAACAATAACAATTATGGTAATAACAATAATTATAATGATAATAACAATAATAATAATGGTAATAACAATAATAATAATGGCATTATCGACAATAATAGAGATAATGACAGTAATGATAATGATAATAGCAATACTAATAAAGCTAATAACAGTAATAATAATAATGACATTAACGATAATAATAATGATAATAACAGTAATAATAATGATAATAACAGAAATAATAATGATAATAACAATAATAATAATGGTAATAACAATAACAATAATGACAATAACAGAAATAATAATGATAATGATAATAACAGGAATAATAGTGATAATAACAATAATAATAATGATAATAACAGTAATAATAATAATAATAACGATACTAATAATGGTAATAACAATAATAATAATGATAATAACATAAATAACAATGATAATAACAATAAGAATAACGATAATAACATAAATAATAATGATAATAACAATAATAATAACGATAATAACAGAAATAATAATGATAATAACAATAACAATATTGGTAATAACAATAATAATAACGATAATAAAAGAAATAATAATGATAATAACAGAAATAATAATGATAATAACAATAATAAAAGTGGTAAAAACAATAATAATAATGAAAATAACATAAATAATAATGGTAATAACAATAATAATAATGATAATAACTCAAATAACAATGATAATAACAATAAGAATAACGATAATAACATAAATAATAATGATAATAACAGGAATAATAGTGATAATAACAATAATAATAATGACAATAACAGAAATAATAATGATAATAACAATAATAATAACGATAATAACAGAAATAATAATGATAATAACAGTAATGATAATGATAAAAACAGAAATAATAGTGACAATAACACTAATAATATTGATAACAACAACAATAATGATGATATTAACTATAATAATAATGATACAAACACTAATAATAATGATAATAACAATAATAATAATGGTAATAACCCTAATAATAATGATAATAACAACAATAATAATGGTAATAACAATAATAATAATGATAATAACAGAAATAATAATGATAATTACAATAATAATAATGGTAATAACAATAATAATAATGATAATAAAAGAAATAATAATGACAATAACAATAATAATAATGGTAATAACAATAATAATAATGATAATAACATAAATAACAATGATAATAACAATAAGAATAACGATAACAACAGAAATAATAATGATAATAACAGTAATGATAATGATAATAACAGAAATAATAGTGACAATAACACTAATAATATTGATAACAACAACAATAATGATGATATTAACTATAATAATAATGATAATAACACTAATAATAATGATAATAACAATAATAACAATGGTAATAACACTAATAATAATGATTATAACAATAATAATTATGGTAATAACAATAATAATAATGATGATTACAGAAGTAATAATGATAATAACAGAAATAATAATGATAATGACAATAATAATAATGATAATGACAATAATAATAATGGTAATAACAATAATTATAATGCTAATAACAGTAGTAATAATGATAATAACAACAGTAATGATATTAACTATAATAATAATGATAATAAGAATAATAATAATAATAACAGAAATAATAATTATAATAACAATACTAATAATGATAATAAAAGAAATAATAATGATAATAACAATACTAATAATGATAGTAAAAGAAATAATAATGATAATAACAATAATAATCATTGTAATGACAATAATAATATTGATAATAACAGAAATAATAATGATAATAACAATAATGATAACGATAATAACAGAAATAACAATGAGAATAACAATAACAATTATGGTAATAACAATAATTATAATGCTAATAACAGTAGTAATAATGATAATAACAACAGTAATGATGATATTAACTATAATAATAATGATAATAAGAATAATAATAATAATAACAGAAATAATAATGATAATAACAATAATACTAATGATAATAAAAGAAATAATAATGATAATAACAATAATGATAACGATAATAACAGAAATAATAATGCGAATAACAATAACAATTATGGTAATAACAATAATTATAATGATAATAACAATAATAATAATGGTAATAACAATAATAATAATGGCATTACCGACAATAATAGAGATAATGGCAGTAATGATAATGATAATAGCAATACTAATAAAGCTAATAACAGTAATAATAATAATGACATTAACGATAATAATAATGATAATAACAGAAATAATAATGATAATAACAATAATAATAATGGTAATAACAATAACAATAATGACAATAACAGAAATAATAATGATAATGATAATAACAGGAATAATAGTGATAATAACAATAATAATAATGATAATAACAGTAATAATAATAATAATAACGATACTAATAATGGTAATAACAATAATAATAATGATAATAACATAAATAACAATGATAATAACAATAAGAATAATGGTAATAACAATAATAATAACGATAATAACAGAAATAATAAGGATAATAACAATAATAATAACGATAAGAACATAAATAATAATGATAATAACAATAATAATAACGATAATAACAGAAATAATAATGATAATAACAATAATACAAATGATAATAAAAGAAATAATAATGATAATAACAATAATGATAACGATAATAACAGAAATAATAATGAGAATAACAATAACAATTATGGTAATAACAATAATTATAATGCTAATAACAGTAGTAATAATGATAATAACAACAGTAATGATGATATTAACTATAATAATAATGATAATAAGAATAATAATAATAATAACAGAAATAATAATGATAATAACAATAATACTAATGATAATAAAAGAAATAATAATGATAATAACAATAATGATAACGATAATAACAGAAATAATAATGCGAATAACAATAACAATTATGGTAATAACAATAATAGTAATGATAATAACAATAATAATAATGGTAATAACAATAATAATAATGGCATTACCGACAATAATAGAGATAATGGCAGTAATGATAATGATAATAGCAATACTAATAAAGCTAATAACAGTAATAATAATAATGACATTAACGATAATAATAATGATAATAACAGTAATAATAATGATAATAACAGAAATAATAATGATAATAACAATAATAATAATGGTAATAACAATAACAATAATGACAATAACAGAAATAATAATGATAATGATAATAACAGGAATAATAGTGATAATAACAATAATAATAATGATAATAACAGTAATAATAATAATAATAACGATACTAATAATGGTAATAACAATAATAATAATGATAATAACATAAATAACAATGATAATAACAATAAGAATAACGATAATAACATAAATAATAATGATAATAACAATAATAATAACGATAATAACAGAAATAATAATGATAATAACAATAACAATATTGGTAATAACAATAATAATAACGATAATAAAAGAAATAATAATGATAATAACAATAATAATAACGATAATAACAGAAATAATAATGATAATAACACTAACAATATTGGTAATAACAATAATAATAACGATAATAAAAGAAATAATAATGATAATAACAGAAATAATAATGATAATACAATAATAAAAGTGGTAAAAACAATAATAATAATGAAAATAACATAAATAATAATGGTAATAACAATAATAATAATGATAATAACTCAAATAACAATGATAATAACAATAAGAATAACGATAATAACATAAATAATAATGATAATAACAGGAATAATAGTGATAATAACAATAATTATAATGATAATAACAATAATAATAATGGTAATAACAATAATAATAATGGCATTATCGACAATAATAAAGATAATGACAGTAATGATAATGATAATACTAATACTAATAAAGCTAATAACAGTAATAATAATAATGACATTAACGATAATAATAATGATAATAACAGTAATAATAATGATAATAACAGAAATAATGATGATAAAAACAACAGTAATGATGATATTAACTATAATAATAATGATAATAAGAATAATAATAATAATAACAGAAATAATAATGATAATAACAATACTAATAATGATAATAAAAGAAATAATAGTGATAATAACAATAGTAATAACGATAATAACAGAAATAATAATGATAATAACACCAATAATAATGATAATAACAATAATAATAATGAAAATAACAGAAATAATAATGACAATAACAATAATAATAATGGTAATAGCAATAACAATAATGACAATAACAGAAATAATAATGATAATGATAATAACAGGAATAATAGTGATAATAACAATACTAATAATGGTAATAACAATAACAATAATGACAATAACAGAAATAATAATGATAATGATAATAACAGGAATAATAGTGATAATAACAATACTAATAATGGTAATAACAATAATAATAATGATAATAACATAAATAACAATGATAATAACAATAAGAATAACGATAATAACATAAACAATAATGATAATAACAATAATAATAATAGTGTTAACAATAACAATAATGACAATAACAGAAACAATAATGATAATAACAATAATAATAATGGTAATAACTATAATAATGATGATAATAACAGAAATAATAATGATAATAACAATAATAATAATGGTAATAACAATAATAATAATGATAATAACAGAAATAATAATGATAATAACAATAATAATAATGGTAATAAGAAAAATAATAATGATAATAAAGGAAATAATAAAGAAAATAACAATAATGATAACGATAATAACAGAAATAATAATGATAATAACAATAATAATAATGGTAATAACTATAATAATAATGATAATAACAATAAGAATAACGATAGTAACATAAATAATAATAGTGATAATAACAATAATAATAATGGTAATATCAATTATAATAATGGTAATAACAATAATAATAATGATAATAACAGAAATAATAATGATAATAACAATAATAATAATGGTAATAAGAAAAATAATAATGATAATAAAGGAAATAATAAAGAAAATAACAATAATGATAACGATAATAACAGAAATAATAATGATAATAACAATAATAATAATGGTAATAACTATAATAATAATGATAATAACATAAATAACAATGATAATAACAATAAGAATAACGATAATAACATAAACAATAATGATAAAGCAATAATAATAATAGTGTTAACAATAACAATAATGACAATAACAGAAACAATAATGATAATAACAATAATAATAATGGTAATAACTATAATAATGATGATAATAACAGAAATAATAATGATAATAACAATAATAATAATGGTAATAACAATAATAATAATGATAATAACAGAAATAATAATGATAATAACAATAATAATAATGGTAATAAGAAAAATAATAATGATAATAAAGGAAATAATAAAGATAATAACAATTATGATAACGATAATAACAGAAATAATAATGATAAGAACAATAATAATGATGGTAATAACAATAATAATAATGATAATAACAGAAATAATAATGATAATAACATTAATGATAATGATAATAGCAATACTAATAATGATAATAACAGAAATAATAGTGACAATAACACAATTAATATTGATAATAACAACAATAATGATGATATTAGCTATAATAATAATGAAAATAACACTAATAACAATGATGATAACAGAAATAATAATAATAATTCCAGAAATAATAATCATAATAACAGTAATGATAATGGTAATAACAGAAATAATAATGATAATAACAGTAATGATCATGATAATAACAGAAATAATGATGATAATAACAATAATAATAATGATAATAACAAGAGTAATAATGGTAATAACAATAATAATAATGATAATAACAATAATAGTAATGGTAATAACAATAATAATAATCATAACAGCAGAAATAATTATAATAATAACAATAATAATAACCATAATAAGCGAAATAATAATGATAACAACCCTAATAATTATGATAATAACAACAATAATAATAATAACAGTAGTAATAATGATAATATCTACAATAATGATGATATTAACTATAATAATAATGATAATAACACTAATAATAATGATAATAACAATAATAATAATAATAATAACAGAAATAGTAATGATAATAACAATAATAATAATGGTAATAACAATAATAATAATGATAATAGCAATAATAGTAACGGTAATAACAATAATAATAACGATAATAACAGAAATAATAATCAGAATAACAATAATAATAATGGCAATAACAATAGTAATAATGACATTATCGACAATAATAATGAAAATAACAGTAATGATAATGATGATAGCAATACTAATAAAGATAATAACACTAATAATAATGATAATAACAGAAATAATAATGATAATTATAACAACAACAATAATGATGATAATAACAGTAATAATAATAATAATAACAATAATAAGAATGATAATAACAGTAATAATAATGGTCATGACAATAATAATAATAATAATAACAGTAGTAATAATGATAATAACAATAATGATGATATTACCACTAATAATAATGATAATAACAGAAATAATAATAATAATACCATAAATAATAATGATGATAACAATACTAATAACGATAATAACAGAAATAATAATGATAATGATAATAGCAGAAATAATAGTGATAATAACAATAATAATAATGGTAATGACTATAATAATAATGATAATAACAGAAATAATAATGATAATAACAATAATAATAATGGTAATAACAATAATAATAATGATAATAACATAAATGACATTGATAATAACAATAAGAACAACGATAATAACAGAAATAATAATGATATTAACAATAATAATAATGGTAATAACAATAATAATAATGATAATAAAAGAAATAATAATGATAATAATAATAATAATAATGGTAATAACAATAATAATAACGATAATAACAGAAATAATAATGATATTAACAATAATAATAATGGTAATAACAATAATAATAATGATAATAAAAGAAATAATAATGATAATAACAATAATAATAATGGTAATAACAATAATAATAACGATAATAACAGAAATAATAAGGATAATAACAATAATAATAACGATAAGAACATAAATAATAATGATAATAACAATAATAATAACGATAATAACAGAAATAATAATGAGAATAACAATAACAATTATGGTAATAACAATAATTATAATGATAATAACAATAATAATAATGGTAATAACAATAATAATAATGGCATTATCGACAATAATAGAGATAATGACAGTAATGATAATGATAATAGCAATACTAATAAAGCTAATAACAGTAATAATAATAATGACATTAACGATAATAATAATGATAATAACAGTAATAATAATGATAATAAAAGTAGTAATAATGATAATGACAACAGTAATGATGATATTAACTATAATAATAATGATAATATCTATAATAATAATGATAATAACACTAATAATAATGATAATAACAATAATAACAATGATGTTAGGTTTTAGTCGGGAAGAGAAATGGATTAAATACTTTTATGAACCATATAACTTTGGACTATATTTAAACATAATTATACACGAATTAACAATAATAGAAAAGAACGTGTGCAATCGTTATTGCATGCTATGACCAACTGAAGTACGCAACGCATTGCATAAAATAAACAAAATAATATCGGAGCATTTTGCATACGGTCGGTATAATATCGATAATTCTATCACTCCCCCTATCGTTATGTTCCGACGCAAGGATGCATATCGATAAATCAGAAACGAAACGCTTGCTATCTTACCTACAGGAAACTACGGAAATAAAGTCATTAACTAATTATTGCAGCATATTAAGTAAACATATATCTCTTAAAACTAGTACATATTTAACATTCTTACGCAAGAATCATGTTTCTGTTTGCTTAAGGATTTCGTGAAAATATCTGCAATCATTGATTTCGTCTCTAAGTAATCAATCGTAATTTCTTTTCTTTCGACTAACTCACATGTAAAATGATACTTAATGTCTACATGTTTGCTGCGCTTATGATAAACTGGATCTTTGGCTAATTTTATCGCACTCTGGTTATCGCACTAAACTTTAATTACACCACCTATGTATTTTTCAAAACCCATATGAGTTAATAGTCTTTTAATATACACGACTTCGCGTGACACTTCCGCCAACGCGATATACTCGGCTTCCATGGTTGATAGAGCCACCGAAGGCTGCTTTCTTGAACTCCAACTTATTGGACCATTTGACAACATTAATAGATTTCCGGAGCAAGACCTTCTGCTGTCTACGTCTCCTGCCCAATCCGCATCCGTATATGCTTTAAGACCGTCTTCACTTTTGGAGTAAGTTATGCCGTAGTGAGATGTTCCAATTAAATATCTCAACGTTCGTTTCGCCAATATCCAGTGTATTTTTCGAGGGTTCGAACAAAACCGACTCAGTACATCCGCAGCAAATGCAATGTCTGGTCTGGTTGCATTAGCCAGGTATACGAAGCCACCTATTAATTCTCTATAAGGTCTTCGTTTCATGTCATCCGCTTCTTCTTGCGGGATTGGAGTTTCATCCTTGGATATTTTGGCGTTCGGTTCAATCGGAGTTGAAGCCGTCTTCGCGTTTTCCATATTAAATTCTTTTGCGAGTTTATCTATGTACGCCTTTTGCGATAAACGAATCTTACCAGTTGGTGCATCTCTTTGAACGTGAATTCCTAAAATATTATTTATTTGTCCCAAGTCGACCATCTTAAACTGTTTTCTAAGTTTTACTTTTATTTCATTAAGCATTTCTATGCATTTCGAAGCTATTATCACGTCATCTACGTAAATAATTATGATCGCTCGATCTTTGTCTTTTTCAAACACGTAAATACATGGATCCACCTGATATATCCATCGAACTTTTTGCACCACTCGCGACCAGATTGTTTTAACCCATACAACGGCTTTAACAATTTACAGACCTTATCTTCATGCCCATGTTTTTTAAACATTTCCGGTTGCTCCATATATACTTCATCGTGAAGTTCGCTTTGCACGTATGCTGATACTACATCCATCTGATGTACGATCATTTCTTCATTTGCGGCCACAGCGAGTAACGTACGAATGGTCTCGTACCTTGCTACTGGTGCATATACGTCATCGTAATCTACTCCGTATCGTTGAGTGTGTCCACGAGCAACTAATCTCGCTTTATATTTTTCGATTTGTCCGTCTTGATTCATTTTTGTTTTAAATACCCACCGGTTAGTTAAAATTTTCTTATCGTTCGGCCTAGGTACAATTATCCATGTTCGATTTTCTTGTAACGTGTTATATTCCTCATGCATTGCAGCTAGTCATGCCTCTTTATCTTCCCTGCACATGACTTCATCAACTGTTGTTGGATCAGGCGACTCAGTCCTCCTACAATGATAAATTTTCTTTGGTCTGCCCGCCTTACCTGTCCTGATTTTTTCGGTCTTCCAGGACCACGTCTATCAGTGTGTAGTTCGATATTTTCATCGGCAGACTCGTCCTCCGTTGATACATCACTGACAGTAACTCCCTCGCGTATCTCAGAGTTATGTTCTCGGGGCTGCAAATCTAATTGAACATGCTGATGTTCACCTCCTTCGTCCTCGTTGTTGGAATCAGGTGCTGCAATTTGTTTATTATAAATATCTGAGTCTTTCAATTCTTTGTGAAATCTTACATCTCGTCGTTTTATTATAGTCCTGGTACCGGGTGCCCAGAGTCTGTACGCCTTCGACTCTGATGAGTAACCTACCAGAACGTAGCTCTTACCTTTTGGGTCAAATTTACATTTCTTTGGACCTTTTTCGAGTGCGACAACCTTACTGCCAAAAATTCTCATGTACCCGACGTACGGTTTTCTACCCGTCCATGCTTCAAATGGAGTAGTATTGCCTAGTATTTTCGTAGGACAACGATTTCTGATATAGTTTGCGGTATTTACCGCTTCGGCCCATAACGACATGGGGAGACCGGATTCGAGTAACATACAACGCGATATTTCAACAAGAGTTCGATTCATCCTCTCAGCCACGCCGTTCTGCTGAGGTGTATATTCAACGCTAAGTTGTCTCTTAATCCCTTCAGACTCTAAATATTCGGTAAATTGCTTCGACAGATATTCTTTCGCGTTGTCTGTTCGTAGCGTTTTCAGCACACAACCCGTTTCTTTCTCAACGCGTAATTTATAATTTTTAAACGCCGCAAAAATATCGTGTCTACTCTTTAACATGACGATCTCGGTATATCTAGATTTATCATCTACGAACGTGGCGAAATACTTTGCGCCGCTCAATGACGCACCACTAAAAGGACCGCAAATATCAGAGTGCACTATTTCTAATCTTTCTTTCGCTACATTTTTCGAAGATTTATACGGCAGCTGATGAATTTTCGATTTATCGCATATTTCACAATTAAAATTCGTTTGATCGGGCTTTAATTTAATTCCATCAACAATTTGTTGTTTATATAAATTTCTCAAATCATTAAAATTCAAGTGGCCATATCTACTGTGCCATCGCCGAAAATTACTCTCTTGTATTGCAGATTGAGCTCTTTCTGTGCCTATTTCATCAACCACGTATAAATCGCCTTGCCTTTGACCTGTTAATGCCACAGTGCCGTCAGTACGTTTCACAGTCGCAAAATTTTTCTTAAAAACTACGGTATAATCACGGTCCGTCATTCGCGAAACTGATAATAAGTTATTTCTAAAATTGGGCACATACATTGCATCGTGAAGCTCGACAACATTAGACTCGTTACCTCGCAGTTTTATTTCTAATTTAATATCACCAGCACCGGATGTAGTTTCGCAATGTTCGGCCGCGGTGTACACTTTCGCACGCATTTGATTGTCAATACGAGTAAATTTGTCTATATCGTTGCACACATGTTTTGTCGCGCCGCTATCTAAACACCAAGTTTCCTTCTTCACTGAATCCGCGCAACAAGCAATCGTAATCATCGCATCGCTTACGGTGTTAAACTCTGTACGTTTCTGTTTCAATCTGCAATCCGCACTTTTATGTCCTAACTTGCCGCAATTAAAGCACTTACCCGTAAATTTTCGCGAATCACGTTTCGAATAATTGTCTTTATATGTTTTCACCTTTTTGTTATAATTATCGACCGACTTCTCATCTCTTGCATTCTGTCTCGCTTCTTCTTCTATTAATTTAAGCTTTAAATTTTCGATAGATGGTACTACGTCGCGCGACTCGATCACTATACAAAAATTTTCGTACTCGGCCGGTAAAGAAGTTAATAACATAATCGATAGAAGTTCGTCAGGAATTTTTATATCGCCTCCTTCGAGTAGTTCGGCAATACTAACAAACTCACTTACATACTGCTCCATCGAGACGTCCGGTTTCTTTTCTATTCTCAATAACTGCCTGTACAATGCCGTTTTGCGAATTGGCCCACGCGATTCAAAAACTTTCTTTAATTCACTCCACGCTTCGCTAGATGTTTCTGCCTTTTTTACGTAATTGAGTTGGCCTTGCGTTATGCTCAAATTTATTAGAGCTAGCGCCTTTGAATCTTTTCTATCCCATTCCATCGCATTTTGATCCGTTCTCTTCTCAGTGCCGTCGACGTAATTCCACAAATCATTGTACACAAGAACACTTTTCATCTGTACCTTCCACAGATCGTAGTTGCGGTCGCTCAATCTTTCGATATTACCGAAGCCTTGCGTACTAGACATTTTTTTTAGAGCGTCGTCGAACGGTGACTGTCGTAAATTATAATTATTAATATTTAACTGTGCTCTGGGCCCATAACCTGTTAGGTTTTAGTCGGGAAGAGAAATGGATTAAATACTTTTATGAACCATATAACTTTGGACTATATTTAAACATAATTATACACGAATTAACAATAATAGAAAAGAACGTGTGCAATCGTTAGTGCATGCTATGACCAACTGAAGTACGCAACGCATTGCATAAAATAAACAAAATAATATCGGAGCATTTTGCATACGGTCGGTATAATATCGATAATTCTATCAAATGATAATAACAGAAATAATAATGATAATAAGAATAATAATAATAATAACAGAAATAATAATTATAATAACAATAATAATAACGATAATAACAGAAATAATAATTATAATAACAATAATAATAACGATAATAACATAAATAATAATGATAATAACAATAATAAAACAGATAAAAACAATAATAATAATGAAAATAACAGAAATAATAATGGTAATAACAATAATAATAATGATAATAACATAAATAACAATGATAATAACAATAAGAATAACGATAATAACATAAATAATAATGATAATAACAGTAATAATAATGGTGTTAACAATAATAATAATGATAATAACAATAATAATAATGGTAATAACAACGATAATGATGATATTAACTAGAATAATAATGATAATAACACTAAGTATAATGATACTAACAATAATAAGAATGGTAATAACAATAATATATAATGATATTATCGACAATAATAAAGATAATTACAGTAATAATAATAATGACATTAACGACAATAATAATGATAATAACAATAATAGTAATAGTAATAACAATAATAATAATGACAATAACAACGATAATTATGATAATACCAGTAATGATAATGATAATAGCAATACTAATAATGATAATAACAGTAATAATAATAATAATAACAATAATAATAATGATAATAACAGAAATAATAATGACAATAACAGAAATAATAATGATAATAACAGTAATGATAATGATAACAACAGAAATAATAGTGACAATAACACTAATAATATTGATAACAACAACAATAATGATGATATTAACTATAATAATAATGATAATAACACTAATAATAATGATAATAACAATAATAACAATGATAATAACAGAAATAATAATAATAATACCAGAAATAATAATGATAATAACAGTAATGATAATGATAATAACAGAAATAATAATGACAATGATAATAACAATAATAATAATGGTAATAACAATAATAATAATGATAATAACATAAATAACAATGATAATAACAATAAGAATAACGATAATAACATAAATAATATTAGTGGTAATAACAATAATAATAATGGTAATATCAATAATAATAATGGTAATAACAATAATAATAGTGGTAATAACAATAATAATAATGATAATAACAATAGTAATAACGATAATAACAGAAATAATAATGATAATAACAATAATAATAGTGGTAATAACAATAATAATAATGATAATAACATAAATAATAATGATAATGATAATAGTAATAACGATACTAACAGAAATAGTAATGAGGATAAGAATAATAATTATGGTAATAGCAATAATTATAATAATAATAACAATAATAATAATGATAATAACACTAATAATAATGATAATCACAATAATAATAATGATAATAACAGAAATAATAATGATAATAACAATAGTAATAACGATAATAACAGAAATAATAATGATAATAACACCAATAATAATGATAATAACAATAATAATAATGAAAATAACAGAAATAATAATGACAATAACAATAATAATAATGGTAATAACAATAACAATAATGACAATAACAGAAATAATAATGATAATGATAATAACAAGAATAATAGTGATAATAACAATACTAATAATGGTAATAACAATAATAATAATGGTAATAACATAAATAACAATGATAATAACAATAAGAATAACGATAATAACATAAACAATAATGATAATAACAATAATAATAATAGTGTTAACAATAACAATAATGACAATAACAGAAACAATAATGATAATAACAATAATAATAATGGTAATAACTATAATAATGATGATAATAACAGAAATAATAATGATAATAACAAAAATAATAATGGTAATAACAATAATAATAATGACAATAACAGAAATAATAATGATAATAACAGTAATGATAATGATAACAACAGAAATAATAGTGACAATAACACTAATAATATTGATAACAACAACAATAATGATGATATTAACTATAATAATAATGATAATAACACTAATAATAATGATAATAACAATAATAACAATGATAATAACAGAAATAATAATAATAATACCAGAAATAATAATGATAATAACAGTAATGATAATGATAATAACAGAAATAATAATGACAATGATAATAACAATAATAATAATGGTAATAACAATAATAATAATGATAATAACATAAATAACAATGATAATAACAATAAGAATAACGATAATAACATAAATAATATTAGTGGTAATAACAATAATAATAATGGTAATATCAATAATAATAATGGTAATAACAATAATAATAGTGGTAATAACAATAATAATAATGATAATAACAATAGTAATAACGATAATAACAGAAATAATAATGATAATAACAATAATAATAGTGGTAATAACAATAATAATAATGATAATAACATAAATAATAATGATAATGATAATAGTAATAACGATACTAACAGAAATAGTAATGAGGATAAGAATAATAATTATGGTAATAGCAATAATTATAATAATAATAACAATAATAATAATGATAATAACACTAATAATAATGATAATCACAATAATAATAATGATAATAACAGAAATAATAATGATAATAACAATAGTAATAACGATAATAACAGAAATAATAATGATAATAACACCAATAATAATGATAATAACAATAATAATAATGAAAATAACAGAAATAATAATGACAATAACAATAATAATAATGGTAATAACAATAACAATAATGACAATAACAGAAATAATAATGATAATGATAATAACAAGAATAATAGTGATAATAACAATACTAATAATGGTAATAACAATAATAATAATGGTAATAACATAAATAACAATGATAATAACAATAAGAATAACGATAATAACATAAACAATAATGATAATAACAATAATAATAATAGTGTTAACAATAACAATAATGACAATAACAGAAACAATAATGATAATAACAATAATAATAATGGTAATAACTATAATAATGATGATAATAACAGAAATAATAATGATAATAACAAAAATAATAATGGTAATAACAATAATAATAATGATAATAACAGAAATAATAATGATAATAACAATAATAATAATGGTAATAAGAAAAATAATAATGATAATAAAGGAAATAATAAAGAAAATAACAATAATGATAACGATAATAACAGAAATAATAATGATAATAACAATAATAATAATGGTAATAACTATAATAATAACGATAATAGCATAAATAATAATGATAATAACAGAAATAATAATAATAATAATACCAGAAATAATAATGATAATAACAGTAATGATAATGATAATAACAGAAATAATAATGATAATAACAGTAATGATCATGATAATAACAGAAATAATAGTGATAATGACAATAATAATAATGGTAATAACAATAATAATAATGACATTAGCGACAATAATAATGATAATAGCAGTAATAAGAATGATAACAACAACAATAATGATGATATTAACTATAATAATAATGATAAGAACTATAATAATAATGATAATAACACTAATAATAATGATAATAACAATAATAATAATGATAACAACAATAATAACAACGATAGTAAAAGAAATAATAATGATATTAACAATAATAACAATGATAGTAAAAGAAATAATAATGATAACAACAATAATAATAACGATAATAACAGAAATAATAATGATGATAACAATAATAATAATGGTAATAACAATAATAATAATGACAATAACAACAATAATAATGATAATAATAATAATAATAATGATAATAACAGAAATAATAATCAGAATAAGAAAAATAATTATAATAATAACAATAATAACAATGATAATCACAGAAATAATAATAATAATGACAGAAATAATAATGATAATAACAGAAGTAATAATGATAATAACAGTAATGTTAATGATAATAACAGAAATAATAATGATAATGATAATAACAATAATAATAATGGTAATAACACTATTAATAATGACAATAACAATAATAATAATGGTAATAACAATAATAATAGTGATAATAGCAGAAATAATAATGATAATGACAATAATAATAATGGTAATAACAATAATAATAATGACATTATCGACAATAATAATGATAATAACAGTAATGATAATGATAATAGCAATACTAATAGAGATAATAACAGAAATAATAGTGATAATAACACTAATAATAATGATAATAACAACAATAATGATGATATTAACAATAATAATAATGGTAATAACACTATTAATAATGACAATAACAATAATAATAATGGTAATAACAATAATAATAGTGATAATAACAGAAATAATAATGATAATAACAGAAATGATAATGATAATAACACTAATAATAATGGTAATAACAATAATAATAATGATAATAAAAGAAATAATAATGATAATAACAATGATTATAATGGTAATAACAATAATAATAATGATAATAACAGAAATAATAATGATAATAACAATAGTAATAATGATAATAACAGTAATGATAATGATAATAGCAAGAATAATAATGGTAATAACAATAATAATAATGATAATAACAGAAATAATAATGATAATAACAATAATAATAACGATACTAACAGAAATAGTAATGAGGATAAGAATAATAATTATGGTAATAGCAATAATTATAATAATAATAACAATAATAATAATGATAATAACAGAAATAATAATGATAATAACTATAGTAATAACGATAATAACAGAAATAATAATGATAATAACAGTAATGGTAATGATAATAGAAAGAATAATAATCGTAATAACAATAATAATAATGATAATAACAGAAATAATAATGATAATAACAATAATAATAACGATACTATCAGAAATAGTAATGAGGATAAGAGTAATAATTATGGTAATAGCAATAATTATAATAATAATAACAATAATAATAACGATAAAAACAGATATAATAATTATAATAACAATAATAATAACGATAATAACAGAAATAATAATCAGAATAACAATAATAATAATGGTGTTAACATTAACAATAATGACAATAACGACAATAATAATGATAATATCAGTAATGATAATGATTATAGCAATACTAATAATGATAATAACAGAAATAATCGTGACAATAACACTAATAATATTGATTATAACAACAATAATGATGATAATACCAGTAATGATAATGATAATAGCAATACTAATTATGATAATAACAGAAACAATAGTGACAATAACACTAATAATATTTATAATAACAACAATAATGATGATATTAACTATAATAATAATGATAATAAGAATAATAATAATGGTAATAACACTAATAATAATGATAATAACACTAATAATAATGATAATAACAATAATAATTATGGTAATAACAATATTAATAACCATAATATCAGAAATAATAATGATAATAACCCTAATAATTATGATAGTAACAACAATAATAATAATGATAGTAACACTAATAATAATGATAATAACAATAATAATAGTGGTAATAACAATAATAATAATGATAATAACAATAGTAATAACGATAATAACAGAAATAATAATGATAATAACAATAATAATAATGGTAATAACAATAATAATAATGATAATAACATAAATGACATTGATAATAACAATAAGAACAACGATAATAACATAAATAATAATTATAATAACAGAAATAATAATGATAATAACACTAATAATAATGATAATAACAATAATAATAATGGTAATAACAATAATAATAATGATAATAACATAAATAACAATGATAATAACAATAAGAATAACGATAATAACATAAATAATATTAGTGGTAATAACAATAATAATAATGGTAATATCAATAATAATAATGGTAATAACAATAATAATAGTGGTAATAACAATAATAATAATGATAATAACAATAGTAATAACGATAATAACAGAAATAATAATGATAATAACAATAATAATAGTGGTAATAACAATAATAATAATGATAATAACATAAATAATAATGATAATGATAATAATAATAACGATACTAACAGAAATAGTAATGAGGATAAGAATAATAATTATGGTAATAGCAATAATTATAATAATAATAACAATAATAATAATGATAATAACACTAATAATAATGATAATCACAATAATAATAATGATAATAACAGAAATAATAATGATAATAACAATAGTAATAACGATAATAACAGAAATAATAATGATAATAACACCAATAATAATGATAATAACAATAATAATAATGAAAATAACAGAAATAATAATGACAATAACAATAATAATAATGGTAATAACAATAACAATAATGACAATAACAGAAATAATAATGATAATGATAATAACAAGAATAATAGTGATAATAACAATACTAATAATGGTAATAACATAAATAACAATGATAATAACAATAAGAATAACGATAATAACATAAACAATAATGATAATAACAATAATAATAATAGTGTTAACAATAACAATAATGACAATAACAGAAACAATAATGATAATAACAATAATAATAATGGTAATAACTATAATAATGATGATAATAACAGAAATAATAATGATAATAACAAAAATAATAATGGTAATAACAATAATAATAATGATAATAACAGAAATAATAATGATAATAACAATAATAATAATGGTAATAAGAAAAATAATAATGATAATAAAGGAAATAATAAAGAAAATAACAATAATGATAACGATAATAACAGAAATAATAATGATAATAACAATAATAATAATGGTAATAACTATAATAATAACGATAATAACATAAACAATAATGATAATAACAATAATAATAATGGTAATAACTATAATAATGATGATAATAACAGAAATAATAATGGTAATAAGAATAATAATAATGATAATAACAATAATGATAACGATTATAACAGAAATAATAATGATAATAACAATAATAATGATGGTAATAAGAAAAATAATAATGATAATAACAGAAATAATGATGTTAATAACAATAATAATAATGGTAATAACAATAGTAATAATGGTAATAACAATAGTAATAATGACATTATCGACAATAATAATGAAAATAACAGTAATGATAATGATAACAGCAATACTAATGAAGATAACAACAGTAATAATAATAATGACATTAACGACAATAATAATGATAATAACAACAATAATGATGATACTAACTATAATAATAATGATAATAACATTAATAATAATGATAATAACAATAATAACAATGATAATAACAGAAATAATAATAATAATACCAGAAATAATAATGATATTAACAGTAATGATAACGATAATAACAGAAATAACAATGATAATAACAGAAATAATAATGACAATGATAATAACAATAATAATAATAGTGTTAACAATAACAATAATGACAATAACAGGAATAATAATGATCATAACAATAATAATAACGATAATAACAGAAATAATAATGATAATGATAATAACAGAAATAATAGTGATAATAACAATAATAATAATGGTAATAACAATAATAATAATGACATTATCGTCAATAATAATGAAAATAACAGTAATGATAATGATAATAGCAATACTAATGAAGATAATAACAGTAATAATAATGGTGTTACCAATATCAATAGTGACAATAACGACAATAATAATGATAATGACAGTAATGATAATGATAATAGCAATACTAATAAAGATAATAACAGTAATAATAATAATGACATTAACGACAATAATAATGATTATAGCAGTAATAAGAATGATAACAACAACAATAATGATGATATTAACTATAATAATAATGATAAGAACTCTAATAATAATGATAATAACACTAATAATAATGATAATAACAATAATCATAATGATAATAACAATAATAACAATGAAAATAACAGAAATAATAATAATAATAATAGAAATAATAATGATGATAACAATACTAATAACGATAATAACACAAATAATAATGAGAATAACAGTAATGATAATGATAATAACGACAATAATGATGATAATAACAGTAATAATAATAATAATAACAATAATAAGAATGATAATAACAATAATAACAATGGTAATGACAATAATAATAATGATAATAACAGAAATAATAATGATAATGATAATAACAGGAATAATAGTGATAATAACAATAATAATAATGATAATAACAGAGATAATAATGATAATAACAATAATAATAATGGTAATAACAATAATAATAATGATAATAACAATAATAATAACGATAATAACAGAAATAATAATGATAATAACAATAATAATAATGGTAATCACAATAATAATAACGATAATAACATAAATAATAATGATAATAATAATAATAATAACGATAATAACAGAAATAATAATCAGAATAAGAGAAATAATTATAATAATAACAATAATAACAATAATAATAATAATAACAGAAATAATAATGATAATAACAATACTAATAATGATAATAACAGAAGTAATAATGATAATAACAGTAATGATAATGATAATAACAACAATAATGATGATAACAACAGTAATAATAATAATAATAACAATAATAAGAATGATAATAACAATAATAACAATGGTAATGACAATAATAATAATGATAATAACAACAATAATGATGATACTAACAATAATAATAATGATAATAACTATAATAATAATGATAATAACAGAAATAATAATGATAATAACATTAATAATAATGATAATAACAGAAATAAAAATGATAATAACAATAATAATAATGGTAATAACAATGCTAATAATGATAATATCAGAAATAATAATGATAATAACAATATTAATAATGGTAATAACAATAATAATAATGGTAATAACAATAATAATAATGATAACAACAGAACTAATAATGATAATAACAATAATAATAACGATAATAACATATATAATAATGATAATAGCAATAATAATAATGGTAATAACAATAATAATAATGGTGCTAACAATAATAATAATAGTGTTAACAATAACAGTAATGATACTGATAATAGCAATACTAATAAAGATAATAACAGTAATAATAATAATTACATTAACGACAATAATAATGATAATAATAACACTAATAATAATGATGATAACAGAAATAATAATGATAATAACAATAATAATGATGATGATAACAGAAATAATAATGATAATTGCAATAATAATAATGATAATGACAGTAATGATAATGATAATAACAGAAATAATAATGATAATAATAGTAATGGTAATGATAATAACAGAAATAATAATGATAATAACAGTAATGGTAATGATAATAACAGAAATAGTAATGATAATAACAATAATAATAAAGGTAATAACAATAATAATAATGATAATAACCCTAATAATTATGATAATAACGACAATAATAATAATAACAGTCGTAATAATGATAATATTTACAATAATGATGATATTAACTATAATAATAATGATAGTAACACTAATAATAATGATAATAACAGAAATAATAATGATAATAACACTAATAATAATGATAATAACAATAATAATAATGGTAATAACAATAATAATAATGATAATAACAGAAATAATAATGATATTAACAATAATAATAATGGTAATAACAATAATAATAATGGTAATAACAATAATAATAGTGATAATAACAGAAATAATAATGATAATAACAATAATAATAATGGTAATAACAATAATAATAATGATAATAAAAGAAATAATAATGATAATAACAATGATTATAATGGTAATAACAATAATAATAATGATAATAACAAAAATAATAATGATAATAACAATAATAATAACGATAATAACAGAAATAATAATGATAATAACAATAGTAATAATGATAATAACAGTAATGATAATGATAATAGCAAGAATAATAATGGTAATAACAATAATAATAATGATAATAACAGAAATAATAATGATAATAACAATAATAATAACGATACTAACAGAAATAGTAATGAGGATAAGAATAATAATTATGGTAATAGCAAAAATTATAATAATAATAACAATAATAATAATGATAATAACAATAGTAATAACGATAATAACAGAAATAATAATGATAATAACAGAAATAATAATGATAATAACAATAGTAATAATGATAATAACAGTAATGATAATGATAATAGCAAGAATAATAATGGTAATAACAATAATAATAATGATAATAACAGAAATAATAATGATAATAACAATAATAATAACGATACTAACAGAAATAGTAATGACGATAAGAATAATAATTATGGTAATAGCAATAATTATAATAATAATAACACTAATAATAATGATAATAACAGTAACAATAATGATAATAACAGAAATAATAATGATAATAATAGTAATAATAATGATAATAACAGAAATAATAATGATAATAACAGCAATAATAATTATAATAACAATACTAATAATGATAATAACAATAATAATATTGGTAATAACAACAATAATAATGATAATAACAATAATAATAATAGTGTTAACAATAACGATAATGACAATAACAGAAATAATAATGATAATAACAACAATAATAACGATAATAACAGAAATAATAATTATACTAACAATAATAATAACGATAATAACAGAAATAATAATGGTAATGACAATAATAATATTGATAATAACAATAGTAATAATGACATTATCGACAATAATAATAACAGTAGTAATAATGATAATAACAGAAATAATAACGATGATAACAGTAATGATAATGATAATAACAGAAATAATAATGATAATAACAATAATAATAACCATAATAACAGAAATAATAATGGTGGTAACAATAAGAATAATGATAATAACAATAATAATATTGGTAATAACAGTAATAATAATGATAATAGCAATAATAATAATAGTGTTAACAATAACAATAATGATAATAACAGAAATAATAGTGATAATACCAATAATAATAATGGTAATAACAATAATAATAATGGTAATAACAATAATAATAATGGTAGTGACAATAATAATAATGATAATAACAACAATAATGATGATATTAACAATAATAATAATGATAATAACTATAATAATAATGATAATAACAATATTAATAATGGTAATAACAATAATAATAATGGTAATTACATTAATAATAATGATAATAACAGAAATAATAATGATAATAACAATAATTATAATGATAATAACAGAAATAATAAAGATAATAACTATAATAATAATGATAATAACAGATATAATAATGATAATAACAGTAATGATAATCATAATAACAGAAATAATAATGATAATAACAATAATAATAATGGTAATAACAACAATAATAATCATAATAACAGAAATAATAATGATAATAACAATAATAATAATGATAATAACCCTAATAATTATGATAGTAACAACAATAATAATAATAACAGTAGTAATAATGATAATATCTACAATAATGATGATATTAACTATAATAATAATGATAATAACACTAATAATAATGATAATAACAATAATAATAATAATAATAACAGAAATAGTAATGATAATAACAATAATAATAATGGTAATAACAATAATAATAATGATAATAGAAATAATAGTAACGGTAATAACAATAATAATAACGATAATAACAGAAATAATAATCAGAATAACAATAATAATAATGGCAATAACAATAGTAATAATGACATTATCGACAATAATAATGAAAATAACAGTAATGATAATAATGATAGCAATACTAATAAAGATAATAACAGTAATAATAATGATAATAACAATAATAACAATGATAATAACAGAAATAATAATGATAATAACAGTAATGATATTGATAATAACAGAAATAATAGTGATAATAACAATAATAATAATTATAATAACAATAATAATAATGATAATAACGATAATAACAGTAATAATATTGATAATAACAATAATAAGAATGGTAATAACAATAATAATAATGGCAATATCGACAATAATAAAGATGGTAACATTAATGATAATGATAATAGCAATCCTAATAAAGATAATTACAGTAATAATAATAATGACATTAACGACAATAATAATGACAATAACAATAACAATAATGGTAATAACAACAAAAATGATGATAATAACAGTAATAATAATAATAATAACAATAATAATAATGATAATAACAATAATAATAATAATAATAATAACAGAAATAATAATGATAATAACAGAAATAATAGTGATAATAACAATAATAATAATGTCAATAACAGTAATAATAATAATAATAATAATACTAATAATGATAATAGCAATACTAATAATGGTAATAACATTTGTAATAATGGTAATAACAATAATGATAATGGTAGTAACAATAATAATAATGACATTATCGACAGTAATAATGATAATAACGGTAATAATAATGATAAAAAGATGTATAATTATGATATTAACTATTATAATAATAATAATAATAATAACACTAATAATAATGATAATGACAGTAACAATAATGATAATAACAGAAATAATCGTGACAATAACACTAATAATATTGATTATAACAACAATAATGATGATAATACCAGTAATGATAATGATAATAGCAATACTAATTATGATAATAACAGAAACAATAGTGACAATAACACTAATAATATTTATAATAACAACAATAATGATGATATTAACTATAATAATAATGATAATAAGAATAATAATAATGGTAATAACACTAATAATAATGATAATAACACTAATAATAATGATAATAACAATAATAATTATGGTAATAACAATATTAATAACCATAATATCAGAAATAATAATGATAATAACCCTAATAATTATGATAGTAACAACAATAATAATAATGATAGTAACACTAATAATAATGATAATAACAATAATAATAGTGGTAATAACAATAATAATAATGATAATAACAATAGTAATAACGATAATAACAGAAATAATAATGATAATAACAATAATAATAATGGTAATAACAATAATAATAATGATAATAACATAAATGACATTGATAATAACAATAAGAACAACGATAATAACATAAATAATAATTATAATAACAGAAATAATAATGATAATAACACTAATAATAATGATAATAACAATAATAATAATGGTAATAACAATAATAATAATGATAATAACATAAATAACAATGATAATAACAATAAGAATAACGATAATAACATATATAATATTAGTGGTAATAACAATAATAATAATGGTAATATCAATAATAATAATGGTAATAACAATAATAATAGTGGTAATAACAATAATAATAATGATAATAACAATAGTAATAACGATAATAACAGAAATAATAATGATAATAACAATAATAATAGTGGTAATAACAATAATAATAATGATAATAACATATATAATAATGATAATGATAATAATAATAACGATACTAACAGAAATAGTAATGAGGATAAGAATAATAATTATGGTAATAGCAATAATTATAATAATAATAACAATAATAATAATGATAATAACACTAATAATAATGATAATCACAATAATAATAATGATAATAACAGAAATAATAATGATAATAACAATAGTAATAACGATAATAACAGAAATAATAATGATAATAACACCAATAATAATGATAATAACAATAATAATAATGAAAATAACAGAAATAATAATGACAATAACAATAATAATAATGGTAATAACAATAACAATAATGACAATAACAGAAATAATAATGATAATGATAATAACAAGAATAATAGTGATAATAACAATACTAATAATAGTGTTAACAATAACAATAATGACAATAACAGAAACAATAATGATAATAACAATAATAATAATGGTAATAACTATAATAATGATGATAATAACAGAAATAATAATGATAATAACAAAAATAATAATGGTAATAACAATAATAATAATGATAATAACAGAAATAATAATGATAATAACAATAATAATAATGGTAATAAGAAAAATAATAATGATAATAAAGGAAATAATAAAGAAAATAACAATAATGATAACGATAATAACAGAAATAATAATGATAATAACAATAATAATAATGGTAATAACTATAATAATAACGATAATAGCATAAATAATAATGATAATAACAGAAATAATAATAATAATAATACCAGAAATAATAATGATAATAACAGTAATGATAATGATAATAACAGAAATAATAATGATAATAACAGTAATGATCATGATAATAACAGAAATAATAGTGATAATGACAATAATAATAATGGTAATAACAATAATAATAATGACATTAGCGACAATAATAATGATAATAGCAGTAATAAGAATGATAACAACAACAATAATGATGATATTAACTATAATAATAATGATAAGAACTATAATAATAATGATAATAACACTAATAATAATGATAATAACAATAATAATAATGATAACAACAATAATAACAACGATAGTAAAAGAAATAATAATGATATTAACAATAATAACAATGATAGTAAAAGAAATAATAATGATAACAACAATAATAATAACGATAATAACAGAAATAATAATGATGATAACAATAATAATAATGGTAATAACAATAATAATAATGACAATAACAACAATAATAATGATAATAATAATAATAATAATGATAATAACAGAAATAATAATCAGAATAAGAAAAATAATTATAATAATAACAATAATAACAATGATAATCACAGAAATAATAATAATAATGACAGAAATAATAATGATAATAACAGAAGTAATAATGATAATAACAGTAATGTTAATGATAATAACAGAAATAATAATGATAATGATAATAACAATAATAATAATGGTAATAACACTATTAATAATGACAATAACAATAATAATAATGGTAATAACAATAATAATAGTGATAATAGCAGAAATAATAATGATAATGACAATAATAATAATGGTAATAACAATAATAATAATGACATTATCGACAATAATAATGATAATAACAGTAATGATAATGATAATAGCAATACTAATAGAGATAATAACAGAAATAATAGTGATAATAACACTAATAATAATGATAATAACAACAATAATGATGATATTAACAATAATAATAATGGTAATAACACTATTAATAATGACAATAACAATAATAATAATGGTAATAACAATAATAATAGTGATAATAACAGAAATAATAATGATAATAACAGAAATAATAATGATAATAACACTAATAATAATGGTAATAACAATAATAATAATGATAATAAAAGAAATAATAATGATAATAACAATGATTATAATGGTAATAACAATAATAATAATGATAATAACAGAAATAATAATGATAATAACAATAGTAATAATGATAATAACAGTAATGATAATGATAATAGCAAGAATAATAATGGTAATAACAATAATAATAATGATAATAACAGAAATAATAATGATAATAACAATAATAATAACGATACTAACAGAAATAGTAATGAGGATAAGAATAATAATTATGGTAATAGCAATAATTATAATAATAATAACAATAATAATAATGATAATAACAGAAATAATAATGACAATAACAATAATAATAATGGTAATAACAATAACAATAATGACAATAACAGAAATAATAATGATAATGATAATAACAAGAATAATAGTGATAATAACAATACTAATAATGGTAATAACAATAATAATAATGGTAATAACATAAATAACAATGATAATAACAATAAGAATAACGATAATAACATAAACAATAATGATAATAACAATAATAATAATAGTGTTAACAATAACAATAATGACAATAACAGAAACAATAATGATAATAACAATAATAATAATGGTAATAACTATAATAATGATGATAATAACAGAAATAATAATGATAATAACAAAAATAATAATGGTAATAACAATAATAATAATGATAATAACAGAAATAATAATGATAATAACAATAATAATAATGGTAATAAGAAAAATAATAATGATAATAAAGGAAATAATAAAGAAAATAACAATAATGATAACGATAATAACAGAAATAATAATGATAATAACAATAATAATAATGGTAATAACTATAATAATAACGATAATAGCATAAATAATAATGATAATAACAGAAATAATAATAATAATAATACCAGAAATAATAATGATAATAACAGTAATGATAATGATAATAACAGAAATAATAATGATAATAACAGTAATGATCATGATAATAACAGAAATAATAGTGATAATGACAATAATAATAATGGTAATAACAATAATAATAATGACATTAGCGACAATAATAATGATAATAGCAGTAATAAGAATGATAACAACAACAATAATGATGATATTAACTATAATAATAATGATAAGAACTATAATAATAATGATAATAACACTAATAATAATGATAATAACAATAATAATAATGATAACAACAATAATAACAACGATAGTAAAAGAAATAATAATGATATTAACAATAATAACAATGATAGTAAAAGAAATAATAATGATAACAACAATAATAATAACGATAATAACAGAAATAATAATGATGATAACAATAATAATAATGGTAATAACAATAATAATAATGACAATAACAACAATAATAATGATAATAATAATAATAATAATGATAATAACAGAAATAATAATCAGAATAAGAAAAATAATTATAATAATAACAATAATAACAATGATAATCACAGAAATAATAATAATAATGACAGAAATAATAATGATAATAACAGAAGTAATAATGATAATAACAGTAATGTTAATGATAATAACAGAAATAATAATGATAATGATAATAACAATAATAATAATGGTAATAACACTATTAATAATGACAATAACAATAATAATAATGGTAATAACAATAATAATAGTGATAATAGCAGAAATAATAATGATAATGACAATAATAATAATGGTAATAACAATAATAATAATGACATTATCGACAATAATAATGATAATAACAGTAATGATAATGATAATAGCAATACTAATAGAGATAATAACAGAAATAATAGTGATAATAACACTAATAATAATGATAATAACAACAATAATGATGATATTAACAATAATAATAATGGTAATAACACTATTAATAATGACAATAACAATAATAATAATGGTAATAACAATAATAATAGTGATAATAACAGAAATAATAATGATAATAACAGAAATAATAATGATAATAACACTAATAATAATGGTAATAACAATAATAATAATGATAATAAAAGAAATAATAATGATAATAACAATGATTATAATGGTAATAACAATAATAATAATGATAATAACAGAAATAATAATGATAATAACAATAGTAATAATGATAATAACAGTAATGATAATGATAATAGCAAGAATAATAATGGTAATAACAATAATAATAATGATAATAACAGAAATAATAATGATAATAACAATAATAATAACGATACTAACAGAAATAGTAATGAGGATAAGAATAATAATTATGGTAATAGCAATAATTATAATAATAATAACAATAATAATAATGATAATAACAGAAATAATAATGACAATAACAATAATAATAATGGTAATAACAATAACAATAATGACAATAACAGAAATAATAATGATAATGATAATAACAAGAATAATAGTGATAATAACAATACTAATAATGGTAATAACAATAATAATAATGGTAATAACATAAATAACAATGATAATAACAATAAGAATAACGATAATAACATAAACAATAATGATAATAACAATAATAATAATAGTGTTAACAATAACAATAATGACAATAACAGAAACAATAATGATAATAACAATAATAATAATGGTAATAACTATAATAATGATGATAATAACAGAAATAATAATGATAATAACAAAAATAATAATGGTAATAACAATAATAATAATGATAATAACAGAAATAATAATGATAATAACAATAATAATAATGGTAATAAGAAAAATAATAATGATAATAAAGGAAATAATAAAGAAAATAACAATAATGATAACGATAATAACAGAAATAAAAATGATAATAACAATAATAATAATGGTAATAACTATAATAATAACGATAATAGCATAAATAATAATGATAATAACAGAAATAATAATAATAATAATACCAGAAATAATAATGATAATAACAGTAATGATAATGATAATAACAGAAATAATAATGATAATAACAGTAATGATCATGATAATAACAGAAATAATAGTGATAATGACAATAATAATAATGGTAATAACAATAATAATAATGACATTAGCGACAATAATAATGATAATAGCAGTAATAAGAATGATAACAACAACAATAATGATGATATTAACTATAATAATAATGATAAGAACTATAATAATAATGATAATAACACTAATAATAATGATAATAACAATAATAATAATGATAACAACAATAATAACAACGATAGTAAAAGAAATAATAATGATATTAACAATAATAACAATGATAGTAAAAGAAATAATAATGATAACAACAATAATAATAACGATAATAACAGAAATAATAATGATGATAACAATAATAATAATGGTAATAACAATAATAATAATGACAATAACAACAATAATAATGATAATAATAATAATAATAATGATAATAACAGAAATAATAATCAGAATAAGAAAAATAATTATAATAATAACAATAATAACAATGATAATCACAGAAATAATAATAATAATGACAGAAATAATAATGATAATAACAGAAGTAATAATGATAATAACAGTAATGTTAATGATAATAACAGAAATAATAATGATAATGATAATAACAATAATAATAATGGTAATAACACTATTAATAATGACAATAACAATAATAATAATGGTAATAACAATAATAATAATGATAATAACAGAAATAATAATGATAATAACTATAGTAATAACGATAATAACAGAAATGATAATGATAATAACAGTAATGGTAATGATAATAGAAAGAATAATAATCGTAATAACAATAATAATAATGATAATAACAGAAATAATAATGATAATAACAATAATAATAACGATACTATCAGAAATAGTAATGAGGATAAGAGTAATAATTATGGTAATAGCAATAATTATAATAATAATAACAATAATAATAACGATAAAAACAGATATAATAATTATAATAACAATAATAATAACGATAATAACAGAAATAATAATCAGAATAACAATAATAATAATGGTGTTAACATTAACAATAATGACAATAACGACAATAATAATGATAATATCAGTAATGATAATGATTATAGCAATACTAATAATGATAATAACAGAAATAATCGTGACAATAACACTAATAATATTGATTATAACAACAATAATGATGATAATACCAGTAATGATAATGATAATAGCAATACTAATTATGATAATAACAGAAACAATAGTGACAATAACACTAATAATATTTATAATAACAACAATAATGATGATATTAACTATAATAATAATGATAATAAGAATAATAATAATGGTAATAACACTAATAATAATGATAATAACACTAATAATAATGATAATAACAATAATAATTATGGTAATAACAATATTAATAACCATAATATCAGAAATAATAATGATAATAACCCTAATAATTATGATAGTAACAACAATAATAATAATGATAGTAACACTAATAATAATGATAATAACAATAATAATAGTGGTAATAACAATAATAATAATGATAATAACAATAGTAATAACGATAATAACAGAAATAATAATGATAATAACAATAATAATAATTGTAATAACAATAATAATAATGATAATAACATAAATGACATTGGTAATAACAATAATAACAACGATAATAACATAAATAATAATGATAATAACAGAAATAATAATGATAATAACATTAATAATAATGATAATGACAATAATAATAGTGGTAATAACAATAATAATAATGATAATAACATAAATAATAATGATGATAACGATAATAATTACGATAATAACATAAATAATAATGACAATAACAATAATAATAATGGTAATAACAAGAATAATAATGACAATAACAGAAATAATAATGATAATGATAATAACAGGAATAATAGTGATAATAACAATAATAATAATGATAATAACAGTAATAATAATAATAATAATAACAATACTAATAATGGTAATAACAATAATAATAATAGTGTTAACAATAACAATAATGACAATAACAGAAACAATAATGATAATAACAATAATAATAATGGTAATAACAATAATAATGATGATAATAACAGAAATAATAATAATAATAACGATAATAAGAATGATAATAACAATAATAATAATGGCAGTGACAATAATAATAATGATAATAACAACAATAATGATGATATTAACAATAATAATAATGATAATAACTATAATAATAATGATAATAACAGAAATAATAATGATAATAACAATAATAATAATGATAATAACAGAAATAGAAATGATAATAACAATAATAATAATGGTAATAACAATGCTAATAATGATAATATCAGAAATAATAATGATAATAACAGAAATAATAATGATAATAACAATAATTATAATGATAATAACAGAAATAATAATGATAATAACAATAATAATAATGGTAATAACAATAATAATAATGATAATAACAGAAATAATGATGATAATAACAGTAATGATGATGATAATAACAGAAATAATAATGATAATAACAATAATACTAATGGTAATAACAACAATAATAATCATAATAACAGAAATAATTATAATAATAACAATATTAATAACCATAATATCAGAAATAATAATGATAATAACAATAATAATAATGATAATAACCCTAATAATTATGATAGTAACAACAATAATAATAATAACAGTAGTAATAATGATAATATTTACAATAATGACGATATTAACTATAATAATAATGATAGTAACACTAATAACAATGATAATAACAATAATAATAGTGGTAATAACAATAATAATAATGATAATAACAATAGTAATAACGATAATAACAGAAATAATAATGATAATAACAATAATAATAATGGTAATAACAATAATAATAATGATAATAACATAAATGACATTGATAATAACAATAAGAACAACGATAATAACATAAATAATAATTATAATAACAGAAATAATAATGATAATAACACTAATAATAATGATAATAACAATAATAATAATGGTAATAACAATAATAATAATGATAATAACATAAATAACAATGATAATAACAATAAGAATAACGATAATAACATAAATAATATTAGTGGTAATAACAATAATAATAATGGTAATATCAATAATAATAATGGTAATAACAATAATAATAGTGGTAATAACAATAATAATAATGATAATAACAATAGTAATAACGATAATAACAGAAATAATAATGATAATAACAATAATAATAGTGGTAATAACAATAATAATAATGATAATAACATAAATAATAATGATAATGATAATAATAATAACGATACTATCAGAAATAGTAATGAGGATAAGAATAATAATTATGGTAATAGCAATAATTATAATAATAATAACAATAATAATAATGATAATAACACTAATAATAATGATAATCACAATAATAATAATGATAATAACACCAATAATAATGATAATAACAATAATAATAATGAAAATAACAGAAATAATAATGACAATAACAATAATAATAATGGTAATAACAATAACAATAATGACAATAACAGAAATAATAATGATAATGATAATAACAAGTATAATAGTGATAGTAACAATACTAATAATGGTAATAACAATAATAATAATGATAATAACATAAATAACAATGATAATAACAATAAGAATAACGATAATAACATAAACAATAATGATAATAACAATAATAATAATAGTGTTAACAATAACAATAATGACAATAACAGAAACAATAATGATAATAACAATAATAATAATGGTAATAACTATAATAATGATGATAATAACAGAAATAATAATGATAATAACAATAATAATAATGGTAATAACAATAATAATAATGATAATAACAGAAATAATAATGATAATAACAATAATAATAATGGTAATAAGAAAAATAATAATGATAATAAAGGAAATAATAAAGAAAATAACAATAATGATAACGATAATAACAGAAATAATAATGATAATAACAATAATAATAATGGTAATAACTATAATAATAACGATAATAACATAAACAATAATGATAATAACAATAATAATAATGGTAATAACTATAATAATGATGATAATAACAGAAATAATAATGGTAATAAGAATAATAATAATGATAATAACAATAATGATAACGATTATAACAGAAATAATAATGATAATAACAATAATAATGATGGTAATAACAATAATAATAATGATAATAACAGAAATAATGATGTTAATAACAATAATAATAATGGTAATAACAATAGTAATAATGGTAATAACAATAGTAATAATGACATTATCGACAATAATAATGAAAATAACAGTAATGATAATGATAACAGCAATACTAATGAAGATAACAACAGTAATAATAATAATGACATTAACGACAATAATAATGATAATAACAACAATAATGATGATACTAACTATAATAATGATGATACTAACTATAATAATAATGATAATAACATTAATAATAATGATAATAACAATAATAACAATGATAATAACAGAAATAATAATAATAATACCAGAAATAATAATGATATTAACAGTAATGATAACGATAATAACAGAAATAACAATGATAATAACAGAAATAAATATGACAATGATAATAACAATAATAATAATAGTGTTAACAATAACAATAATGACAATAACAGGAATAATAATGATCATAACAATAATAATAACGATAATAACAGAAATAATAATGATAATGATAATAACAGAAATAATAGTGATAATAACAATAATAATAATGGTAATAACAATAATAATAATGACATTATCGTCAATAATAATGAAAATAACAGTAATGATAATGATAATAGCAATACTAATGAAGATAATAACAGTAATAATAATGGTGTTAACAATATCAATAGTGACAATAACGACAATAATAATGATAATGACAGTAATGATAATGATAATAGCAATACTAATAAAGATAATAACAGTAATAATAATAATGACATTAACGACAATAATAATGATTATAGCAGTAATAAGAATGATAACAACAACAATAATGATGATATTAACTATAATAATAATGATAAGAACTCTAATAATAATGATAATAACACTAATAATAATGATAATAACAATAATCATAATGATAATAACAATAATAACAATGAAAATAACAGAAATAATAATAATAATAATAGAAATAATAATGATGATAACAATACTAATAACGATAATAACACAAATAATAATGAGAATAACAGTAATGATAATGATAATAACGACAATAATGATGATAATAACAGTAATAATAATAATAATAACAATAATAAGAATGATAATAACAATAATAACAATGGTAATGACAATAATAATAATGATAATAACAGAAATAATAATGATAATGATAATAACAGGAATAATAGTGATAATAACAATAATAATAATGATAATAACAGAGATAATAATGATAATAACAATAATAATAATGGTAATAACAATAATAATAATGATAATAACAATAATAATAACGATAATAACAGAAATAATAATGATAATAACAATAATAATAATGGTAATCACAATAATAATAACGATAATAACATAAATAATAATGATAATAATAATAATAATAACGATAATAACAGAAATAATAATCAGAATAAGAGAAATAATTATAATAATAACAATAATAACAATAATAATAATGATAACAGAAATAATAATGATAATAACAATACTAATAATGATAATAACAGAAGTAATAATGATAATAACAGTAATGATAATGATAATAACAACAATAATGATGATAACAACAGTAATAATAATAATAATAACAATAATAAGAATGATAATAACAATAATAACAATGGTAATGACAATAATAATAATGATAATAACAACAATAATGATGATATTAACAATAATAATAATGATAATAACTATAATAATAATGATAATAACAGAAATAATAATGATAATAACATTAATAATAATGATAATAACAGAAATAAAAATGATAATAACAATAATAATAATGGTAATAACAATGCTAATAATGATAATATCAGAAATAATAATGATAATAACAATATTAATAATGGTAATAACAATAATAATAATGGTAATAACAATAATAATAATGATAACAACAGAACTAATAATGATAATAACAATAATAATAACGATAATAACATAAATAATAATGATAATAGCAATAATAATAATGGTAATAACAATAATAATAATGGTGCTAACAATAATAATAATAGTGTTAACAATAACAGTAATGATACTGATAATAGCAATACTAATAAAGATAATAACAGTAATAATAATAATTACATTAACGACAATAATAATGATAATAATAACACTAATAATAATGATGATAACAGAAATAATAATGATAATAACAATAATAATGATGATGATAACAGAAATAATAATGATAATTGCAATAATAATAATGATAATGACAGTAATGATAATGATAATAACAGAAATAATAATGATAATAACAGTAATGGTAATGATAATAACAGAAATAATAATGATAATAACAGTAATGGTAATGATAATAACAGAAATAGTAATGATAATAACAATAATAATAAAGGTAATAACAATAATAATAATGATAATAACCCTAATAATTATGATAATAACGACAATAATAATAATAACAGTCGTAATAATGATAATATTTACAATAATGATGATATTAACTATAATAATAATGATAGTAACACTAATAATAATGATAATAACAGAAATAATAATGATAATAACACTAATAATAATGATAATAACAATAATAATAATGGTAATAACAATAATAATAATGATAATAACAGAAATAATAATGATATTAACAATAATAATAATGGTAATAACAATAATAATAATGATAATAACATAAATAATAATGATAATAACAGAAATAATAATAATAATACCAGAAATAATAATGATAATAACAGTAATGATCATGATAATAACAGAAATAATAGTGATAATGACAATAATAATAATGGTAATAACACTATTAATAATGACAATAACAATAATAATAATGGTAATAACAATAATAATAGTGATAATAACAGAAATAATAATGATAATAACAATAATAATAATGGTAATAACAATAATAATAATGATAATAAAAGAAATAATAATGATAATAACAATGATTATAATGGTAATAACAATAATAATAATGATAATAACAAAAATAATAATGATAATAACAATAATAATAACGATAATAACAGAAATAATAATGATAATAACAATAGTAATAATGATAATAACAGTAATGATAATGATAATAGCAAGAATAATAATGGTAATAACAATAATAATAATGATAATAACAGAAATAATAATGATAATAACAATAATAATAACGATACTAACAGAAATAGTAATGAGGATAAGAATAATAATTATGGTAATAGCAAAAATTATAATAATAATAACAATAATAATAATGATAATAACAATAGTAATAACGATAATAACAGAAATAATAATGATAATAACAATAGTAATAATGATAATAACAGTAATGATAATGATAATAGCAAGAATAATAATGGTAATAACAATAATAATAATGATAATAACAGAAATAATAATGATAATAACAATAATAATAACGATACTATCAGAAATAGTAATGAGGATAAGAATAATAATTATGGTAATAGCAATAATTATAATAATAACAACACTAATAATAATGATAATAACAGTAACAATAATGATAATAACAGAAATAATAATGATAATAATAGTAATAATAATGATAATAACAGAAATAATAATGATAATAACAGCAATAATAATTATAATAACAATACTAATAATGATAATAACAATAATAATATTGGTAATAACAACAATAATAATGATAATAACAATAATAATAATAGTGTTAACAATAACAATAATGACAATAACAGAAATAATAATGATAATAACAACAATAATAACGATAATAACAGAAATAATAATTATACTAACAATAATAATAACGATAATAACAGAAATAATAATGGTAATGACAATAATAATATTGATAATAACAATAGTAATAATGACATTATCGACAATAATAATAACAGTAGTAATAATGATAATAACAGAAATAATAACGATGATAACAGTAATGATAATGATAATAACAGAAATAATAATGATAATAACAATAATAATAACCATAATAACAGAAATAATAATGATGGTAACAATAAGAATAATGATAATAACAATAATAATATTGGTAATAACAGTAATAATAATGATAATAGCAATAATAATAATAGTGTTAACAATAACAATAATGATAATAACAGAAATAATAGTGATAATACCAATAATAATAATGGTAATAACAATAATAATAATGATAATAACAACAATAATGATGATATTAACAATAATAATAATGATAATAACTATAATAATAATGATAATAACAATATTAATAATGGTAATAACAATAATAATAATGGTAATTACATTAATAATAATGATAATAACAGAAATAATAATGATAATAACAATAATTATAATGATAATAACAGAAATAATAAAGATAATAACTATAATAATAATGGTAATAACTATAATAATAATGATAATAACAGATATAATAATGATAATAACAGTAATGATAATCATAATAACAGAAATAATAATGATAATAACAATAATAATAATGGTAATAACAACAATAATAATCATAATAACAGAAATAATAATGATAATAACAATAATAATAATGATAATAACCCTAATAATTATGATAGTAACAACAATAATAATAATAACAGTAGTAATAATGATAATATCTACAATAATGATGATATTAACTATAATAATAATGATAATAACACTAATAATAATGATAATAACAATAATAATAATAATAATAACAGAAATAGTAATGATAATAACAATAATAATAATGGTAATAACAATAATAATAATGATAATAGAAATAATAGTAACGGTAATAACAATAATAATAACGATAATAACACAAATAATAATCAGAATAACAATAATAATAATGGCAATAACAATAGTAATAATGACATTATCGACAATAATAATGAAAATAACAGTAATGATAATGATGATAGCAATACTAATAAAGATAATAACAGTAATAATAATGATAATAACAATAATAACAATGATAATAACAGAAATAATAATGATAATAACAGTAATGATATTGATAATAACAGAAATAATAGTGATAATAACAATAATAATAATTATAATAACAATAATAATAATGATAATAACGATAATAACAGTAATAATATTGATAATAACAATAATAAGAATGGTAATAACAATAATAATAATGGCAATATCGACAATAATAAAGATGGTAACATTAATGATAATGATAATAGCAATCCTAATAAAGATAATTACAGTAATAATAATAATGACATTAACGACAATAATAATGACAATAACAATAACAATAATGGTAATAACAACAAAAATGATGATAATAACAGTAATAATAATAATAATAACAATAATAATAATGATAATAACAATAATAATAATAATAATAATAACAGAAATAATAATGATAATAACAGAAATAATAGTGATAATAACAATAATAATAATGTCAATAACAGTAATAATAATAATAATAATAATACTAATAATGATAATAGCAATACTAATAATGGTAATAACATTTGTAATAATGGTAATAACAATAATGATAATGGTAGTAACAATAATAATAATGACATTATCGACAGTAATAATGATAATAACGGTAATAATAATGATAAAAAGATGTATAATTATGATATTAACCATTATAATAATAATAATAATAATAACACTAATAATAATGATAATGACAGTAACAATAATGATAATAACAGAAATAATAATGATAATAACAGTAATAATAATGATAATAACAGAAATAATAATGATAATAACAGCAATAATAATTATAATAACAATACTAATAATGATAATAACAATAATAATATTGGTAATAACAACAATAATAATGATAATAACAATAATAATAATAGTGTTAACAATAACAATAATGACAATAACAGAAATAATAATGATAATAACAACAATAATAACGATAATAACAGAAATAATAATTATACTAACAATAATAATAACGATAATAACAGAAATAATAATGGTAATGACAATAATAATAATGATAATAACAATAGTAATAATGACATTATCGATAATAACAATGATAATAACAGTAATGATAACGATAATAACAGAAATAATAATGATAATGATGATATTAACAATAATAATAATGTTAATAACTATAATAATAATGATAATAACAGTAATAATAATAATAATAACAGAAATAATAATGATAATAACACTAACAATAATGATAATAACAACAATAATGATGATATTAACTATAATAATAATGATAATAACAGTAGTAATAATGATAATATCTACAATAACGGTGATATTAACTATAATAATAATGGTAATAACAATAATAATCATGATAATAACAATAATAATAATGGTAATAACAATAATAATAATGGCATTATGGACAATAATAATGATAATAACAGTAAAAATAATAATGACATTAACGACAATAATAATGGTAATAACGGTAATAATAATGATAATAACGGTAATAATAATGATAAAAAGAACTATAATCATGATATTAACTATAATAATAATGATAAAAATAATAACAATAAAAATAATGATAATAACAGAAATAATAATGATATTAACAATAATAATAATGATAATAACAGTAATGATAGTGATAATAACAATACTAATAATGATAAAAACAGAAATAATAGTGATAATAACACTAATAATAAAGATAATAACAATAATAATAATAATAGTGTTAACAATAGCAGGAATGATAATGATAATAGCAATACTAATAATGATAATAACAACAATAATAATAATAATTACAATAATAAGAATGATAATAACAATAATAATAATGGTAATAACAATAATAATAATGATAATAATAGAAATAATAATGATAATAACAATAATAATAATGGTAATAACAATAATAATAATGATACTAAAAGAAATAATAACGATAATAACAGAAATAATAAGGAGAATAACAATAATAATAATGGTAATAACAATAATAATAATGGCATTATCGACAATTATAATGATAATAACAGTAATAATATTGATTTGAACAATACTAATAATGATAATAACAATAATAATAATAATGGTAATGGCAATAATAATTGATAATAACAGAAATAATAATGATAATAACACTAATGAGAATAGTAATAACAATAATAATAATGACAATAACTATAATAATAATGATAATAACACTAATAATAATGATAATAACAACAATAATAATGATAATAACAACAATAATACTGATAATAAAAGAAATAATAAAGGTAATAACAATAATAATAATGATAATAACAGAAATAATAGTGACAATAATACTAATAATATTGATCATGTCAACAATAACGATGATATTAACAATAATAATATTGATAATAATTATAATAATAATGATAATAACACTAATAATAATGATTCGGGTATTGTCATTATTGTTATTGTTAACACTACTATTATTATTATTATTACCATTATTATTATCGTTATTATCATTACTGTTTCTGTTGTTATCATTATTATTATTGTTTGACCATTATTATTATTGTTATTATCATTATTATTATTGTTACTACCATTATTATTATTGTTATTATCATTATTATTTCTGTTATTATCATTATTATTATTGTTATTACCTTTATTATTATTGTTATTATCATTATTATTTCTGTTATTATCATTATTATTAGTGTTATTATCATTATTATTATAGTTAATATCATCATTATTATTGTTATTATCATTATTATTACTGTTATTATCGTTATTATTATTGTTGTTATTATTAATATTATAGTTAATATCATCATTATTGTTGTTATTTTCAATATTATTAGTGTTATTGTCACTACTATTTCAGTTATTATCATTATTGGTATTGCTATTATCATTATCATTACTGGTATTATCATTATTATTGTTGTTATTGTCATTATCCTTATTGTTATTACCATTAGTATTATTGGTATTATCATTATTATGGTCGTTAATGTCATTATTATTATTACTGTTATTATCTTTATTAGTATTGCTATTATCATTATCATTACTGTTATTATTATTATTATTGTCGATAATGCCATTACTATTATTGTTATTACCATTATTATTATTGTTATTCTCATTACTATTTCTGTTATTATCGTTCTTATTATTGTTATTATCATTATTATTTCTGTTATTATCAATATTATTATTGTTATTACCACTATTATTATTGTTATTACCATTATTATTATTGTTATTGTTATTATTATTATTGTGATTATCATTATCATTATTGTTATCATCATTATTATTTCTGTTATTATCATTATTAGTATTGCTATTATCATTATCATTACAGGTATTATCATTATTATTGTTGTTATTGTCATTATTATTATTATTGTTATTATCGCTACTATTTCTTTTATTATCATTATTATTATTGTTATTATTATTATTATTACTGTTATTAGCTTTATTAGTATTGCTATTATCATTACCATTACTGTAATTATCATTATTATTGTTGATAATGCCATTATTATTATTGTTATTCTCATTATTATTTCTGCTATTGTCGTTATTATTTCTTTTATTATCATTATTACTATTGTTATTATCATTATTATTTCTGTTATTATCAATATTATTATTGTCATTACCATTATTATTATTGTTATTATCATTATTATTATTGTTATCATCATTATTATTTCTGTTATTGTCATTATTAGTATTGCTATTATCATTATCATTACAGGTATTATCATTATTATTGTTGTTATTGCCATTATTATTATTATTGTTATTATCGTTACTATTGCTTTTATTATCATTGTTATTATTGTTATTATTCTTATTATTACTGTTATTATCTTTATTAGTATTGCTATTATCATTATCATTACTGTTATTATCATTATTATTGTTGATGATGCCATTATTATTATTGTTATTCTCATTATTATTTCTGTTATTACCATTATTATTTCTTTTATTATCATTATTATTATTGTTATTATCATTATTATTAGTCTTATTATCATTATTATTAGTGATATTGTCATTATTATTATAGTTAATATCATCATTATTGCTGTTATTATCAATATTATCAGTGTTATTGTCACTATTATTTATGTTATTATCATTACTATTATTGTTATTACCATTATTATTATTGTTATTATCATTACTATTTCTGTTATTATCGTTATTATTATTGTTATTCCCATTATTATTTCTGTTATTAAAATTATCTTTATTGTTGTTATTATCATTATTAGTATTGCTACTATCATTATCATTACTGTTATTATCATTATTATTATTGCTATTATTATTATTATTTCTGTTATTATCATTATTATTATTGTTATTACCATTATTATTATTGTTATTATCATTATTATTTCTGTTATTATCACTATTAGTATTGTTATTATCATTATTATTTCTGTTATTATTATTATTATTGTTGTTATTGTTATTATCATTATTATTAGTGTTATTATCATTATTATTTCTGTTACTATCGTCATTATTATTGTTATTATTAGTATTATTATTGTCATTACCATTATTATTATTGTTATTATCATTCTTATTATTGTTATTATCATTATTATTAGTGTTATTATCATTATTATTATTGTTATTATCATTATTATTATTGTCATTACCATTACTAATATTGTTATTATCATTCTTATTATTGTTATTATTATTATTATTACTGTTATTATCATCATTATTGTTGTTATTATCATTATTATTTCTATTATTATCGTTATTGTTTCTGTTATTATCATTATTATCTCTGTTATTATTATTATTATTATTGTTATTATTATTATTATTATTATTGTTATTATCATTATATTAGTGTTATTATCATTATTACTACTGTTATTATCATTATTATTATTGTTATTATCATTATTATTTCTGTTATTATCAATATTATTATTGCCATTACCATTATTATTTCTATTATTATCATTATTATTTCTTTTATTATCATTATCATTATAGTTATTACCATTACTATTATTGTTATTATCATTATTATTTCTGTTATTATCATTATTATTTCTGTTATTGTCATTATTGTTATTGTTAACACTATTGTTATTATTGTTATTACCATTATTATTATTGTGATTATCATTATTATTTCTTTTATTATCATTATCATTATAGTTATTACCATTACTATTATTGTTATTATCATTATTATTTCTGTTATTATCATTATTATTTCTGTTATTGTCATTATTGTTATTGTTAACACTATTATTATTATTGTTATTACCATTATTATTATTGTTATTATCATTATTACTTCTGTTATTATCATTATTATTTCTGTTATTATCGTTATTAGTATTGTTATTATCATTATTATTTCTTTTATTATCATTATTATTATTATTGTTATTATCATTATTATTTCTGTTATTATCATTATTGTTTCTGTTATTATCGTTATTATTATTGTTATTATCATTATTATTATTGTCATTACCATTACTATTATTGTTATTATCATTCTTATTATTGTTATTATTATTATTATTACTGTTATTATCATCATTATTGTTGTTATTATAATTATTATTATTGTTATTACCATTATTATTATGGTTAATATCATTATCATAATTATTTCTGTTATTATCATTATTATTATTGTTATTATCATTATTATTTCTGTTATTATCATTATTATTTCTGTTATTATTATTATTATTATTGTTATTATCATTATTATTTCTGTTATTATCATTATCATTACTGTTATTATCATTATTATTTCTGTTATTATCGTTATTAGTATTGTTATTATCATTATTCTTTCTGTTATTATCATTCTTAGTATTGTTATTATCACTATTATTTCTGGGATTATCATTATTATTATTGTTATTACAATTATTACTATTGTAATTATTATTATTGTTTCTGTTATTATCAATATTGTTATTGCCATTACCCTTAATACTCCTATTATTATCATTATTATTTCTTTTACTATCATTATTATTGTTGTTATTACCATTATTATTATTGTTATTATCATTATTATTTCTGTTATTATCGTTATTAGTATTGTTATTATCATTATTATTTCTTTTATTATCATTATTATTATTGTTATTATCATTATTATTTCTGTTATTATCAATATTATTATTGCCATTACCATTATTATTTCTATTATTATCATTATTATTTCTTTTATTATCATTATTATTATAGATATTACCATTATTATTATTGTTATTATCATTATTATTTCTGTTATTATCGCTATTATTATTGTTATTATCATTATTATTATTGTCATTACCATTACTATTATTGTTATTATCATTCTTATTATTGTTATTATTATTATTATTACTGTTATTATCATCATTATTGTTGTTATTATCATTATTATTATTGTTATTATCATTATTATTTCTATTATTATCGTTATTATTTGTGTTATTATCATTATTAGTATTGTTATTATCATTATTATTAGTGTTATTATCATTATTACTACTGTTATTATCATTATTATTATTGTCATTACCATTATTATTATTTTTATTATCATTATTATTATTGTTATTACCATTATTATTATTGTTATTATCATTATTGTTTCTGTTATTATCATTCTTAGTATTGTTATTATCACTATTATTTCTGGTATTATCATTATTATTATTGTTATTACAATTAATACTATTGTTATTATCATTATTATTTCTGTCATTATCATTATTATTTCTGTTATTATCATTATCATTACTGTTATTATCATTATTATTTCTGTTATTATCATTATCATTACTGTTATTATCATTATTATTTCTGTTATTATTGTTATTAGTATTGTTATTATCATTATTATTTCTTTTATTTTCATTATTATTATTGTTATTATCATTATTATTTCTGTTATTATCAATATTATTATTGCCATTACCATACTTATTATTGCTATTATCATTATTGTTTCTGTTATTATCATTCTTAGTATTGTTATTATCACTATTATTTCTGGTATTATCATTATTATTATTGTTATTACAATTATTACTATTGTTATTATCATTATTATTTCTGTCATTATCATTATTATTTCTGTTATTATCATTATCATTACTGTTATTATCATTATTATTTCTGTTATTATCATTATCATTACTGTTATTATCATTATTATTTCTGTTATTATTGTTATTAGTATTGTTATTATCATTATTATTTCTTTTATTTTCATTATTATTATTGTTATTATCATTATTATTTCTGTTATTATCAATATTATTATTGCCATTACCATTATTATTTCTATTATTATCATTATTATTTCTTTTATTATCATTATTATTATAGATATTACCATTATTATTATTGTTATTATCATTATTATTTCTGTTATTATCGCTATTATTATTGTTATTATCATTATTATTATTGTCATTACCATTACTATTATTGTTATTATCATTCTTATTATTGTTATTATTATTATTATTACTGTTATTATCATCATTATTGTTGTTATTATCATTATTATTATTGTTATTATCATTATTATTTCTATTATTATCGTTATTATTTGTGTTATTATCATTATTAGTATTGTTATTATCATTATTATTAGTGTTATTATCATTATTACTACTGTTATTATCATTATTATTATTGTCATTACCATTATTATTATTTTTATTATCATTATTATTATTGTTATTACCATTATTATTATTGTTATTATCATTATTGTTTCTGTTATTATCATTCTTAGTATTGTTATTATCACTATTATTTCTGGTATTATCATTATTATTATTGTTATTACAATTAATACTATTGTTATTATCATTATTATTTCTGTCATTATCATTATTATTTCTGTTATTATCATTATCATTACTGTTATTATCATTATTATTTCTGTTATTATCATTATCATTACTGTTATTATCATTATTATTTCTGTTATTATTGTTATTAGTATTGTTATTATCATTATTATTTCTTTTATTTTCATTATTATTATTGTTATTATCATTATTATTTCTGTTATTATCAATATTATTATTGCCATTACCATACTTATTATTGCTATTATCATTATTGTTTCTGTTATTATCATTCTTAGTATTGTTATTATCACTATTATTTCTGGTATTATCATTATTATTATTGTTATTACAATTATTACTATTGTTATTATCATTATTATTTCTGTCATTATCATTATTATTTCTGTTATTATCATTATCATTACTGTTATTATCATTATTATTTCTGTTATTATCATTATCATTACTGTTATTATCATTATTATTTCTGTTATTATTGTTATTAGTATTGTTATTATCATTATTATTTCTTTTATTTTCATTATTATTATTGTTATTATCATTATTATTTCTGTTATTATCAATATTATTATTGCCATTACCATTATTATTATTGTTATTATCATTATTGTTTCTGTTATTATCATTCTTAGTATTGTTATTATCACTATTATTTCTGGTATTATCATTATTATTATTGTTATTACAATTATTACTATTGTTATTATCATTATTATTTCTGTTATTATCATTATTATTACTGTTATTATCATTATTATTACTGTTATTATCATTATTATTGTTATTATTACCATTATTATTATTGTTATTATCATTCTTATTTATGTTATTATCGTTATTATTATTGTTATTATCAATATTATATATGTTATTATCATTATTAGTTTTGTTATTAGCATTATTATTTCTGTTATTATCATTATTATTGTTGTTATTACCATTATTATTATTGTTATTATCATTATTATTATTGTTATTATTATTATTATTACTGTTATTATCGTCATTATTGTTGTTATTATCATTATTATTATTGTTATTATCATTATTATTTCTGTTATTATCATTATTATTTCTGTTATTATCGTTATTATTATTGTTATTATCATTATTATTATTGTCATTACCATTACTATTATTGTTATTACCATTATTATTATTGTTATTATCATTATTATTATTGTTATTACCATTATTATTATTGTTATTATCATTATTGTTTCTGTTATTATCATTCTTAGTATTGTTATTATCACTATTATTTCTGGGATTATCATTATTATTATTGTTATTACAATTAATACTATTGTTATTATCATTATTATTTCTGTCATTATCATTATTATTTCTGTTATTATCATTATCATTACTGTTATTATCATTATTATTTCTGTTATTATCATTATCATTACTGTTATTATCATTATTATTTCTGTTATTATTGTTATTAGTATTGTTATTATCATTATTATTTCTTTTATTTTCATTATTATTATTGTTATTATCATTATTATTTCTGTTATTATCAATATTATTATTGCCATTACCATACTTATTATTGCTATTATCATTATTGTTTCTGTTATTATCATTCTTAGTATTGTTATTATCACTATTATTTCTGGTATTATCATTATTATTATTGTTATTACAATTATTACTATTGTTATTATCATTATTATTTCTGTCATTATCATTATTATTTCTGTTATTATCATTATCATTACTGTTATTATCATTATTATTTCTGTTATTATCATTATCATTACTGTTATTATCATTACTATTTCTGTTATTATTGTTATTAGTATTGTTATTATCATTATTATTTCTTTTATTTTCATTATTATTATTGTTATTATCATTATTATTTCTGTTATTATCAATATTATTATTGCCATTACCATTATTATTATTGCTATTATCATTATTGTTTCTGTTATTATCATTCTTAGTATTGTTATTATCACTATTATTTCTGGTATTATCATTATTATTATTGTTATTACAATTATTACTATTGTAATTATCATTATTGTTTCTGTTATTATCAATATTGTTATTGCCATTACCCTTAATATTCCTATTATTATCATTATTATTTCTTTTACTATCATTATTATTATTGTCATTACCATTATTATTATTTTTATTATCATTATTATTATTGTTATTACCATTATTATTATTGTTATTATCATTATTGTTTCTGTTATTATCATTCTTAGTATTGTTATTATCACTATTATTTCTGGTATTATCATTATTATTATTGTTATTACAATTATTACTATTGTTATTATCATTATTATTTCTGTTATTATCATTATTATTACTGTTATTATCATTATTATTACTGTTATTATCATTATTATTTCTGTTATTATCGTTATTAGTATTGTTATTATCATTATTCTTTCTGTTATTATCATTCTTAGTATTGTTATTATCACTATTATTTCTGGGATTATCATTATTATTATTGTTATTACAATTATTACTATTGTAATTATTATTATTGTTTCTGTTATTATCAATATTGTTATTGCCATTACCCTTAATACTCCTATTATTATCATTATTATTTCTTTTACTATCATTATTATTGTTGTTATTACCATTATTATTATTGTTATTATCATTATTATTTCTGTTATTATCGTTATTAGTATTGTTATTATCATTATTATTTCTTTTATTATCATTATTATTATTGTTATTATCATTATTATTTCTGTTATTATCAATATTATTATTGCCATTACCATTATTATTTCTATTATTATCATTATTATTTCTTTTATTATCATTATTATTATAGATATTACCATTATTATTATTGTTATTATCATTATTATTTCTGTTATTATCGCTATTATTATTGTTATTATCATTATTATTATTGTCATTACCATTACTATTATTGTTATTATCATTCTTATTATTGTTATTATTATTATTATTACTGTTATTATCATCATTATTGTTGTTATTATAATTATTATTATTGTTATTACCATTATTATTATGGTTAATATCATTATCATAATTATTTCTGTTATTATCATTATTATTATTGTTATTATCATTATTATTTCTGTTATTATCATTATTATTTCTGTTATTATTATTATTATTATTGTTATTATCATTATTATTTCTGTTATTATCATTATCATTACTGTTATTATCATTATTATTTCTGTTATTATCGTTATTAGTATTGTTATTATCATTATTCTTTCTGTTATTATCATTCTTAGTATTGTTATTATCACTATTATTTCTGGGATTATCATTATTATTATTGTTATTACAATTATTACTATTGTAATTATTATTATTGTTTCTGTTATTATCAATATTGTTATTGCCATTACCCTTAATACTCCTATTATTATCATTATTATTTCTTTTACTATCATTATTATTGTTGTTATTACCATTATTATTATTGTTATTATCATTATTATTTCTGTTATTATCGTTATTAGTATTGTTATTATCATTATTATTTCTTTTATTATCATTATTATTATTGTTATTATCATTATTATTTCTGTTATTATCAATATTATTATTGCCATTACCATTATTATTTCTATTATTATCATTATTATTTCTTTTATTATCATTATTATTATAGATATTACCATTATTATTATTGTTATTATCATTATTATTTCTGTTATTATCGCTATTATTATTGTTATTATCATTATTATTATTGTCATTACCATTACTATTATTGTTATTATCATTCTTATTATTGTTATTATTATTATTATTACTGTTATTATCATCATTATTGTTGTTATTATCATTATTATTATTGTTATTATCATTATTATTTCTATTATTATCGTTATTATTTGTGTTATTATCATTATTAGTATTGTTATTATCATTATTATCTCTGTTATTATTATTATTATTATTGTTATTATTGTTATTATCATTATTATTAGTGTTATTATCATTATTACTACTGTTATTATCATTATTATTATTGTCATTACCATTATTATTATTTTTATTATCATTATTATTATTGTTATTACCATTATTATTATTGTTATTATCATTATTGTTTCTGTTATTATCATTCTTAGTATTGTTATTATCACTATTATTTCTGGTATTATCATTATTATTATTGTTATTACAATTAATACTATTGTTATTATCATTATTATTTCTGTCATTATCATTATTATTTCTGTTATTATCATTATCATTACTGTTATTATCATTATTATTTCTGTTATTATCATTATCATTACTGTTATTATCATTATTATTTCTGTTATTATTGTTATTAGTATTGTTATTATCATTATTATTTCTTTTATTTTCATTATTATTATTGTTATTATCATTATTATTTCTGTTATTATCAATATTATTATTGCCATTACCATACTTATTATTGCTATTATCATTATTGTTTCTGTTATTATCATTCTTAGTATTGTTATTATCACTATTATTTCTGGTATTATCATTATTATTATTGTTATTACAATTATTACTATTGTTATTATCATTATTATTTCTGTCATTATCATTATTATTTCTGTTATTATCATTATCATTACTGTTATTATCATTATTATTTCTGTTATTATCATTATCATTACTGTTATTATCATTATTATTTCTGTTATTATTGTTATTAGTATTGTTATTATCATTATTATTTCTTTTATTTTCATTATTATTATTGTTATTATCATTATTATTTCTGTTATTATCAATATTATTATTGCCATTACCATTATTATTATTGCTATTATCATTATTGTTTCTGTTATTATCATTCTTAGTATTGTTATTATCACTATTATTTCTGGTATTATCATTATTATTATTGTTATTACAATTATTACTATTGTAATTATCATTATTGTTTCTGTTATTATCAATATTGTTATTGCCATTACCCTTAATATTCCTATTATTATCATTATTATTTCTTTTACTATCATTATTATTATTGTCATTACCATTATTATTATTTTTATTATCATTATTATTATTGTTATTACCATTATTATTATTGTTATTATCATTATTGTTTCTGTTATTATCATTCTTAGTATTGTTATTATCACTATTATTTCTGGTATTATCATTATTATTATTGTTATTACAATTATTACTATTGTTATTATCATTATTATTTCTGTTATTATCATTATTATTACTGTTATTATCATTATTATTACTGTTATTATCATTATTATTGTTATTATTACCATTATTATTATTGTTATTATCATTCTTATTTATGTTATTATCGTTATTATTATTGTTATTATCAATATTATATATGTTATTATCATTATTAGTTTTGTTATTAGCATTATTATTTCTGTTATTATCATTATTATTGTTGTTATTACCATTATTATTATTGTTATTATCATTATTATTATTGTTATTATTATTATTATTACTGTTATTATCGTCATTATTGTTGTTATTATCATTATTATTATTGTTATTATCATTATTATTTCTGTTATTATCATTATTATTTCTGTTATTATCGTTATTATTATTGTTATTATCATTATTATTATTGTCATTACCATTACTATTATTGTTATTACCATTATTATTATTGTTATTATCATTATTATTATTGTTATTACCATTATTATTATTGTTATTATCATTATTGTTTCTGTTATTATCATTCTTAGTATTGTTATTATCACTATTATTTCTGGGATTATCATTATTATTATTGTTATTACAATTAATACTATTGTTATTATCATTATTATTTCTGTCATTATCATTATTATTTCTGTTATTATCATTATCATTACTGTTATTATCATTATTATTTCTGTTATTATCATTATCATTACTGTTATTATCATTATTATTTCTGTTATTATTGTTATTAGTATTGTTATTATCATTATTATTTCTTTTATTTTCATTATTATTAATGTTATTATCATTATTATTTCTGTTATTATCAATATTATTATTGCCATTACCATACTTATTATTGCTATTATCATTATTGTTTCTGTTATTATCATTCTTAGTATTGTTATTATCACTATTATTTCTGGTATTATCATTATTATTATTGTTATTACAATTATTACTATTGTTATTATCATTATTATTTCTGTCATTATCATTATTATTTCTGTTATTATCATTATCATTACTGTTATTATCATTATTATTTCTGTTATTATCATTATCATTACTGTTATTATCATTACTATTTCTGTTATTATTGTTATTAGTATTGTTATTATCATTATTATTTCTTTTATTTTCATTATTATTATTGTTATTATCATTATTATTTCTGTTATTATCAATATTATTATTGCCATTACCATTATTATTATTGCTATTATCATTATTGTTTCTGTTATTATCATTCTTAGTATTGTTATTATCACTATTATTTCTGGTATTATCATTATTATTATTGTTATTACAATTATTACTATTGTAATTATCATTATTGTTTCTGTTATTATCAATATTGTTATTGCCATTACCCTTAATATTCCTATTATTATCATTATTATTTCTTTTACTATCATTATTATTATTGTCATTACCATTATTATTATTTTTATTATCATTATTATTATTGTTATTACCATTATTATTATTGTTATTATCATTATTGTTTCTGTTATTATCATTCTTAGTATTGTTATTATCACTATTATTTCTGGTATTATCATTATTATTATTGTTATTACAATTATTACTATTGTTATTATCATTATTATTTCTGTTATTATCATTATTATTACTGTTATTATCATTATTATTACTGTTATTATCATTATTATTTCTGTTATTATCGTTATTAGTATTGTTATTATCATTATTCTTTCTGTTATTATCATTCTTAGTATTGTTATTATCACTATTATTTCTGGGATTATCATTATTATTATTGTTATTACAATTATTACTATTGTAATTATTATTATTGTTTCTGTTATTATCAATATTGTTATTGCCATTACCCTTAATACTCCTATTATTATCATTATTATTTCTTTTACTATCATTATTATTGTTGTTATTACCATTATTATTATTGTTATTATCATTATTATTTCTGTTATTATCGTTATTAGTATTGTTATTATCATTATTATTTCTTTTATTATCATTATTATTATTGTTATTATCATTATTATTTCTGTTATTATCAATATTATTATTGCCATTACCATTATTATTTCTATTATTATCATTATTATTTCTTTTATTATCATTATTATTATAGATATTACCATTATTATTATTGTTATTATCATTATTATTTCTGTTATTATCGCTATTATTATTGTTATTATCATTATTATTATTGTCATTACCATTACTATTATTGTTATTATCATTCTTATTATTGTTATTATTATTATTATTACTGTTATTATCATCATTATTGTTGTTATTATCATTATTATTATTGTTATTATCATTATTATTTCTATTATTATCGTTATTATTTGTGTTATTATCATTATTAGTATTGTTATTATCATTATTATCTCTGTTATTATTATTATTATTATTGTTATTATTGTTATTATCATTATTATTAGTGTTATTATCATTATTACTACTGTTATTATCATTATTATTATTGTCATTACCATTATTATTATTTTTATTATCATTATTATTATTGTTATTACCATTATTATTATTGTTATTATCATTATTGTTTCTGTTATTATCATTCTTAGTATTGTTATTATCACTATTATTTCTGGTATTATCATTATTATTATTGTTATTACAATTAATACTATTGTTATTATCATTATTATTTCTGTCATTATCATTATTATTTCTGTTATTATCATTATCATTACTGTTATTATCATTATTATTTCTGTTATTATCATTATCATTACTGTTATTATCATTATTATTTCTGTTATTATTGTTATTAGTATTGTTATTATCATTATTATTTCTTTTATTTTCATTATTATTATTGTTATTATCATTATTATTTCTGTTATTATCAATATTATTATTGCCATTACCATACTTATTATTGCTATTATCATTATTGTTTCTGTTATTATCATTCTTAGTATTGTTATTATCACTATTATTTCTGGTATTATCATTATTATTATTGTTATTACAATTATTACTATTGTTATTATCATTATTATTTCTGTCATTATCATTATTATTTCTGTTATTATCATTATCATTACTGTTATTATCATTATTATTTCTGTTATTATTGTTATTAGTATTGTTATTATCATTATTATTTCTTTTATTTTCATTATTATTATTGTTATTATCATTATTATTTCTGTTATTATCAATATTATTATTGCCATTACCATTATTATTATTGCTATTATCATTATTGTTTCTGTTATTATCATTCTTAGTATTGTTATTATCACTATTATTTCTGGTATTATCATTATTATTATTGTTATTACAATTATTACTATTGTAATTATCATTATTGTTTCTGTTATTATCAATATTGTTATTGCCATTACCCTTAATATTCCTATTATTATCATTATTATTTCCTTTACTATCATTATTATTATTGTCATTACCATTATTATTATTTTTATTATCATTATTATTATTGTTATTACCATTATTATTATTGTTATTATCATTATTGTTTCTGTTATTATCATTCTTAGTATTGTTATTATCACTATTATTTCTGGTATTATCATTATTATTATTGTTATTACAATTATTACTATTGTTATTATCATTATTATTTCTGTTATTATCATTATTATTACTGTTATTATCATTATTATTACTGTTATTATCATTATTATTACTGTTATTATCATTATTATTGTTATTATTACCATTATTATTATTGTTATTATCTTTCTTATTTATGTTATTATCGTTATTATTATTGTTATTATCAATATTATATATGTTATTATCATTATTAGTTTTGTTATTAGCATTATTATTTCTGTTATTATCATTATTATTGTTGTTATTACCATTATTATTATTGTTATTATCATTATTATTATTGTTATTATTATTATTATTACTGTTATTATCGTCATTATTGTTGTTATTATCATTATTATTATTGTTATTATCATTATTATTTCTGTTATTATCATTATTATTTCTGTTATTATCGTTATTATTATTGTTATTATCATTATTATTATTGTCATTACCATTACTATTATTGTTATTACCATTATTATTATTGTTATTATCATTATTATTATTGTTATTACCATTATTATTATTGTTATTATCATTATTGTTTCTGTTATTATCATTCTTAGTATTGTTATTATCACTATTATTTCTGGGATTATCATTATTATTATTGTTATTACAATTATTACTATTGTAATTATCATTATTATTTCTGTTATTATCATTATTATTAGTGTTATTATCATTATTATTACTGTTATTATCATTATTATTACTGTTATTATCATCATTATTAGTGTCGTTAATGTCATTATTATTATTACTGTTATTATCTTTAAGAGTATTGCTATTATCATTATCATTACTGTTATTATCATTATTATTGTCGATAATGCCATTATTATCATCATCATTACCATTATTATTATTGTTATTATCATTATTATTTATGTTATTATCGTTATTATTTCTGTTATTATCATTATTATTGCTGTTATTATCGTTATTATTATTGTTGTTATTATCATTATTATTTCTGTTATTATCAATATTATTATTGCTATTACCATTATTATTTCTATTATTATCATTATTATTTCTTTTATTATCATTATTATTATAGTTATTACCATTATTATTATTGTTATTATCATTATTATTTCTGTTATTATCATTATTATTTCTGTTATTATCGCTATTATTACTGTCATTATCATTATTATTATTGTCATTACCATTACTATTATTGTTATTATTATTCTTATTATTGTTATTATTATTATTATTACTGTTATTATCATCATTATTGTTGTTATTATCATTATTATTATTGTTATTATCATTATTATTTCTATTATTATCGTTATTATTTGTGTTATTATCATTATTAGTATTGTTATTATCATTATTATCTCTGTTATTATTATTATTATTATTGTTATTATTGTTATTATCATTATTACTACTGTTATTATCAATATTATTATTGTCATTACCATTATTATTATTGTTATTATCATTATTATTATTGTTATTATCATTATTGTTTCTGTTATTATCATTCTTAGTATTGTTATTATCACTATTATTTCTGGGATTATCATTATTATTATTGTTATTACAATTATTACAATTGTTATTATCATTATTATTTCTGTTATTATCATTATTATTAGTGTTATTATCATTATTATTACTGTTATTATCATTATTATTACTGTTATTATCATCATTATTAGTGTCGTTAATGTCATTATTATTATTACTGTTATTATCTTTAAGAGTATTGCTATTATCATTATCATTACTGTTATTATCATTATTATTGTCGATAATGCCATTATTATCATCATCATTACCATTATTATTATTGTTATTATCATTATTATTTATGTTATTATCGTTATTATTTCTGTTATTATCATTATTATTGTTGTTATTACCACTATTATTATTGTTATTATCATTATTATTTCTGTTATTATCATTATTATTGTTGTTATAACCATTATTATTATTGTTATTATCATTATTACTTCTGTTATTGTCATTATTGTTATTGTTAACACTATTATTATATTTGTTATTATCATTATTATTTCTGTTATTACCATTATTATTATTGTTATTATCATTATTATTTCTGTTATTATCATTATTATTAGTGTTATTATCATTATTATTACTGTTATTATCATTATTATGACTGTTATTATCATAATTATTGTTGCTATTATCATTATTATTGTCGTTAATGTCATTGTTATTATCTTTATTAGTACTGCTATTATCATCATCATTACTGTTATTATCATTATTATTGTCGATAATGCCATTATTATCATTGTTATTACCATTATTATTATTGTTATTACCATTATTATTCTTATTATTATTATTATTATTATTGTTATTACCATTATTATTATAGTTAATATCATTATCATTATTATTTCTGTTATTGTCATTATCATTACTGTTATTATCATTATTATTTATGTTATTATCGTTATTATTTCTGTTATTATCGTTATTAGCATTGTTATTATCATTATTATTTCTTTTATTATCATTATTATTATAGTTATTACCATTGTTATTATTGTTATTCTCATTACTATTTCTGTTATTATCGTTATTATTATTGTTATTATCATTATTATTTCTTTTATTAGCATTATTATTTTTGTTATTACCATTATTATTATTGTTATTATCATTATTATTTCTGTTATTATCGCTATTATTATTGTTATTATTATTATTATTATTGTCATTACCATTACTATTATTGTTATTATCATTCTTATTATTGTTATTATTATTATTATTACTGTTATTATCATCATTATTGTTGTTATTATAATTATTATTATTGTTATTACCATTATTATTATGGTTAATATCATTATCATAATTATTTCTGTTATTATCATTATTATTATTGTTATTATCATTATTATTTCTGTTATTATCATTATTATTTCTGTTATTATTATTATTATTATTGTTATTATCATTATTATTTCTGTTATTATCATTATCATTACTGTTATTATCATTATTATTTCTGTTATTATCGTTATTAGTATTGTTATTATCATTATTCTTTCTGTTATTATCATTCTTAGTATTGTTATTATCACTATTATTTCTGGGATTATCATTATTATTATTGTTATTACAATTATTACTATTGTAATTATTATTATTGTTTCTGTTATTATCAATATTGTTATTGCCATTACCCTTAATACTCCTATTATTATCATTATTATTTCTTTTACTATCATTATTATTGTTGTTATTACCATTATTATTATTGTTATTATCATTATTATTTCTGTTATTATCGTTATTAGTATTGTTATTATCATTATTATTTCTTTTATTATCATTATTATTATTGTTATTATCATTATTATTTCTGTTATTATCAATATTATTATTGCCATTACCATTATTATTTCTATTATTATCATTATTATTTCTTTTATTATCATTATTATTATAGATATTACCATTATTATTATTGTTATTATCATTATTATTTCTGTTATTATCGCTATTATTATTGTTATTATCATTATTATTATTGTCATTACCATTACTATTATTGTTATTATCATTCTTATTATTGTTATTATTATTATTATTACTGTTATTATCATCATTATTGTTGTTATTATCATTATTATTATTGTTATTATCATTATTATTTCTATTATTATCGTTATTATTTGTGTTATTATCATTATTAGTATTGTTATTATCATTATTATCTCTGTTATTATTATTATTATTATTGTTATTATTGTTATTATCATTATTATTAGTGTTATTATCATTATTACTACTGTTATTATCATTATTATTATTGTCATTACCATTATTATTATTTTTATTATCATTATTATTATTGTTATTACCATTATTATTATTGTTATTATCATTATTGTTTCTGTTATTATCATTCTTAGTATTGTTATTATCACTATTATTTCTGGTATTATCATTATTATTATTGTTATTACAATTAATACTATTGTTATTATCATTATTATTTCTGTCATTATCATTATTATTTCTGTTATTATCATTATCATTACTGTTATTATCATTATTATTTCTGTTATTATCATTATCATTACTGTTATTATCATTATTATTTCTGTTATTATTGTTATTAGTATTGTTATTATCATTATTATTTCTTTTATTTTCATTATTATTATTGTTATTATCATTATTATTTCTGTTATTATCAATATTATTATTGCCATTACCATACTTATTATTGCTATTATCATTATTGTTTCTGTTATTATCATTCTTAGTATTGTTATTATCACTATTATTTCTGGTATTATCATTATTATTATTGTTATTACAATTATTACTATTGTTATTATCATTATTATTTCTGTCATTATCATTATTATTTCTGTTATTATCATTATCATTACTGTTATTATCATTATTATTTCTGTTATTATCATTATCATTACTGTTATTATCATTATTATTTCTGTTATTATTGTTATTAGTATTGTTATTATCATTATTATTTCTTTTATTTTCATTATTATTATTGTTATTATCATTATTATTTCTGTTATTATCAATATTATTATTGCCATTACCATTATTATTATTGCTATTATCATTATTGTTTCTGTTATTATCATTCTTAGTATTGTTATTATCACTATTATTTCTGGTATTATCATTATTATTATTGTTATTACAATTATTACTATTGTAATTATCATTATTGTTTCTGTTATTATCAATATTGTTATTGCCATTACCCTTAATATTCCTATTATTATCATTATTATTTCTTTTACTATCATTATTATTATTGTCATTACCATTATTATTATTTTTATTATCATTATTATTATTGTTATTACCATTATTATTATTGTTATTATCATTATTGTTTCTGTTATTATCATTCTTAGTATTGTTATTATCACTATTATTTCTGGTATTATCATTATTATTATTGTTATTACAATTATTACTATTGTTATTATCATTATTATTTCTGTTATTATCATTATTATTACTGTTATTATCATTATTATTACTGTTATTATCATTATTATTGTTATTATTACCATTATTATTATTGTTATTATCATTCTTATTTATGTTATTATCGTTATTATTATTGTTATTATCAATATTATATATGTTATTATCATTATTAGTTTTGTTATTAGCATTATTATTTCTGTTATTATCATTATTATTGTTGTTATTACCATTATTATTATTGTTATTATCATTATTATTATTGTTATTATTATTATTATTACTGTTATTATCGTCATTATTGTTGTTATTATCATTATTATTATTGTTATTATCATTATTATTTCTGTTATTATCATTATTATTTCTGTTATTATCGTTATTATTATTGTTATTATCATTATTATTATTGTCATTACCATTACTATTATTGTTATTACCATTATTATTATTGTTATTATCATTATTATTATTGTTATTACCATTATTATTATTGTTATTATCATTATTGTTTCTGTTATTATCATTCTTAGTATTGTTATTATCACTATTATTTCTGGGATTATCATTATTATTATTGTTATTACAATTAATACTATTGTTATTATCATTATTATTTCTGTCATTATCATTATTATTTCTGTTATTATCATTATCATTACTGTTATTATCATTATTATTTCTGTTATTATCATTATCATTACTGTTATTATCATTATTATTTCTGTTATTATTGTTATTAGTATTGTTATTATCATTATTATTTCTTTTATTTTCATTATTATTAATGTTATTATCATTATTATTTCTGTTATTATCAATATTATTATTGCCATTACCATACTTATTATTGCTATTATCATTATTGTTTCTGTTATTATCATTCTTAGTATTGTTATTATCACTATTATTTCTGGTATTATCATTATTATTATTGTTATTACAATTATTACTATTGTTATTATCATTATTATTTCTGTCATTATCATTATTATTTCTGTTATTATCATTATCATTACTGTTATTATCATTATTATTTCTGTTATTATCATTATCATTACTGTTATTATCATTACTATTTCTGTTATTATTGTTATTAGTATTGTTATTATCATTATTATTTCTTTTATTTTCATTATTATTATTGTTATTATCATTATTATTTCTGTTATTATCAATATTATTATTGCCATTACCATTATTATTATTGCTATTATCATTATTGTTTCTGTTATTATCATTCTTAGTATTGTTATTATCACTATTATTTCTGGTATTATCATTATTATTATTGTTATTACAATTATTACTATTGTAATTATCATTATTGTTTCTGTTATTATCAATATTGTTATTGCCATTACCCTTAATATTCCTATTATTATCATTATTATTTCTTTTACTATCATTATTATTATTGTCATTACCATTATTATTATTTTTATTATCATTATTATTATTGTTATTACCATTATTATTATTGTTATTATCATTATTGTTTCTGTTATTATCATTCTTAGTATTGTTATTATCACTATTATTTCTGGTATTATCATTATTATTATTGTTATTACAATTATTACTATTGTTATTATCATTATTATTTCTGTTATTATCATTATTATTACTGTTATTATCATTATTATTACTGTTATTATCATTATTATTTCTGTTATTATCGTTATTAGTATTGTTATTATCATTATTCTTTCTGTTATTATCATTCTTAGTATTGTTATTATCACTATTATTTCTGGGATTATCATTATTATTATTGTTATTACAATTATTACTATTGTAATTATTATTATTGTTTCTGTTATTATCAATATTGTTATTGCCATTACCCTTAATACTCCTATTATTATCATTATTATTTCTTTTACTATCATTATTATTGTTGTTATTACCATTATTATTATTGTTATTATCATTATTATTTCTGTTATTATCGTTATTAGTATTGTTATTATCATTATTATTTCTTTTATTATCATTATTATTATTGTTATTATCATTATTATTTCTGTTATTATCAATATTATTATTGCCATTACCATTATTATTTCTATTATTATCATTATTATTTCTTTTATTATCATTATTATTATAGATATTACCATTATTATTATTGTTATTATCATTATTATTTCTGTTATTATCGCTATTATTATTGTTATTATCATTATTATTATTGTCATTACCATTACTATTATTGTTATTATCATTCTTATTATTGTTATTATTATTATTATTACTGTTATTATCATCATTATTGTTGTTATTATCATTATTATTATTGTTATTATCATTATTATTTCTATTATTATCGTTATTATTTGTGTTATTATCATTATTAGTATTGTTATTATCATTATTATCTCTGTTATTATTATTATTATTATTGTTATTATTGTTATTATCATTATTATTAGTGTTATTATCATTATTACTACTGTTATTATCATTATTATTATTGTCATTACCATTATTATTATTTTTATTATCATTATTATTATTGTTATTACCATTATTATTATTGTTATTATCATTATTGTTTCTGTTATTATCATTCTTAGTATTGTTATTATCACTATTATTTCTGGTATTATCATTATTATTATTGTTATTACAATTAATACTATTGTTATTATCATTATTATTTCTGTCATTATCATTATTATTTCTGTTATTATCATTATCATTACTGTTATTATCATTATTATTTCTGTTATTATCATTATCATTACTGTTATTATCATTATTATTTCTGTTATTATTGTTATTAGTATTGTTATTATCATTATTATTTCTTTTATTTTCATTATTATTATTGTTATTATCATTATTATTTCTGTTATTATCAATATTATTATTGCCATTACCATACTTATTATTGCTATTATCATTATTGTTTCTGTTATTATCATTCTTAGTATTGTTATTATCACTATTATTTCTGGTATTATCATTATTATTATTGTTATTACAATTATTACTATTGTTATTATCATTATTATTTCTGTCATTATCATTATTATTTCTGTTATTATCATTATCATTACTGTTATTATCATTATTATTTCTGTTATTATTGTTATTAGTATTGTTATTATCATTATTATTTCTTTTATTTTCATTATTATTATTGTTATTATCATTATTATTTCTGTTATTATCAATATTATTATTGCCATTACCATTATTATTATTGCTATTATCATTATTGTTTCTGTTATTATCATTCTTAGTATTGTTATTATCACTATTATTTCTGGTATTATCATTATTATTATTGTTATTACAATTATTACTATTGTAATTATCATTATTGTTTCTGTTATTATCAATATTGTTATTGCCATTACCCTTAATATTCCTATTATTATCATTATTATTTCCTTTACTATCATTATTATTATTGTCATTACCATTATTATTATTTTTATTATCATTATTATTATTGTTATTACCATTATTATTATTGTTATTATCATTATTGTTTCTGTTATTATCATTCTTAGTATTGTTATTATCACTATTATTTCTGGTATTATCATTATTATTATTGTTATTACAATTATTACTATTGTTATTATCATTATTATTTCTGTTATTATCATTATTATTACTGTTATTATCATTATTATTACTGTTATTATCATTATTATTACTGTTATTATCATTATTATTGTTATTATTACCATTATTATTATTGTTATTATCTTTCTTATTTATGTTATTATCGTTATTATTATTGTTATTATCAATATTATATATGTTATTATCATTATTAGTTTTGTTATTAGCATTATTATTTCTGTTATTATCATTATTATTGTTGTTATTACCATTATTATTATTGTTATTATCATTATTATTATTGTTATTATTATTATTATTACTGTTATTATCGTCATTATTGTTGTTATTATCATTATTATTATTGTTATTATCATTATTATTTCTGTTATTATCATTATTATTTCTGTTATTATCGTTATTATTATTGTTATTATCATTATTATTATTGTCATTACCATTACTATTATTGTTATTACCATTATTATTATTGTTATTATCATTATTATTATTGTTATTACCATTATTATTATTGTTATTATCATTATTGTTTCTGTTATTATCATTCTTAGTATTGTTATTATCACTATTATTTCTGGGATTATCATTATTATTATTGTTATTACAATTATTACTATTGTAATTATCATTATTATTTCTGTTATTATCATTATTATTAGTGTTATTATCATTATTATTACTGTTATTATCATTATTATTACTGTTATTATCATCATTATTAGTGTCGTTAATGTCATTATTATTATTACTGTTATTATCTTTAAGAGTATTGCTATTATCATTATCATTACTGTTATTATCATTATTATTGTCGATAATGCCATTATTATCATCATCATTACCATTATTATTATTGTTATTATCATTATTATTTATGTTATTATCGTTATTATTTCTGTTATTATCATTATTATTGCTGTTATTATCGTTATTATTATTGTTGTTATTATCATTATTATTTCTGTTATTATCAATATTATTATTGCTATTACCATTATTATTTCTATTATTATCATTATTATTTCTTTTATTATCATTATTATTATAGTTATTACCATTATTATTATTGTTATTATCATTATTATTTCTGTTATTATCATTATTATTTCTGTTATTATCGCTATTATTACTGTCATTATCATTATTATTATTGTCATTACCATTACTATTATTGTTATTATTATTCTTATTATTGTTATTATTATTATTATTACTGTTATTATCATCATTATTGTTGTTATTATCATTATTATTATTGTTATTATCATTATTATTTCTATTATTATCGTTATTATTTGTGTTATTATCATTATTAGTATTGTTATTATCATTATTATCTCTGTTATTATTATTATTATTATTGTTATTATTGTTATTATCATTATTACTACTGTTATTATCAATATTATTATTGTCATTACCATTATTATTATTGTTATTATCATTATTATTATTGTTATTATCATTATTGTTTCTGTTATTATCATTCTTAGTATTGTTATTATCACTATTATTTCTGGGATTATCATTATTATTATTGTTATTACAATTATTACAATTGTTATTATCATTATTATTTCTGTTATTATCATTATTATTAGTGTTATTATCATTATTATTACTGTTATTATCATTATTATTACTGTTATTATCATCATTATTAGTGTCGTTAATGTCATTATTATTATTACTGTTATTATCTTTAAGAGTATTGCTATTATCATTATCATTACTGTTATTATCATTATTATTGTCGATAATGCCATTATTATCATCATCATTACCATTATTATTATTGTTATTATCATTATTATTTATGTTATTATCGTTATTATTTCTGTTATTATCATTATTATTGTTGTTATTACCACTATTATTATTGTTATTATCATTATTATTTCTGTTATTATCATTATTATTGTTGTTATAACCATTATTATTATTGTTATTATCATTATTACTTCTGTTATTGTCATTATTGTTATTGTTAACACTATTATTATATTTGTTATTATCATTATTATTTCTGTTATTACCATTATTATTATTGTTATTATCATTATTATTTCTGTTATTATCATTATTATTAGTGTTATTATCATTATTATTACTGTTATTATCATTATTATGACTGTTATTATCATAATTATTGTTGCTATTATCATTATTATTGTCGTTAATGTCATTGTTATTATCTTTATTAGTACTGCTATTATCATCATCATTACTGTTATTATCATTATTATTGTCGATAATGCCATTATTATCATTGTTACTACCATTATTATTATTGTTATTACCATTATTATTCTTATTATTATTATTATTATTATTGTTATTACCATTATTATTATAGTTAATATCATTATCATTATTATTTCTGTTATTGTCATTATCATTACTGTTATTATCATTATTATTTATGTTATTATCGTTATTATTTCTGTTATTATCGTTATTAGCATTGTTATTATCATTATTATTTCTTTTATTATCATTATTATTATAGTTATTACCATTGTTATTATTGTTATTCTCATTACTATTTCTGTTATTATCGTTATTATTATTGTTATTATCATTATTATTTCTTTTATTAGCATTATTATTTTTGTTATTACCATTATTATTATTGTTATTATCATTATTATTTCTGTTATTATCGTTATTATTATTGTTATTACCGTTACTATTGTTGTTATTATCATTACTATTTCTGTGATTATCATTATTATTGTTGTTATTACCATTATTATTATTGTCATTATCATTATTATTTCTGTTTTTGTCATTATTGTTATTGTTAACACTATTATTATAATTGTTATTACCGTTATGATTATTGTTATTATCATTATTACTTCTGTTATTATCATTATTATTAGTGTTATTATCATTATTACTACTGTTATTATCATTACTATTATTGTCATTACCATTATTATTGTTGTTATTATCATTATTATTATTGTTATTACCATTATTATTATTGTTATTATCATTATTGTTTCTGTTATTACCATTCTTAGTATTGTTATTATCACTATTATTTCTGATATTATCATTATTATTATTGTTATTACAATTATTACTATTGTTATTATCATTATTATTTCTGTTATTATCATTATTATTAGTGTTATTATCATTATTATTAGTGTTATTATCATTATTATTACTGTTATTATCATTATTATTACTGTTATTATCATCATTATTGTTGCTGTTATCATTATTATTATTGTTATTACGATTATTATTATTGTTATTATCATTATTATTTCTGTTATTGTCATTATTGTAATTGTTAACACTATTATTATTATGCTATTATCATTATTATATATGTTATTATCATTATTATTATTGTTATCACCATTATTATTATTGTTATTATCATTCTTATTATTTTTATTATTGTTATTATTATTATTATTATTACTGTTATTATCATCATTATTGTTGCTATTATCATTATTATTACTGTTTTTATCATTATTATTGTCGTTAATGTCATTATTATTATTACTGTTATTATCTTTATTAGTATTGCTATTATCATTATCATTACTGCTATTATCATTAATCTTATAGTTAATATCATCATTATTGTTGTAATTACCATTATTATTATTGTTATTATCATTATTATTGCTGTTATTATCGTTATTATTATTGTTGTTATTATCATTATTATTTCTGTTATTATCATTCTTATTATTTTTATTACCATTATTATTATAGTTAATATCATTATCATTATTATTTCTGTTATTATCATTACCATTACGGTTATTATCATTATTATTTCTGTTATTATCGTTATTAGTATTGTTATTATCATTATTATTTCTTTTATTATCATTATTATTATAGTTATTACCATTACTATTATTGTTATTATCATTATTACTTCTGTTATTATCATTATTATTGTTGTTATTACAATTATTATTATTGTTATTATCATTATTATTTCTGTTATTATCATTATTATTTCTGTTATTATTATTATTATTTCTGTTATTATCATTATTATTTCTGTTATTATTATTATTATTATTGTTATTATCATTATTATTTCTATTATTATCGTTATTATTTCTGTTATTATCATTATTAGTATTGCTATTACCATTATTATTATTGTTATTATCATTATTGTTTCCGTTATTATCATTCTTAGTATTGTTATTATCACTATTATTTCTGGTATTATCATTATTATTATAGTTATTACCATTATTATTACTGTTATTATCATTATTATTACTGTTATTATCATTATTATTACTGTTATTATCATTATTATTACTGTTATTATCGTCATTATTGTTGCTATTATCATTATTATTGTCGTTAATGTCATTATTATTATTACTGTTATTATCTTTATTAGTATTGCTATTATCATTATCATTACTGTTATTATCATTATTATGGCGATAATGCCATTAGTATCATTGTTATTACCATTATTATTATTGTTATTCTTATTATTATTTCTGTCATTATCGTTATTATTATTGTTATTACCATTATTATTCTTATGATTATCATTATTATTAGTGTTATTATCATTATTATTTCTTTTATTATCTTTATTATTATTGTAGTTATTACCATTATGATTATTGTTATTATCATTATTATTTCTGTGATTATCATTATTATTGTTGTTACTACCATTATTATTATTGTTATTATCATTATTATTTCTGTTATTGTCATTATTGTTATTGTTAACACTATTATTATTATTGTTATTACCATTATTATTATTGTTATTATCATTATTATTTCTGTTATTATCATTATTAGTATTGTTATTATCATTATTATTTCTGTTATTATTATTATTATTATTGTTGTTATTGTTATTATCATTATTATTAGTGTTATTATCATTATTACTACTGTTATTATTACTATTATTATTGACATTACCATTATTATTATTGTTATTACCATTATTATTATTGTTATTATCATTATTATTTCTGTTATTATCATTATTAGTATTGTTATTATCATTATTATTTCTGTTATTATTATTATTATTATTGTTGTTATTGTTATTACCATTATTATTATTGTTATTATCATTATTATTTCTGTTATTATCATTATTAGTATTGTTATTATCATTATTATTTCTGTTATTATTATTATTATTATTGTTGTTATTGTTATTATCATTCTTATTATTGTTATTATTATTATTATTACTGTTATTATCATTATTATTTCTGTTATTATCGTCATTATTATTGTTATTATTACTATTATTATTGTCATTACCATTATTATTATTGTTACTATCATTCTTATTATTGTTATTATTATTATTATTACTGTTATTATCATTATTATTTCTGTTATTATCGTTATTAATATTGTTATTATCATTATTATTATTGTCATTACCGTTACTATTATTGTTATTGTTAACACTATTATTATTATTGTTATTACCATTATTATTATTGTTATTACCATTATTATTTCTGTTATTATCATTGTTAGTATTGTTATTATCATTATTATTTCTGTTATTATTATTATTATTATTGTTGTTATTGTTATTATCATTATCATTACTGTTATTATCATTATTATTTCTGTTATTATCGTTATTAGTATTGTTATTATCATTATTATTATTATTGTTATTATCATTATTATTTCTGTTATTATCATTATTATTTCTGTTATTATCGTTATTATTATTGTTATTATCATTATTATTATTGTCATTACCATTACTATTATTGTTATTACCATTATTATTATTGTTATTATCATTATTATTATTGTTATTACCATTATTATTATTGTTATTATCATTATTGTTTCTGTTATTATCATTACTCTTATTGTTATTATCATTATAATTAATGTTATTATCATTATTACTGTCGATAATGTCATTATTATTATTGTTATTACCATTATTATTATTGTTATTACCATTATTGTTATTGTTATTACCATTATTATTATTGTTATTCTTATTATTATTTCTGTCGTTATCGTTATTATTATTGTCATTACCATTATTATTATTATTATTATCATTATTATTATTGCTATTACCATTATTATTATAGTTAATATCATTATCATTATTATTTCTGTTATTATCATTATCATTACTGTTATTATCATTATTATTTCTGTTATTATCGTTATTAGTATTGTTATTATCATTATTATTTCTTTTATTATCATTATTATTATTGTTATTATCATTATTATTTCTGTTATTATCATTATTATTTCTGTTATTATTATTATTATTATTGTTATTATCATTATTATTATTGTCATTACCATTACTATTATTGTTATTATCATTCTTATTATTGTTATTATTATTATTATTACTGTTATTATCATCATTATTGTTGTTATTATCATTATTATTATTGTTATTATCATTATTATTTCTATTATTATCATTATTATTATAGTTATTACCATTATTATTATAGTTATTCTCATTACTATTTCTGTTATTATCGTTATTATTATTGTTATTATCATTATTATTTCTCATATTATCATTATTATTGTAGTTATTACCATTATGATTATTGTTATTATCATTATTATTTCTGTGATTATCGTTATTATTATTATTATTATCATTATTATTATAGTTATTACCATTACTATTATTGTTATTATCATTATTATTTCTGTTATTGTCGTTATTGTTATTGTTAACACTATTATTATTATTGTTATTACCATTATTATTATTGTTATTATCATTATTATTTCTGTTATTATCATTATTATTTCTGTTATTATTATTATTATTATTGTTGTTATTGTTATTATCATTATTATTAGTGTTATTATCATTATTACTACTGTTATTATTACTATTATTATTGTCATTACCATTATTATTATTGTTATTATCATTATTATTATTGTCATTACCATTACAATTATTGTTATTATCATTCTTATTATTATTATTATTATTATTATTATTACTGTTATTATCATCATTATTGTTATTATTATCATTATTATTATTGTTATTATCATTATTATTTCTATTATTATCGTTATTATTTCTGTTATTATCATTATTATTACTGTTATTATCATTATTATTACTGTTATTATCATTATTATTACTGTTATTATCATTATTATTATAGTTATTACCATTATTATTATTGTTATTCTCATTATTACTTCCGTTATTATCATTATTATTGTTATTATCATTATTATATATGTTATTATCATTATTATTATTGTTATCACCATTATTATTATAGTTTTATCATTACTATTTCTGTTATTATCGTTATTATTTCTGTTATTATCATTATTAATTTTGTTATTAGCATTATTATTTCTGTTATTATCATTATTATTATTGTTATTACCATTATTATTATTGTTGTTATCATTATTATTTCTGTTATTATCGTTATTATTATTGTTATTACCATTACTATTATTCTCATTACCATTATTATCATTGTTATTATCATTATTATTTCTGTTATTATCATTATTATTAGTGTTTTTATCATTATTATTACTGTTATTATCATTATTCTTACTGTTATTATCATCATTATTGTTGCTATTATCATTATTATGGCGATAATGCCATTAGTATCATTGTTATTACCATTATTATTATTTCTGTCATTATCGTTATTATTATTGTTATTACCATTATTATTCTTATTATTATCATTATTATTATTGCTATTACCATTATTATTATAGTTAATATCATTATCATTACTGTTATTATCATTATTATTTATGTTATTATCGATATTATTTCTGTTATTATCGATATTAGTATTGTTATTATCATTATTATTTCTGTGATTATCATTATTATTGTTGTTATTACCATTATTATTATTGTTATTATCATTATTATTTCTGTTATTGTCATTTTTGTTATTGTTAACACTATTATTATGATTGTTATTACCATTATTATTATTGTTATTACCATTATTATTTCTGTTATTATCATTGTTAGTATTGTTATTATCATTATTATTTCTGTTATTATTATTATTATTATTGTTGTTATTGTTATTATCATTATTATTAGTGTTATTATCATTATTACTACAGTTATTATTACTATTATTATTGTCATTACCATTATTATTATTGTTATTATCATTCTTATTATTGTTATTATTATTATTATTTCTGTTATTATCATTATTATCTCTGTTATTATTATTATTATTATTGTTATTATTGTTATTATCATTATTATTAGTGTTATTATCATTATTACTACTGTTATTATCATTATTATTATTGTCATTACCATTATTATTATTGTTATTATCATTATTATTATTGTTATTACCATTATTATTATTGTTATTATCATTACTATTTCTGTTATTATCATTGCTATTATTGTTATTATCATTATAATTATTGTTATTACCATTATTATTATTGTTATTCTCATTACTACTTCTGTTATTATCGTTATTATTATTGTTATTGTCATTATTATTTCTGCTATTATCATTATTATTTCTGTTATTATTATTATTATTATTGTTATCACCATTATTATTATTGTTATTATCATTCTTATTATTTTTATTATTGTTATTATTATTATTATTATTACTGTTATTATCATTATTATTAGTGTTATTATCATTATTATTTCTTTTATTATCGTTATTATTATTGTTATTATCATTATTATTATTGTTATTATCATTATTATTTCTGTTATTATCATTATTATTATTGTTCTTATTATTATTATTATTATCACTGTTATTATTATTATTATTATAGTTAATATCATGATTATAGTTCTTTTTATCATTATTATTACCGTTATTATCATTGTTACTGTCGATAATGTCATTATTATTATTGTTATTACCATTATTATTATTGTTATTACCATTATTGTTATTGTTATTACCATTATTATTATTGTTATTCTTAATATTATTTCTGTCATTATCGTTATTATCATTGTTATTACCATTATTATTATTATTATTATCATTATTATTATTGTTATTACCATTATTATTATAGTTAATATCATTATCATTACTGTTATTATCATTATTATCTCTGTTATTATAATTATTATTATTGTTATTATTGTTATTATCATTATTATTAGTGTTATTATCATTATTACTACTGTTATTATCAATATTATTATTGTCATTACCATTATTATTATTGTTATTATCATTATTATTATTGTTATTACTATTATTATTATTGTTATTATCATTATTGTTTCTGTTATTATCATTATTATTATTGTTATTACAATTATTACTATTGTTATTATCATTATTATTTCTGTTATTATCATTATTATTAGTGTTATTATCATTATTATTACTGTTATTATCTTTATTAGTATTGCTATTATCATTATCATTACTGTTATTATCATTATTATTGTCGATAATGCCATTATTATCATCATCATTACCGATATTATTATTGTTATTATCATTATTATTTATGTTATTATCGTTATTATTATTGTTATTATCATTATTATATATGTTATTATCATTATTATCATTGTTATCACCATTATTATTATTGTTTTATAATTACTATTTCTGTTATTATCGTTATTATTTCTGTTATTATCATTATTAGTTTTGTTATTAGCATTATTATTTCTTTTATTATCATTATTATTATTGTTATTACCATTATTATTATTGTTAATATCATTATTATTTATGTTATTATCGTTATTATTATTGTTATTATAATTATGATTAGCGTTATTATCATTAATCTTATAGTTAATATCATCATTATTGTTGTTATTACCATTATTATTATTGTTAATATCATCATTATTGTTGTTATTACCATTATTAATATTGTTATTATCATTATTATTGCTGTTATTATCGTTATTATTATTGTTGTTATTATCATTATTATTATTGTTATTACCATTATTATTTCTGTTATTATCGTTATTATTATTGTTATTATCATTATTATTATTGTCATTACCATTATTATTATTGTTATTATCATTATTATTAGTGTTATTATCATTATTACTACTGTTATTATTACTATTATTTTTGTCATTACCATTATTATTATTGTTATTATCATTCTTATTATTGTTATTATTATTATTATTACTGTTATTATCATTATTATTTCTGTTATTATCGTTATTATTATTGTTATTATCATTATTATTATTGTCATTACCATTACTATTATTGTTATTATCATTCTTATTATTGTTATTATTATTATTATTACTGTTATTATCATTATTGTTTCTGTTATTATCATTCTTAGTATTGTTATTATCACTATTATTTCTGGTATTATCATTATTATTATTGTTATTACAATTATTACTATTGTTATTATCATTATTATTTCTCTTATTATCATTATTATTAGTGTCATTATCATTATTATTACTGTTATTATCATTATTATTACTGTTATTATCATCATTATTGTTGCTATTATCATTATTATTATTGTTATTATCATTATTATTGCTGTTATTATCGTTACTATTATTATTATTGCTGTTATTATCGTTATTATTATTGTTATTACAATTATTACTATTGTTATTATCATTATTATTTCTCTTATTATCATTATTATTAGTGTCATTATCATTATTATTACTGTTATTATCATTATTATTACTGTTATTACCATCATTATTGTTGCTATTATCATTATTATTATTGTTATTATCATTATTATTGCTGTTATTATCGTTACTATTATTATTATTGCTGTTATTATCGTTATTATTATTGTTATTATCATTATAATATATGTTATTATCATTATTATTATTGTTATCACCATTATTATTATAGTTTTATCATTACTATCTCTGTTATTATCGTTATTATTTCTGTTATTATCATTATTAGTTTTGTTATTAGCATTATTATTTCTGTTATTATCATTATTATTGTTGTTATTACCATTATTATTATTGTTATTATCATTATTATTTATGTTATTATCGTTATTATTATTGTTATTATCATTATTATATATGTTATTATCATTATTATTACTGTTATTATCATTATTATTATTGTTATTACCATTATTATTATTGTTATTATCATTATTATTTCTGTTATTATCGTTATTATTATTGTTATTACCATTACTATTATTCTTGTTACCATTATTATTATTGTTATTATCATTATTATTTCTGTTATTATCAATATTATTATTGTTATTACCATTACTATTATTGTTATTATCATTATTATTATTGTTATTACCATTATTATTATTGTTTTATCATTACTATTTCTGTTATTATCGTTATTATTTCTGTTATTATCATTATTAGTTTTGTTATTATCATTATTATTTCTGTTATTATTATTATTATTGTTGTTATTACCATTATTATTATTGTTATTATCATTATTATTTATGTTATTATCATTATTATTATTGTTATTACCATTATTATTATAGTTAATATCATTACCATTATTATTATTGTTATTACCATTATTGTTATTGTTATTACCATTATTATTATTGTTATTATTATTATTATTTCTGTCATTATCGTTATTATTATTGTTATTACCATTATTATTATTATTATTATCATTATTATTATTGTTATTACCATTATTATTATAGTTAATATCATTATCATTATTATTTCTGTTATTGTCATTATTATTACTGTTATTATCATTATTATTTCTGTTATTATCGTTATTAGTATTGTTATTATCATTATTATTTCTTTTATTATCATTATTATTATTGTTATTATCATTATTATTTCTGTTATATACATATTATTATTGCCATTACCATTATTATTTCTATTATTATCATTATTATTTCTTTTATTATCATTATTATTATAGTTATTACCATTATTATTATTGTTATTATCATTATTATTTCTGTTATTATCATTATTATTTCTGTTATTATCGCTATTATTATTGTTATTATCATTATTATTATTGTCATTACCATTACTATTATTGTTATTATCATTCTTATTATTGTTATTATTATTATTATTACTGTTATTATCATCATTATTATTGTTATTATCATTATTATTATTGTTATTATCATTATTATTTCTATTATTATCGTTATTATTTGTGTTATTATCATTATTATTAGTGTTATTATCATTATTACTACTGTTATTATCAATATTATTATTGCCATTACCATTATTATTATTGTTATTATCATTATTATTATTGTTATTACTATCATTATTATTGTTATTATCATTATTGTTTCTGTTATTATCATTCTTAGTATTGTTATTATCACTATTATTTCTGGGATTATCATTATTATTATTGTTATTACAATTATTACTATTGTTATTATCATTATTATTTCTGTTATTATCATTATTATTAGTGTTATTATCATTATTATTACTGTTATTATCATTATTATTACTGTTATTATCATCATTATTAGTGTCGTTAATGTCATTATTATTATTACTGTTATTATCTTTAAGAGTATTGCTATTATCATTATCATTACTGTTATTATCATTATTATTGTCGATAATGCCATTATTATCATCATCATTACCATTATTATTATTGTTATTATCATTATTATTTATGTTATTATCGTTATTATTTCTGTTATTATCATTATTATTGTTGTTATTACCACTATTATTATTGTTATGTAGGAGTACGGAAAAAATTCGGACTCGAAACGGGAATCGAACCCGTGCCCCTCAGATTACGAGTCGTCGACGCTCCCAACTGAGCCACCGGCGTCCGCCTGATACAAGTCCTTTTCCGCATCCTTTTGTCCTTTCGGGTCTGGAGGCCCCGCCAATCCTACAGTTATTATCATTATTATTTCTGTTATTATCATTATTATTGTTGTTATAACCATTATTATTATTGTTATTATCATTATTACTTCTGTTATTGTCATTATTGTTATTGTTAACACTATTATTATATTTGTTATTATCATTATTATTTCTGTTATTACCATTATTATTATTGTTATTATCATTATTATTTCTGTTATTATCATTATTATTATAGTTATTACCATTGTTATTATTGTTATTCTCATTACTATTTCTGTTATTATCGTTATTATTATTGTTATTATCATTATTATTTCTTTTATTAGCATTATTATTTTTGTTATTACCATTATTATTATTGTTATTATCATTATTATTTCTGTTATTATCGTTATTATTATTGTTATTACCGTTACTATTGTTGTTATTATCATTACTATTTCTGTGATTATCATTATTATTGTTGTTATTACCATTATTATTATTGTCATTATCATTATTATTTCTGTTTTTGTCATTATTGTTATTGTTAACACTATTATTATAATTGTTATTACCGTTATGATTATTGTTATTATCATTATTACTTCTGTTATTATCATTATTATTAGTGTTTTTATCATTATTATTACTGTTATTATCATTACTATTATTGTCATTACCATTATTATTGTTGTTATTATCATTATTATTATTGTTATTACCATTATTATTATTGTTATTATCATTATTGTTTCTGATATTATCATTCTTAGTATTGTTATTATCACTATTATTTCTGATATTATCATTATTATTATTGTTATTACAATTATTACTATTGTTATTATCATTATTATTACTGTTATTATCATTATTATTGTCGTTAATGTCATTATTATTATTACTGTTATTATCTTTATTAGTATTGCTATTATCATTATCATTACTGCTATTATCATTATTCTTATAGTTAATATCATCATTATTGTTGTTATTACCATTATTATTATTGTCATTATCATTATTATTTCTGTTTTTGTCATTATTGTTATTGTTAACACTATTATTATTATTGTTATGACCGTTATGATTATTGTTATTATCATTATTACTTCTGTTATTATCATTATTATTAGTGTTTTTATCATTATTATTACTGTTATTATCATTATTACTACTGTTATTATTACTATTATTATTTCTGTTATTATCGTTATTATTATTGTTATTATTATTATTATTACTGTTATTATCATCATTATTGTTGTTATTCTCATTATTATTATTGTTATTATCATTGATATTTCTATTATTATCGTTATTATTTCTGTTATTATCATTATTATCTCTGTTATTATTATTATTATTGTTGTTATTATTGTTATTATCATTATTATTAGTGTTATTATCATTATTACTACTGTTATTATCATTACTATTATTGTCATTACCATTATTATTGTTGTTATTATCATTATTATTATTGTTATTACCATTATTATTATTGTTATTATCATTATTGTTTCTGTTATTATCATTCTTAGTATTGTTATTATCACTATTATTTCTGATATTATCATTATTATTATTGTTATTACAATTATTACTATTGTTATTATCATTATTATTTCTGTTATTATCATTATTATTAGTGTTATTATCATTATTATTAGTGTTATTATCATTATTATTACTGTTATTATCATTATTATTACTGTTATTATCATCATTATTGTTGCTGTTATCATTATTATTATTGTTATTACGATTATTATTATTGTTATTATCATTATTATTTCTGTTATTGTCATTATTGTAATTGTTAACACTATTATTATTATGCTATTATCATTATTATATATGTTATTATCATTATTATTATTGTTATCACCATTATTATTATTGTTATTATCATTATTATTGCTGTTATTATCGTTATTATTATTGTTGTTATTATCATTATTATTTCTGTTATTATCATTCTTATTATTTTTATTACCATTATTATTATAGTTAATATCATTATCATTATTATTTCTGTTATTATCATTACCATTACGGTTATTATCATTATTATTTCTGTTATTATCGTTATTAGTATTGTTATTATCATTATTATTTCTTTTATTATCATTATTATTATAGTTATTACCATTACTATTATTGTTATTATCATTATTACTTCTGTTATTATCATTATTATTGTTGTTATTACAATTATTATTATTGTTATTATCATTATTATTTCTGTTATTATCATTATTATTTCTGTTATTATTATTATTATTTCTGTTATTATCATTATTATTTCTGTTATTATTATTATTATTATTGTTATTATCATTATTATTTCTATTATTATCGTTATTATTTCTGTTATTATCATTATTAGTATTGCTATTACCATTATTATTATTGTTATTATCATTATTACTTCTGTTATTGTCATTATTGTTATTGTTAACACTATTATTATATTTGTTATTATCATTATTATTTCTGTTATTACCATTATTATTATTGTTATTATCATTATTATTTCTGTTATTATCATTATTATTAGTGTTATTATCATTATTATTACTGTTATTATCATTATTATTACTGTTATTATCATTATTATTGTCGTTAATGTCATTGTTATTATCTTTATTAGTATTGCTATTATCATCATCATTACTGTTATTATCATTATTATTGTCGATAATGCCATTATTATCATTGTTATTACCATTATTATTATTGTTATTACCATTATTATTCTTATTATTATTATTATTATTATTGTTATTACCATTATTATTATAGTTAATATCATTATCATTATTATTTCTGTTATTGTCATTATCATTACTGTTATTATCATTATTATTTATGTTATTATCGTTATTATTTCTGTTATTATCGTTATTAGCATTGTTATTATCATTATTATTTCTTTTATTATCATTATTATTATAGTTATTACCATTGTTATTATTGTTATTCTCATTACTATTTCTGTTATTATCGTTATTATTATTGTTATTATCATTATTATTTCTTTTATTAGCATTATTATTTTTGTTATTACCATTATTATTATTGTTATTATCATTATTATTTCTGTTATTATCGTTATTATTATTGTTATTACCGTTACTATTGTTGTTATTATCATTACTATTTCTGTGATTATCATTATTATTGTTGTTATTACCATTATTATTATTGTCATTATCATTATTATTTCTGTTTTTGTCATTATTGTTATTGTTAACACTATTATTATAATTGTTATTACCGTTATGATTATTGTTATTATCATTATTACTTCTGTTATTATCATTATTATTAGTGTTTTTATCATTATTATTACTGTTATTATCATTACTATTATTGTCATTACCATTATTATTGTTGTTATTATCATTATTATTATTGTTATTACCATTATTATTATTGTTATTATCATTATTGTTTCTGATATTATCATTCTTAGTATTGTTATTATCACTATTATTTCTGATATTATCATTATTATTATTGTTATTACAATTATTACTATTGTTATTATCATTATTATTACTGTTATTATCATTATTATTGTCGTTAATGTCATTATTATTATTACTGTTATTATCTTTATTAGTATTGCTATTATCATTATCATTACTGCTATTATCATTATTCTTATAGTTAATATCATCATTATTGTTGTTATTACCATTATTATTATTGTCATTATCATTATTATTTCTGTTTTTGTCATTATTGTTATTGTTAACACTATTATTATTATTGTTATGACCGTTATGATTATTGTTATTATCATTATTACTTCTGTTATTATCATTATTATTAGTGTTTTTATCATTATTATTACTGTTATTATCATTATTACTACTGTTATTATTACTATTATTATTTCTGTTATTATCGTTATTATTATTGTTATTATTATTATTATTACTGTTATTATCATCATTATTGTTGTTATTCTCATTATTATTATTGTTATTATCATTGATATTTCTATTATTATCGTTATTATTTCTGTTATTATCATTACTATTATTGTCATTACCATTATTATTGTTGTTATTATCATTATTATTATTGTTATTACCATTATTATTATTGTTATTATCATTATTGTTTCTGTTATTATCATTCTTAGTATTGTTATTATCACTATTATTTCTGATATTATCATTATTATTATTGTTATTACAATTATTACTATTGTTATTATCATTATTATTTCTGTTATTATCATTATTATTAGTGTTATTATCATTATTATTAGTGTTATTATCATTATTATTACTGTTATTATCATTATTATTACTGTTATTATCATCATTATTGTTGCTGTTATCATTATTATTATTGTTATTACGATTATTATTATTGTTATTATCATTATTATTTCTGTTATTGTCATTATTGTAATTGTTAACACTATTATTATTATGCTATTATCATTATTATATATGTTATTATCATTATTATTATTGTTATCACCATTATTATTATTGTTATTATCATTATTATTGCTGTTATTATCGTTATTATTATTGTTGTTATTATCATTATTATTTCTGTTATTATCATTCTTATTATTTTTATTACCATTATTATTATAGTTAATATCATTATCATTATTATTTCTGTTATTATCATTACCATTACGGTTATTATCATTATTATTTCTGTTATTATCGTTATTAGTATTGTTATTATCATTATTATTTCTTTTATTATCATTATTATTATAGTTATTACCATTACTATTATTGTTATTATCATTATTACTTCTGTTATTATCATTATTATTGTTGTTATTACAATTATTATTATTGTTATTATCATTATTATTTCTGTTATTATCATTATTATTTCTGTTATTATTATTATTATTTCTGTTATTATCATTATTATTTCTGTTATTATTATTATTATTATTGTTATTATCATTATTATTTCTATTATTATCGTTATTATTTCTGTTATTATCATTATTAGTATTGCTATTACCATTATTATTATTGTTATTATCATTATTGTTTCCGTTATTATCATTCTTAGTATTGTTATTATCACTATTATTTCTGGTATTATCATTATTATTATAGTTATTACCATTATTATTACTGTTATTATCATTATTATTACTGTTATTATCATTATTATTACTGTTATTATCATTATTATTACTGCTATTATCATCATTATTGTTGCTATTATCATTATTATTGTCGTTAATGTCATTATTATTATTACTGTTATTATCTTTATTAGTATTGCTATTATCATTATCATTACTGTTATTATCATTATTATGGCGATAATGCCATTAGTATCATTGTTATTACCATTATTATTATTGTTATTCTTATTATTATTTCTGTCATTATCGTTATTATTATTGTTATTACCATTATTATTCTTATGATTATCATTATTATTAGTGTTATTATCATTATTATTTCTTTTATTATCTTTATTATTATTGTAGTTATTACCATTATGATTATTGTTATTATCATTATTATTTCTGTGATTATCATTATTATTGTTGTTACTACCATTATTATTATTGTTATTATCATTATTATTTCTGTTATTGTCATTATTGTTATTGTTAACACTATTATTATTATTGTTATTATCATTATTATTTCTGTTATTATCATTATTAGTATTGTTATTATCATTATTATTTCTGTTATTATTATTATTATTATTGTTGTTATTGTTATTACCATTATTATTATTGTTATTATCATTATTATTTCTGTTATTATCATTATTAGTATTGTTATTATCATTATTATTTCTGTTATTATCGTCATTATTATTGTTATTATTACTATTATTATTGTTATTACCATTATTATTATTGTTATTATCATTATTGTTTCTGTTATTATCATTACTCTTATTGTTATTATCATTATAATTAATGTTATTATCATTATTACTGTCGATAATGTCATTATTATTATTGTTATTACCATTATTATTATTGTTATTACCATTATTGTTATTGTTATTACCATTATTATTATTGTTATTCTTATTATTATTTCTGTCGTTATCGTTATTATTATTGTTATTACCATTATTATTATTATTATTATCATTATTATTATTGCTATTACCATTATTATTATAGTTAATATCATTATCATTATTATTTCTGTTATTATCATTATCATTACTGTTATTATCATTATTATTTCTGTTATTATCGTTATTAGTATTGTTATTATCATTATTATTTCTTTTATTATCATTATTATTATTGTTATTATCATTATTATTTCTGTTATTATCATTATTATTTCTGTTATTATTATTATTATTATTGTTATTATCATTATTATTATTGTCATTACCATTACTATTATTGTTATTATCATTCTTATTATTGTTATTATTATTATTATTACTGTTATTATCATCATTATTGTTGTTATTATCATTATTATTATTGTTATTATCATTATTATTTCTATTATTATCATTATTATTATAGTTATTACCATTATTATTATAGTTATTCTCATTACTATTTCTGTTATTATCGTTATTATTATTGTTATTATCATTATTATTTCTCATATTATCATTATTATTGTAGTTATTACCATTATGATTATTGTTATTATCATTATTATTTCTGTGATTATCGTTATTATTATTATTATTATCATTATTATTATAGTTATTACCATTACTATTATTGTTATTATCATTATTATTTCTGTTATTATCATTATTATTTCTGTTATTGTCGTTATTGTTATTGTTAACACTATTATTATTATTGTTATTACCATTATTATTATTGTTATTATCATTATTATTTCTGTTATTATCATTATTATTTCTGTTATTATTATTATTATTATTGTTGTTATTGTTATTATCATTATTATTAGTGTTATTATCATTATTACTACTGTTATTATTACTATTATTATTGTCATTACCATTATTATTATTGTTATTATCATTCTTATTATTGTTATTATTATTATTATTACTGTTATTATCATTATTATTTCTGTTATTATCGTCATTATTATTGTTATATTACTATTATTATTGTCATTACCATTATTATTATTGTTATATTACTATTATTATTGTCATTACCATTATTATTATTGTTATTATCATTATTATAATTGTCATTACCATTACAATTATTGTTATTATCATTATTATTTCTATTATTATCGTTATTATTTCTGTTATTATCATTATTATTACTGTTATTATCATTATTATTACTGTTATTATCATTATTATTATAGTTATTACCATTATTATCATTGTTATTCTCATTATTACTTCTGTTATTATCATTATTATTGTTATTATCATTATTATATATGTTATTATCATTATTATTATTGTTATCACCATTATTATTATAGTTTTATTATTACCATTTCTGTTATTATCGTTATTATTTCTGTTATTATCATTATTAGTTTTGTTATTGGCATTATTATTTCTGTTATTATCATTATTATTATTGTTATTACCATTATTATTATTGTTATTATCATTATTATTTCTGTTATTATCGTTATTATTATTGTTATTACCATTACTATTATTCTCATTACCATTATTATTATTGTTATTATCATTATCACTTCTGTTATTATCATTATTATTAGTGTTTTTATCATTATTATTACTGTTATTATCATTATTATTCCTGTTATTATCATCATTACTGTTGCTATTATCATTATTATTGTCGTTAATGTCATTATTATTATTACGGTTATTATCTTTATTAGTATTGCTATTATCATTATCATTACTGTTATTATCATTATTATGGCGAGAATGCCATTAGTATCATTGTAATTACCATTATTATTATTATTATTCTTATTATTATTTCTGTCATTATCGTTATTATTATTGTTATTACCATTATTATTCTTATTATTATCATTATTATTATTGCTATTACCATTATTATTATAGTTAATATCATTATCATTACTGTTATTATCATTATTATTTATGTTATTATCGATATTATTTCTGTTATTATCGTTATTAGTATTGTTATTATCATTATTATTTCTTTTATTAGCATTATTATTTTTGTTATTACCATTATTATTATTGTTATTATCATTATTATTAGTGTTATTATCATTATTATTTCTTTTATTATCTTTATTATTATTGTTATTATCAATATTATTATTGCCATTACCATTATTATTTCTATTATTATCATTCTTATTTCTTTTATTATCATTATTATTGTAGTTATTACCATTATGATTATTGTTATTATCATTATAATTTCTGTGATTATCATTACTATTGTTGTTATTACCATTATTATTATTGTTATTATCATTATTATTTCTGTTATTGTCATTATTGTTATTGTTAACACTATTATTATTATTGTTATTACCATTATTATTATTGTTATTACCATTATTATTTCTGTTATTATCATTGTTAGTATTGTTATTATCATTATTATTTCTGTTATTATTATTATTATTATTGTTGTTATTGTTATTATCATTATTATTAGTGTTATTATCATTATTACTACTGTTATTATTACTATTATTATTGTCATTACCATTATTATTATTGTTATTATCATTCTTATTATTGTTATTATTATTATTATTACTGTTATTATCATTATTATTTCTGTTATTATCGTTATTATTATTGTTATATTACTATTATTATTGTCATTAACATTATTATTATTGTTATTATCATTATTATTATTGTCATTACCATTACAATTATTGTTATTATCATTCTTCTTCTTATTATTATTATTATTATTATTACTGTTATTATCATCATTATTGTTGTTATTATCATTATTATTATTGTTATTATCATTATTATTTCTATTATTATCGTTATTATTTCTGTTATTATCATTATTATTACTGTTATTATCATTATTATTACTGTTATTATCATTATTATTACTGTTATTATCATTATTATTATAGTTATTACCATTATTATTATTGTTATTCTCATTATTACTTCCGTTATTATCATTATTATTGTTATTATCATTATTATATATGTTATTATCATTATTATTATTGTTATCACCATTATTATTATAGTTTTATCATTACTATTTCTGTTATTATCGTTATTATTTCTGTTATTATCATTATTAATTTTGTTATTAGCATTATTATTTCTGTTATTATCATTATTATTATTGTTATTACCATTATTATTATTGTTGTTATCATTATTATTTCTGTTATTATCGTTATTATTATTGTTATTACCATTACTATTATTCTCATTACCATTATTATCATTGTTATTATCATTATTATTTCTGTTATTATCATTATTATTAGTGTTTTTATCATTATTATTACTGTTATTATCATTATTATTACTGTTATTATCATCATTATTGTTGCTATTATCATTATTATGGCGATAATGCCATTAGTATCATTGTTATTACCATTATTATTATTTCTGTCATTATCGTTATTATTATTGTTATTACCATTATTATTCTTATTATTATCATTATTATTATTGCTATTACCATTATTATTATAGTTAATATCATTATCATTACTGTTATTATCATTATTATTTATGTTATTATCGATATTATTTCTGTTATTATCGATATTAGTATTGTTATTATCATTATTATTTCTGTGATTATCATTATTATTGTTGTTATTACCATTATTATTATTGTTATTATCATTATTATTTCTGTTATTGTCATTTTTGTTATTGTTAACACTATTATTATGATTGTTATTACCATTATTATTATTGTTATTACCATTATTATTTCTGTTATTATCATTGTTAGTATTGTTATTATCATTATTATTTCTGTTATTATTATTATTATTATTGTTGTTATTGTTATTATCATTATTATTAGTGTTATTATCATTATTACTACAGTTATTATTACTATTATTATTGTCATTACCATTATTATTATTGTTATTATCATTCTTATTATTGTTATTATTATTATTATTTCTGTTATTATCATTATTATCTCTGTTATTATTATTATTATTATTGTTATTATTGTTATTATCATTATTATTAGTGTTATTATCATTATTACTACTGTTATTATCATTATTATTATTGTCATTACCATTATTATTATTGTTATTATCATTATTATTATTGTTATTACCATTATTATTATTGTTATTATCATTACTATTTCTGTTATTATCATTGCTATTATTGTTATTATCATTATAATTATTGTTATTACCATTATTATTATTGTTATTCTCATTACTACTTCTGTTATTATCGTTATTATTATTGTTATTGTCATTATTATTTCTGCTATTATCATTATTATTTCTGTTATTATTATTATTATTATTGTTATCACCATTATTATTATTGTTATTATCATTCTTATTATTTTTATTATTGTTATTATTATTATTATTATTACTGTTATTATCATTATTATTAGTGTTATTATCATTATTATTTCTTTTATTATCGTTATTATTATTGTTATTATCATTATTATTATTGTTATTATCATTAGTATTTCTGTTATTATCATTATTATTATTGTTCTTATTATTATTATTATTATCACTGTTATTATTATTATTATTATAGTTAATATCATGATTATAGTTCTTTTTATCATTATTATTACCGTTATTATCATTGTTACTGTCGATAATGTCATTATTATTATTGTTATTACCATTATTATTATTGTTATTACCATTATTGTTATTGTTATTACCATTATTATTATTGTTATTCTTAATATTATTTCTGTCATTATCGTTATTATCATTGTTATTACCATTATTATTATTATTATTATCATTATTATTATTGTTATTACCATTATTATTATAGTTAATATCATTATCATTACTGTTATTATCATTATTATCTCTGTTATTATAATTATTATTATTGTTATTATTGTTATTATCATTATTATTAGTGTTATTATCATTATTACTACTGTTATTATCAATATTATTATTGTCATTACCATTATTATTATTGTTATTATCATTATTATTATTGTTATTACTATTATTATTATTGTTATTATCATTATTGTTTCTGTTATTATCATTATTATTATTGTTATTACAATTATTACTATTGTTATTATCATTATTATTTCTGTTATTATCATTATTATTAGTGTTATTATCATTATTATTAGTGTTATTATCATTATTATTACTGTTATTATCTTTATTAGTATTGCTATTATCATTATCATTACTGTTATTATCATTATTATTGTCGATAATGCCATTATTATCATCATCATTACCGATATTATTATTGTTATTATCATTATTATTTATGTTATTATCGTTATTATTATTGTTATTATCATTATTATATATGTTATTATCATTATTATCATTGTTATCACCATTATTATTATTGTTTTATAATTACTATTTCTGTTATTATCGTTATTATTACGTTATTATCATTACTAGTTTTGTTATTAGCATTATTATTTCTTTTATTATCATTATTATTATTGTTATTACCATTATTATTATTGTTAATATCATTATTATTTATGTTATTATCGTTATTATTATTGTTATTATAATTATTATTAGCGTTATTATCATTAATCTTATAGTTAATATCATCATTATTGTTGTTATTACCATTATTATTATTGTTAATATCATCATTATTGTTGTTATTACCATTATTAATATTGTTATTATCATTATTATTGCTGTTATTATCGTTATTATTATTGTTGTTATTATCATTATTATTATTGTTATTACCATTATTATTTCTGTTATTATCGTTATTATTATTGTTATTATCATTATTATTATTGTCATTACCATTATTATTATTGTTATTATCATTATTATTAGTGTTATTATCATTATTACTACTGTTATTATTACTATTATTTTTGTCATTACCATTATTATTATTGGTTATTATCATTCTTATTATTGTTATTATTATTATTATTACTGTTATTATCATTATTATTTCTGTTATTATCGTTATTATTATTGTTATTATCATTATTATTATTGTCATTACCATTACTATTATTGTTATTATCATTCTTATTATTGTTATTATTATTATTATTACTGTTATTATCATTATTGTTTCTGTTATTATCATTCTTAGTATTGTTATTATCACTATTATTTTCTGGTATTATCATTATTATTATTGTTATTACAATTATTACTATTGTTATTATCATTATTATTTCTCTTATTATCATTATTATTAGTGTCATTATCATTATTATTACTGTTATTATCATATTATTACTGTTATTATCATCATTATTGTTGCTATTATCATTATTATTATTGTTATTATCATTATTATTGCTGTTATTATCGTTACTATTATTATTATTGCTGTTATTATCGTTATTATTATTGTTATTACAATTATTACTATTGTTATTATCATTATTATTTCTCTTATTTTCATTATTATTAGTGTCATTATCATTATTATTACTGTTATTATCATTATTATTACTGTTATTACCATCATTATTGTTGCTATTATCATTATTATTATTGTTATTATCATTATTATTGCTGTTATTATCGTTACTATTATTATTATTGCTGTTATTATCGTTATTATTATTGTTATTATCATTATAATATATGTTATTATCATTATTATTATTGTTATCACCATTATTATTATAGTTTTATCATTACTATCTCTGTTATTATCGTTATTATTTCTGTTATTATCATTATTAGTTTTGTTATTAGCATTATTATTTCTGTTATTATCATTATTATTGTTGTTATTACCATTATTATTATTGTTATTATCATTATTATTTATGTTATTATCGTTATTATTATTGTTATTATCATTATTATATATGTTATTATCATTATTATTACTGTTATTATCATTATTATTATTGTTATTACCATTATTATTATTGTTATTATCATTATTATTTCTGTTATTATCGTTATTATTATTGTTATTACCATTACTATTATTCTTGTTACCATTATTATTATTGTTATTATCATTATTATTTCTGTTATTATCAATATTATTATTGTTATTACCATTACTATTATTGTTATTATCATTATTATTATTGTTATTACCATTATTATTATTGTTTTATCATTACTATTTCTGTTATTATCGTTATTATTTCTGTTATTATCATTATTAGTTTTGTTATTATCATTATTATTTCTGTTATTATTATTATTATTGTTGTTATCACCATTATTATTATTGTTATTATCATTATTATTTATGTTATTATCATTATTCTTATTGTTATTACCATTATTATTATAGTTAATATCATTACCATTATTATTATTGTTATTACCATTATTGTTATTGTTATTACCATTATTATTATTGTTATTATTATTATTATTTCTGTCATTATCGTTATTATTATTGTTATTACCATTATTATTATTATTATTATCATTATTATTATTGTTATTACCATTATTATTATAGTTAATATCATTATCATTATTATTTCTGTTATTGTCATTATTATTACTGTTATTATCATTATTATTTCTGTTATTATCGTTATTAGTATTGTTATTATCATTATTATTTCTTTTATTATCATTATTATTATTGTTATTATCATTATTATTTCTGTTATATACATATTATTATTGCCATTACCATTATTATTTCTATTATTATCATTATTATTTCTTTTATTATCATTATTATTATAGTTATTACCATTATTATAATTGTTATTATCATTATTATTTCTGTTATTATCATTATTATTTCTGTTATTATCGCTATTATTATTGTTATTATCATTATTATTATTGTCATTACCATTACTATTATTGTTATTATCATTCTTATTATTGTTATTATTATTATTATTACTGTTATTATCATTATTATTTCTATTATTATCGTTATTATTTGTGTTATTATCATTATTATTAGTGTTATTATCATTATTACTACTGTTATTATCAATATTATTATTGTCATTACCATTATTATTATTGTTATTATCATTATTATTATTGTTATTACTATCATTATTATTGTTATTATCATTATTGTTTCTGTTATTATCATTCTTAGTATTGTTATTATCACTATTATTTCTGGGATTATCATTATTATTATTGTTATTACAATTATTACTATTGTTATTATCATTATTATTTCTGTTATTATCATTATTATTAGTGTTATTATCATTATTATTACTGTTATTATCATCATTATTATTGTCGCTAATGTCATTATTATTATTACTGTTAGTATCTTTATTAGTATTGCCATTATCATTATCATTACTGTTATTATCATTATTATTGTCGATAATGCCATTATTATCATCATCATTACCATTATTATTATTGTTATTATCATTATTCTCATTGTTATCACCATTATTATTGTTGTTTTATCATTACTATTTCTGTTATTATCGTTATTATTTCTGTTATTATCGTTATTAGTTTTGTTATTAGCATTATTATTTCTTTTATTATCATTATTATTGTTATTACCATTATTATTATTGTTAATATCATTATTATTTATGTTATTATCGTTATTATTATTGTTGTTATAATTATTATTAGCGTTATTATCATTAATCTTATAGTTAATATCACCATTACTGTTGTTATTACCATTATTATTATTGTTAATATCATCATTATTGTTGTTATTACCATTATTATTATTGTTATTATCACTATTATTTCTGTTATTATCATTATTAGTATTGTTATTATCATTATTATATCTGTTATTATTATTATTATTATTGTTGTTATTGTTATTATCATTATTATTAGTGTTATTATCATTATTACTACTGTTATTATTACTATTATTATTGTCATTACCATTATTATTATTGTTATTATCATTCTTATTATTGTTATTATTATTATTATTTCTGTTATTATCATTATTATCTATGTTATTATTAGTATTATTATTGTTATTATTGTTATTATCATTATTATTAGTGTTATTATCATTATTACTACTGTTATTATCATTATTATTATTGTCATTACCATTATTATTACTGTTATTATCATCATTATTGTTGCTATTATCATTATTATTATTGTTATTATCATTATTATTGCTGTTATTATCGTTACTATTATTATTATTGCTGTTATTATCGTTATTATTATTGTTATTACAATTATTACTATTGTTATTATCATTATTATTTCTCTTATTATCATTATTATTAGTGTCATTATCATTATTATTACTGTTATTATCATTATTATTACTGTTATTACCATCATTATTGTTGCTATTATCATTATTATTATTGTTATTATCATTATTATTGCTGTTATTATCGTTATTATTATTGTTGTTATTATCATTATTATTTCTGTTATTATCATTCTTATTATTGTTATTACCATTATTATTATTATTATTATCATTATTATTATTGTTATTACCATTATTATTATAGTTAATATCATTATCATTATTATTTCTGTTATTATCATTACCATTACGGTTATTATCATTATTATTTCTGTTATTATCGTTATTAGTATTGATATTATCATTATTATTTCTTTTATTATCATTATCATTACTGTTATTATCATTATTATTTCTCTTATTATCATTATTATGATAGTTATTACCATTATTATTATTGTTATTATCATTATCATTTCTGTTATTATCATTATTATCTCTGTTATTATTCTTATTATCATTATTATTTCTTTTATTATCATTATTATTATTGTTATTATCATTATTATTTCTGTTATATACATATTATTATTGCCATTACCATTATTATTTCTATTATTATCATTATTATTTCTTTTATTATCATTATTATTATAGTTATTACCATTATTATAATTGTTATTATCATTATTATTTCTGTTATTATCATTATTATTTCTGTTATTATCGCTATTATTATTGTTATTATCATTATTATTATTGTCATTACCATTACTATTATTGTTATTATCATTCTTATTATTGTTATTATTATTATTATTACTGTTATTATCATTATTATTTCTATTATTATCGTTATTATTTGTGTTATTATCATTATTATTAGTGTTATTATCATTATTACTACTGTTATTATCAATATTATTATTGTCATTACCATTATTATTATTGTTATTATCATTATTATTATTGTTATTACTATCATTATTATTGTTATTATCATTATTGTTTCTGTTATTATCATTCTTAGTATTGTTATTATCAATATTATTTCTGGGATTATCATTATTATTATTGTTATTACAATTATTACTATTGTTATTATCATTATTATTTCTGTTATTATCATTATTATTAGTGTTATTATCATTATTATTACTGTTATTATCATCATTATTATTGTCGCTAATGTCATTATTATTATTACTGTTAGTATCTTTATTAGTATTGCCATTATCATTATCATTACTGTTATTATCATTATTATTGTCGATAATGCCATTATTATCATCATCATTACCATTATTATTATTGTTATTATCATTATTCTCATTGTTATCACCATTATTATTGTTGTTTTATCATTACTATTTCTGTTATTATCGTTATTATTTCTGTTATTATCGTTATTAGTTTTGTTATTAGCATTATTATTTCTTTTATTATCATTATTATTATTGTTATTACCATTATTATTATTGTTAATATCATTATTATTTATGTTATTATCGTTATTATTATTGTTGTTATAATTATTATTAGCGTTATTATCATTAATCTTATAGTTAATATCACCATTACTGTTGTTATTACCATTATTATTATTGTTAATATCATCATTATTGTTGTTATTACCATTATTATTATTGTTATTATCACTATTATTTCTGTTATTATCATTATTAGTATTGTTATTATCATTATTATATCTGTTATTATTATTATTATTATTGTTGTTATTGTTATTATCATTATTATTAGTGTTATTATCATTATTACTACTGTTATTATTACTATTATTATTGTCATTACCATTATTATTATTGTTATTATCATTCTTATTATTGTTATTATTATTATTATTTCTGTTATTATCATTATTATCTATGTTATTATTAGTATTATTATTGTTATTATTGTTATTATCATTATTATTAGTGTTATTATCATTATTACTACTGTTATTATCATTATTATTATTGTCATTACCATTATTATTACTGTTATTATCATCATTATTGTTGCTATTATCATTATTATTATTGTTATTATCATTATTATTGCTGTTATTATCGTTACTATTATTATTATTGCTGTTATTATCGTTATTATTATTGTTATTACAATTATTACTATTGTTATTATCATTATTATTACTGTTATTACCATCATTATTGTTGCTATTATCATTATTATTATTGTTATTATCATTATTATTGCTGTTATTATCGTTATTATTATTGTTGTTATTATCATTATTATTTCTGTTATTATCATTCTTATTATTGTTATTACCATTATTATTATTATTATTATCATTATTATTATTGTTATTACCATTATTATTATAGTTAATATCATTATCATTATTATTTCTGTTATTATCATTACCATTACGGTTATTATCATTATTATTTCTGTTATTATCGTTATTAGTATTGATATTATCATTATTATTTCTTTTATTATCATTATCATTACTGTTATTATCATTATTATTTCTCTTATTATCATTATTATGATAGTTATTACCATTATTATTATTGTTATTATCATTATCATTTCTGTTATTATCATTATTATCTCTGTTATTATTCTTATTATCATTATTATTTCTGTTATTATTATTATTATTATTGTTATTATTATTATTTCCGTTATTATTATTATTATTATTGTTATTATCATTATTATTAGTGTTATTATCATTATTATTTCTTTTATTATCATTATTATTATTGATATTATCATTATTATTTCTGTTATTATCAAAATTATTATTGCCATTACCATTATTATTTCTATTATTATCATTATTATTGTTGTTATTACCATTATTATTATTGTTATTATCATTATTATTTCTGTTATTATCATTATTATTATTGTTATTATTATTATTATTATTATTACTGTTATTATCATTATCATTAGTGTTATTATTATTATTATTATTATAGTTAATATCATGATTATAGTTCTTTTTATCATTATTATTACCGTTATTATCATTATTACTGTCGAGAATGTCATTATTATTATTGTTATTACCATTATTATTATTGTTATTACCATTATTGTTATTGTTATTACCATTATTATTATTGTTATTCTTATTATTATTTCTGTCATTATCGTTATTATTATTGTTATTACCATTATTATTATTATTATTATCTTTATTATTATTGTTATTACCATTATTATTATAGTTAATATCATTATCATTATTATTTCTGTTATTATCATTATCATTAGTGTTATTATCATTATTATTTCTGTTATTATCAATATTATTATTGCCATTACCCTTATTATTCCTATTATTATCATTATTATTTCTTTTATTATCATTATTATTGTTGTTATTACCATTATTATTATTGTTATTATCATTATTATTTCTGTTATTATCATTATTATTATTGTTATTATTATTATTATTATTATTATTGTTATTATTATTATTATTATTATTATTGTTATTCTTATTATTATTTCTGTCATTATCGTTATTATTATTGTTATTACCATTATTATTATTATTATTATCATTATTATTATTGTTATTACCATTATTATTATAGTTAATATCATTATCATTATTATTTCTGTTATTGTCATTATTATTACTGTTATTATCATTATTATTTCTGTTATTATCGTTATTAGTATTGTTATTATCATTATTATTTCTTTTATTATCATTATTATTATTGTTATTATCATTATTATTTCTGTTATTATCAATATTATTATTGCCATTACCATTATTATTTCTATTATTATCATTATTATTTCTTTTATTATCATTATTATTATAGTTATTACCATTATTATTATTGTTATTATCATTATTATTTCTGTTATTATCATTATTATTTCTGTTATTATCGCTATTATTATTGTTATTATCATTATTATTATTGTCATTACCATTACTATTATTGTTATTATCATTCTTATTATTGTTATTATTATTATTATTACTGTTATTATCATCATTATTGTTGTTATTATCATTATTATTATTGTTATTATCATTATTATTATTGTTATTATCATTATTATTTCTATTATTATCGTTATTATTTGTGTTATTATCATTATTATTAGTGTTATTATCATTATTATATATGTTATTATCATTATTATCATTGTTATCACCATTATTATTATTGTTTTATAATTACTATTTCTGTTATTATCGTTATTATTTGTGTTATTATCATTATTATTAGTGTTATTATCATTATTACTACTGTTATTATCAATATTATTATTGTCATTACCATTATTATTATTGTTATTATCATTATTATTATTGTTATTACTATCATTATTATTGTTATTATCATTATTGTTTCTGTTATTATCATTATTATTTCTTTTATTATCATTATCATTACTGTTATTATCATCATTATTGCTGTTATTATCATCATTATTATTGTCGTTAATGTCATTATTATTATTACTGTTATTATCTTTATTAGTATTGCTATTATCATTATCATTACTGTTATTATCATTATTATTTATGTTATTATCGTTATTATTATTGTTATTATCATTATTATATATGTTATTATCATTATTATCATTGTTATCACCATTATTATTATTGTTTTATAATTACTATTTCTGTTATTATCGTTATTATTTCTGTTATTATCATTATTAGTTTTGTTATTAGCATTATTATTTCTTTTATTATCATTATTATTATTGTTATTACCATTATTATTATTGTTAATATCATTATTATTTATGTTATTATCGTTATTATTATTGTTATTATAATTATTATTAGCGTTATTATCATTAACCTTATAGTTAATATCATCATTATTGTTGTTATTACCATTATTATTATTGTTAATATCATCATTATTGTTGTTATTACCATTATTAATATTGTTATTATCATTATTATTGCTGTTATTATCGTTATTATTATTGTTGTTATTATCATTATTATTATTGTTATTACCATTATTATTTCTGTTATTATCGTTATTATTATTGTTATTATCATTATTATTATTGTCAGTACCATTATTATTATTGTTATTATCATTATTATTAGTGTTATTATCATTATTACTACTGTTATTATTACTATTATTTTTGTCATTACCATTATTATTATTGTTATTATCATTCTTATTATTGTTATTATTATTATTATTACTGTTATTATCATTATTATTTCTGTTATTATCGTTATTATTATTGTTATTATCATTATTATTATTGTCATTACCATTACTATTATTGTTATTATCATTCTTATTATTGTTATTATTATTATTATTACTGTTATTATCATTATTGTTTCTGTTATTATCATTCTTAGTATTGTTATTATCACTATTATTTCTGGTATTATCATTATTATTATTGTTATTACCATTATTATTATAGTTAATATCATTACCATTATTATTTCTGTTATTATCATTATCATTAGTGTTATTATCATTATTATTTCTGTTATTATCAATATTATTATTGCCATTACCCTTATTATTCCTATTATTATCATTATTATTTCTTTTATTATCATTATTATTGTTGTTATTACCATTATTATTATTGTTATTATCATTATTATTTCTGTTATTATCATTATTATTATTGTTATTATTATTATTATTATTATTATTGTTATTCTTATTATTATTTCTGTCATTATCGTTATTATTATTGTTATTACCATTATTATTATTATTATTATCATTATTATTATTGTTATTACCATTATTATTATAGTTAATATCATTATCATTATTATTTCTGTTATTGTCATTATTATTACTGTTATTATCATTATTATTTCTGTTATTATCGTTATTAGTATTGTTATTATCATTATTATTTCTTTTATTATCATTATTATTATTGTTATTATCATTATTATTTCTGTTATTATCAATATTATTATTGCCATTACCATTATTATTTCTATTATTATCATTATTATTTCTTTTATTATCATTATTATTATAGTTATTACCATTATTATTATTGTTATTATCATTATTATTTCTGTTATTATCATTATTATTTCTGTTATTATCGCTATTATTATTGTTATTATCATTATTATTATTGTCATTACCATTACTATTATTGTTATTATCATTCTTATTATTGTTATTATTATTATTATTACTGTTATTATCATCATTATTGTTGTCATTATCATTATTATTATTGTTATTATCATTATTATTTCTATTATTATCGTTATTATTTGTGTTATTATCATTATTATTAGTGTTATTATCATTATTATATATGTTATTATCATTATTATCATTGTTATCACCATTATTATTATTGTTTTATAATTACTATTTCTGTTATTATCGTTATTATTTGTGTTATTATCATTATTATTAGTGTTATTATCATTATTACTACTGTTATTATCAATATTATTATTGTCATTACCATTATTATTATTGTTATTATCATTATTATTATTGTTATTACTATCATTATTATTGTTATTATCATTATTGTTTCTGTTATTATCATTATTATTTCTTTTATTATCATTATCATTACTGTTATTATCATCATTATTGCTGTTATTATCATCATTATTATTGTCGTTAATGTCATTATTATTATTACTGTTATTATCTTTATTAGTATTGCTATTATCATTATCATTACTGTTATTATCATTATTATTTATGTTATTATCGTTACTATTATTATTATTGCTGTTATTATCGTTATTATTATTGTTATTACAATTATTACTATTGTTATTATCATTATTATTTCTCTTATTATCATTATTATTAGTGTCATTATCATTATTATTACTGTTATTATCATTATTATTACTGTTATTACCATCATTATTGTTGCTATTATCATTATTATTATTGTTATTATCATTATTATTGCTGTTATTATCGTTATTATTATTGTTATTATCATTATAATATATGTTATTATCATTATTATTATTGTTATCACCATTATTATTATAGTTTTATCATTACTATCTCTGTTATTATCGTTATTATTTCTGTTATTATCATTATTAGTTTTGTTATTAGCATTATTATTTCTGTTATTATCATTATTATCGTTGTTATTACCATTATTATTATTGTTATTATCATTATTATTTATGTTGTTATCGTTATTATTATTGTTATTATCATTATTATATATGTTATTATCATTATTATTTCTGTTATTATCATTATTATTATTGTTATTACCATTATTATTATTGTTATTATCATTATTATTTCTGTTATTATCGTTATTATTATTGTTATTACCATTACTATTATTCTTGTTACCATTATTATTATTGTTATTATCATTATTATTTCTGTTATTATCAATATTATTATTGTTATTACCATTACTATTATTGTTATTATCATTATTATTATTGTTATTACCATTATTATTATTGTTTTATCATTACCATTTCTGTTATTATTGTTATTATTTCTGTTATTATCATTATTAGTTTTGTTATTATCATTATTATTTCTGTTATTATTATTATTATTGTTGTTATTACCATTATTATTATTGTTATTATCATTATTATTTATGTTATTATCATTATTATTATTGTTATTACCATTATTATTATAGTTAATATCATTGCCATTATTATTATTGTTATTACCATTATTGTTATTGTTATTACCATTATTATTATTGTTATTCTTATTATTATTTCTGTCATTATCGTTATTATTATTGTTATTACCATTATTATTATTATTATTATCATTATTATTATTGTTATTACCATTATTATTATAGTTAATATCATTATCATTATTATTTCTGTTATTGTCATTATTATTACTGTTATTATCATTATTATTTCTGTTATTATCGTTATTAGTATTGTTATTATCATTATTATTTCTTTTATTATCATTATTATTATTGTTATTATCATTATTATTTCTGTTATATACATATTATTATTGCCATTACCATTATTATTTCTATTATTATCATTATTATTTCTTTTATTATCATTATTATTATAGTTATTACCATTATTATTATTGTTATTATCATTATTATTTCTGTTATTATCATTATTATTTCTGTTATTATCGCTATTATTATTGTTATTATCATTATTATTATTGTCATTACCATTACTATTATTGTTATTATCATTCTTATTATTGTTATTATTATTATTATTACTGTTATTATCATCATTATTGTTGTTATTATCATTATTATTATTGTTATTATCATTATTATTATTGTTATTATCATTATTATTTTTATTATTATCGTTATTATTTGTGTTATTATCATTATTGTTTCTGTTATTATCATTCTTAGTATTGTTATTATCACTATTATTTCTGGGATTATCATTATTATTATTGTTATTACAATTATTACTATTGTTATTATCATTATTATTTCTGTTATTATCATTATTATTAGTGTTATTATCATTATTATTACTGTTATTATCATCATTATTATTGTCGCTAATGTCATTATTATTATTACTGTTAGTATCTTTATTAGTATTGCCATTATCATTATCATTACTGTTATTATCATTATTATTGTCGATAATGCCATTATTATCATCATCATTACCATTATTATTATTGTTATTATCATTATTCTCATTGTTATCACCATTATTATTGTTGTTTTATCATTACTATTTCTGTTATTATCGTTATTATTTCTGTTATTATCGTTATTATTATTGTTATTACCATTATTATTATTGTTAATATCATTATTATTTATGTTATTATCGTTATTATTATTGTCATTATAATTATTATTAGCGTTATTATCATTAATCTTATAGTTAATATCACCATTACTGTTGTTATTACCATTATTATTATTGTTAATATCATCATTATTGTTGTTATTACCATTATTATTATTGTTATTATCACTATTATTTCTGTTATTATCATTATTAGTATTGTTATTATCATTATTATTTCTGTTATTATTATTATTATTATTGTTGTTATTGTTATTATCATTATTATTAGTGTTATTATCATTATTACTACTGTTATTATTACTATTATTATTGTCATTACCATTATTATTATTGTTATTATCATTCTTATTATTGTTATTATTATTATTATTTCTGTTATTATCATTATTATCTCTGTTATTATCATTATTATTATTGTTCTTATTATTATTATTATTATCACTGTTATTATTATTATTATTATAGTTAATATCATGATTATAGTTCTTTTTATCATTATTATTACCGTTATTATCATTGTTACTGTTGATAATGTCATTATTATTATTGTTATTACCATTATTATTATTGTTATTACCATTATTGTTATTGTTATTACCATTATTATTATTGTTATTCTTATTATTATTTCTGTCATTATCGTTATTATCATTGTTATTACCATTATTATTATTGTTATTATCATCATTATTGTTGTTATTACCATTATTATTATTGTTATTATCACTATTATTTCTGTTATTATCATTATTAGTATTGTTATTATCATTATTATTTCTGTTATTATTATTATTATTACTGTTATTATCATCATTATTGTTGCTATTATCATTATTATTATTGTTATTATCATTATTATTGCTGTTATTATCGTTATTATTATTGTTATTACAATTATTACTATTGTTATTATCATTATTATTTCTCTTATTATCATTATTATTAGTGTCATTATCATTATTATTAGTGTTATTATCATTATTATTAGTGTTATTATCATTATTATTACTGTTATTATCATCATTATTGCTGTTATTATCATCATTATTATTGTCGTTAATGTCATTATTATTATTACTGTTATTATCTTTATTAGTATTGCTATTATCATTATCATTACTGTTATTATCATTATTATTGTCGATAATGCCATTATTATCATCATCATTACCGATATTATTATTGTTATTATCATTATTATTTATGTTATTATCGTTATTATTATTGTTATTATCATTATTATATATGTTATTATCATTATTATCATTGTTATCACCATTATTATTATTGTTTTATAATTACTATTTCTGTTATTATCGTTATTATTTCTGTTATTATCATTATTAGTTTTGTTATTAGCATTATTATTTCTTTTATTATCATTATTATTATTGTTATTACCATTATTATTATTGTTAATATCATTATTATTTCTGTTATTATCGTTATTATTATTGTTATTATCATTATTATTATTGTCATTACCATTATTATTATTGTTATTATCATTATTATTAGTGTTATTATCATTATTACTACTGTTATTATTACTATTATTTTTGTCATTACCATTATTATTATTGTTATTATCATTCTTATTATTGTTATTATTATTATTATTACTGTTATTATCATTATTATTTCTGTTATTATCGTTATTATTATTGTTATTATCATTATTATTATTGTCATTACCATTACTATTATTGTTATTATCATTCTTATTATTGTTATTATTATTATTATTACTGTTATTATCATTATTGTTTCTGTTATTATCATTCTTAGTATTGTTATTATCACTATTATTTCAGGTATTATCATTATTATTATTGTTATTACAATTATTACTATTGTTATTATCATTATTATTTCTCTTATTATCATTATTATTAGTGTCATTATCATTATTATTACTGTTATTATCATTATTATTACTGTTATTATCATCATTATTGTTGCTATTATCATTATTATTATTGTTATTATCATTATTATTGCTGTTATTATCGTTATTATTATTGTTATTACAATTATTACTATTGTTATTATCATTATTATTTCTCTTATTATCATTATTATTAGTGTCATTATCATTATTATTACTGTTATTACCATCATTATTGTTGCTATTATCATTATTATTATTGTTATTATCATTATTATTGCTGTTATTATCGTTATTATTATTGTTGTTATTATCATTATTATTTCTGTTATTATCATTCTTATTATTGTTATTACCATTATTATTATTATTATTATCATTATTATTATTGTTATTACCATTATTATTATAGTTAATATCATTATCATTATTATTTCTGTTATTATCATTACCATTACGGTTATTATCATTATTATTTCTGTTATTATCGTTATTAGTATTGATATTATCATTATTATTTCTTTTATTATCATTATCATTACTGTTATTATCATTATTATTTCTCTTATTATCATTATTATGATAGTTATTACCATTATTATTATTGTTATTATCATTATTATTTCTGTTATTATCATTATTATCTCTGTTATTATTCTTATTATCATTATTATTTCTGTTATTATTATTATTATTATTGTTATTATCATTATTATTAGTGTTATTATCATTATTATTTCTTTTATTATCATTATTATTATTGATATTATCATTATTATTTCTGTTATTATAAAAATTATTATTGCCATTACCATTATTATTTCTATTATTATCATTATTATTGTTGTTATTACCATTATTATTATTGTTATTATCATTATTATTTCTGTTATTATCATTATTATTATTGTTATTATTATTATTATTATTATTACTGTTATTATCATTATTATTAGTGTTATTATTATTATTATTATTATAGTTAATATCATGATTATAGTTCTTTTTATCATTATTATTACCGTTATTATCATTATTACTGTCGAGAATGTCATTATTATTATTGTTATTACCATTATTATTATTGTTATTACCATTATTGTTATTGTTATTACCATTATTATTATTGTTATTCTTATTATTATTTCTGTCATTATCGTTATTATTATTGTTATTACCATTATTATTATTATTATTATCATTATTATTATTGTTATTACCATTATTATTATAGTTAATATCATTATCATTATTATTTCTGTTATTATCAATATTATTATTGCCATTACCCTTATTATTCCTATTATTATCATTATTATTTCTTTTATTATCATTATTATTGTTGTTATTACCATTATTATTATTGTTATTATCATTACTATTTCTGTTATTATCATTATTATTATTGTTATTACCATTATTATTATTGTTAATATCATTATCATTATTATTTCTGTTATTGTCATTATTATTACTGTTATTATCATTATTATTTCTGTTATTATCGTTATTAGTATTGTTATTATCATTATTATTTCTTTTATTATCATTATTATTATTGTTATTATCATTATTATTTCTGTTATTATCAATATTATTATTGCCATTACCATTATTATTTCTATTATTATCATTATTATTTCTTTTATTATCATTATTATTATAGTTATTACCATTATTATTATTGTTATTATCATTATTATTTCTGTTATTATCATTATTATTTCTGTTATTATCGCTATTATTATTGTTATTATCATTATTATTATTGTCATTACCATTACTATTATTGTTATTATCATTCTTATTATTGTTATTATTATTATTATTACTGATATTATCATCATTATTGTTGTTATTATCATTATTATTATTGTTATTATCATTATTATTATTGTTATTATCATTATTATTTCTATTATTATCGTTATTATTTGTGTTATTATCATTATTATTAGTGTTATTATCATTATTACTACTGTTATTATCAATATTATTATTGTCATTACCATTATTATTATTGTTATTATCATTATTATTATTGTTATTACTATCATTATTATTGTTATTATCATTATTGTTTCTGTTATTATCATTCTTAGTATTGTTATTATCACTATTATTTCTGGGATTATCATTATTATTATTGTTATTACAATTATTACTATTGTTATTATCATTATTATTTCTGTTATTATCATTACTATTGGTGTTATTATCATTATTATTACTGTTATTATCATCATTATTATTGTCGCGAATGTCATTATTATTATTACTGTTAGTATCTTTATTAGTATTGCCATTATCATTATCATTACTGTTATTATCATTATTATTGTCGATAATGCCATTATTATCATCATCATTACCATTATTATTATTGTTATTATCATTATTCTCATTGTTATCACCATTATTATTGTTGTTTTATCATTACTATTTCTGTTATTATCGTTATTATTTCTGTTATTATCGTTATTAGTTTTGTTATTAGCATTATTATTTCTTTTATTATCATTATTATTATTGTTATTACCATTATTATTATTGTTAATATCATTATTATTTATGTTATTATCGTTATTATTATTGTTATTATAATTATTATTAGCGTTATTATCATTAATCTTATAGTTAATATCACCATTACTGTTGTTATTACCATTATTATTATTGTTAATATCATCATTATTGTTGTTATTACCATTATTATTATTGTTATTATCACTATTATTTCTGTTATTATCATTATTATTTCTGTTATTATTATTATTATTATTGTTGTTATTATTATTATCATTATTATTAGTGTTATTATCATTATTACTACTGTTATTATTACTATTATTATTGTCATTACCATTATTATTATTGTTATTATCATTCTTATTATTGTTATTATTATTATTATTTCTGTTATTATCATTATTATCTCTGTTATTATTATTATTATTATTGTTATTATTGTTATTATCATTATTATTAGTGTTATTATCATTATTACTACTGTTATTATCATTATTATTATTGTCATTACCATTATTATTATTGTTATTATCATTATTATTATTGTTATTACCATTATTATTATTGTTATTATCATTACTATTTCTGTTATTATCATTGCTATTATTGTTATTATCATTATAATTATTGTTATTACCATTATTATTATTGTTATTATCATTCTTATTATTTTTATTATTGTTATTATTATTATTATTATTACTGTTATTATCATTATTATTAGTGTTATTATCATTATTACTACTGTTATTATCATTATTATTTCTGTTATTATCAATATTATTATTACAATTACAATTATTATTTCTATTATTATCATTATTATTTCTTTTATTATCGTTATTATTATTGTTATTATCATTATTATTATTGTTATTATCATTATTATTTCTGTTATTATCATTATTATTATTGTTCTTATTATTATTATTATTATCACTGTTATTATTATTATTATAGTTAATATCATGATTATAGTTCTTTTTATCATTATTATTACCGTTATTATCATTGTTACTGTCGATAATGTCATTATTATTACTGTTATTATCATTATTATTACTGTTATTATCATCATTATTGTTGCTATTATCATTATTATTATTGTTATTATCATTATTATTGCTGTTATTATCGTTACTATTATTATTATTGTTGTTATTATCGTTATTATTATTGTTATTACAATTATTACTATTGTTATTATCATTATTATTTCTCTTATTATCATTATTATTAGTGTCATTATCATTATTATTACTGTTATTATCATTATTATTACTGTTATTACCATCATTATTGTTGCTATTATCATTATTATTATTGTTATTATCATTATTATTGCTGTTATTATCGTTACTATTATTATTATTGCTGTTATTATCATTATTATATATGTTATTATCATTATTATCATTGTTATCACCATTATTATTATTGTTTTATAATTACTATTTCTGTTATTATCGTTATTATTTCTGTTATTATCATTATTAGTTTTGTTATTAGCATTATTATTTCTTTTATTATCATCATTATTATTGTTATTACCATTATTATTATTGTTAATATCATCATTATTGTTGTTATTACCATTATTATTATTGTTAATATCATCATTATTGTTGTTATTACCATTATTAATATTGTTATTATCATTATTATTGCTGTTATTATCGTTATTATTATTGTTGTTATTATCATTATTATTATTGTTATTACCATTATTATTTCTGTTATTATCGTTATTATTATTGTTATTATCATTATTATTATTGTCATTACCATTATTATTATTGTTATTATCATTATTATTAGTGTTATTATCATTATTACTACTGTTACTATTACTATTATTTTTGTCATTACCATTATTATTATTGTTATTATCATTCTTATTATTGTTATTATTATTATTATTACTGTTATTATCATTATTATTTCTGTTATTATCGTTATTATTATTGTTATTATCATTATTATTATTGTCATTACCATTACTATTATTGTTATTATCATTCTTATTATTGTTATTATTATTATTATTACTGTTATTATCATTATTGTTTCTGTTATTATCATTCTTAGTATTGTTATTATCACTATTATTTCTGGTATTATCATTATTATTATTGTTATTACAATTATTACTACTGTTATTATCATTATTATTTCTCTTATTATCATTATTATTAGTGTCATTATCATTATTATTACTGTTATTATCATTATTATTACTGTTATTATCATCATTATTGTTGCTATTATCATTATTATTATTGTTATTATCATTATTATTGCTGTTATTATCGTTACTATTATTATTATTGTTGTTATTATCGTTATTATTATTGTTATTACAATTATTACTATTGTTATTATCATTATTATTTCTCTTATTATCATTATTATTAGTGTCATTATCATTATTATTACTGTTATTATCATTATTATTACTGTTATTACCATCATTATTGTTGCTATTATCATTATTATTATTGTTATTATCATTATTATTGCTGTTATTATCGTTACTATTATTATTATTGCTGTTATTATCGTTATTATTATTGTTATTATCATTATAATATATGTTATTATCATTATTATTATTGTTATCACCATTATTATTATAGTTTTATCATTACTATCTCTGTTATTATCGTTATTATTTCTGTTATTATCATTATTAGTTTTGTTATTAGCATTATTATTTCTGTTATTATCATTATTATTGTTGTTATTACCATTATTATTATTGTTATTATCATTATTATTTATGTTATTATCGTTATTATTATTGTTATTATCATTATTATATATGTTATTATCATTATTATTTCTGTTATTATCATTACTATTATTGTTATTACCATTATTATTATTGTTATTATCATTATTATTTCTGTTATTATCGTTATTATTATTGTTATTACCATTACTATTATTCTTGTTACCATTATTATTATTGTTATTATCATTATTATTTCTGTTATTATCAACATTATTATTATTATTACCATTACTATTATTGTTATTATCATTATTATTATTGTTATTACCATTATTATTATTGTTTTATCATTATTATTTCTGTTATTATCAATATTATTATTGTCATTACCATTATTATTATTGTTATTATCGTTATTATTATTGTTATTACCATTACTATTATTGTTATTATCATTATTACTACTGTTATTATCAATATTATTATTGTCATTACCATTATTATTATTGTTATTACAATTATTACTATTGTTATTATCATTATTATTTCTGTTATTATCATTATTATTCCTATTATTATCGTTATTATTTCTGTTATTATCATTACTAGTATTGTTATTATCATGATTATCTCTGTTATTATTATTATTATTATTGTTATTATTGTTATTATCATTATTATTAGTGTTATTATCATTATTACTACTGTTATTATCATTATTATTATTGTCATTACCATTATTATTATTGTTATTATCATTATTATTATTGTTATTACCATTATTATTATTTTTATTATCATTATTGTTTCTGTTATTATCATTCTTAGTATTGCTATTATCACTATTATTTCTGGTATTATCATTATTATTATTGTTATTACAATTATTACTATTGTTATTATCATTATTATTTCTGTTATTATCATTATTATTACTGTTATTATCATTATTATTACTGTTATTATCATCATTATTATTGTCGTTAATGTCATTATTATTATTACTGTTATTATCTTTATTAGTATTGCTATTATCATTATCATTACTGTTATTATCATTATTATTGTCGATAATGCAATTATTATTGTTGTTATTACCATTATTGTTATTGTTATTCTCATTATTATTTCTGTCATTATCGTTATTATTATGTTATTACCATTATTATTATTGTTATTATCATTATTATTTCTGTTATTATGATTATTATTATTGTTATTACCATTAATATTTCTGTTATTGTCATTATTGTTATTGTTAACACTATTATTATTATTGTTATTACCATTATTATTATTGTTTTATCATTATTATTTCTGTTATAATCATTATTATTAGTGTTATTATCATTATTATTACTGTTATTATCATCATTATTGTTGCTAGTATCATTATTATTGTCGTTAATGTCATTATTATTATTACTGTTATTATCTTTATTAGTATTGCTATTATCATTATCATTACTGTTATTATCATTATTATTGTCGATAATGCCATTATTATCATTGTTATTACCATTATTGTTATTGTTATTCTCATTATTATTTCTGTCATTATCGTTATTATTATTGTTATTATCATTATTATTTCTTTTATGAGCATTATTATTTTTGTTATTACCATTATTATTATTGTTATTATCATTATTATTTCTGTTATTATCAATATTATTATTGTTATTACCATTACTATTATTGTTATTATCATTATTATTATTGTTATTACCATTATTATTATTGTTTTATCATTACTATTTCTGTTATTATCGTTATTATTTCTGTTATTATCATTATTAGTTTTGTTATTATCATTATTATTTCTGTTATTATTATTATTATTGTTGTTATTACCATTATTATTATTGTTATTATCATTATTATTTATGTTATTATCATTATTATTATTGTTATTACCATTATTATTATAGTTAATATCATTATCATTATTATTTCTGTTATAATCATTATTATTAGTGTTATTATCATTATTATTACTGTTATTATCATCATTATTGTTGCTATTATCATTATTATTGTCGTTAATGTCATTATTATTATTACTGTTATTATCTTTATTAGTATTGCTATTATCATTATCATTACTGTTATTATCATTATTATTGTCGATAATGCCATTATTATCATTGTTATTACCATTATTGTTATTGTTATTCTCATTATTATTTCTGTCATTATCGTTATTATTATTGTTATTATCATTATTATTTCTTTTATGAGCATTATTATTTTTGTTATTACCATTATTATTATTGTTATTACCATTATTATTTCTGTTATTATCAATATTATTATTGTTATTACCATTACTATTATTGTTATTATCATTATTATTATTGTTATTACCATTATTATTATTGTTTTATCATTACTATTTCTGTTATTATCGTTATTATTTCTGTTATTATCATTATTAGTTTTGTTATTATCATTATTATTTCTGTTATTATTATTATTATTGTTGTTATTACCATTATTATTATTGTTATTATCATTATTATTTATGTTATTATCATTATTATTATAGTTATTATCATTACTATTATTGTTATTATCATTATTATTTCTGTTATTATGATTATTATTATTGTTATTACCATTATTATTATTGTTATTATCGTTATTATTATTGTTATTATCATTATTATTTCTGTTATTATCAATATTATTATTGTTATTCTCATTACTACTTCTGTTATTATCGTTATTATAATTGTTATTATCATTATTATTTCTGTTATTATCAATATTATTATTGTCATTACCATTATTATTATTGTTATTATCGTTATTATTATTGTTATTACCATTACTATTATTGTTATTATCATTTTAACTACTGTTATCTTCATTATTATTACTGTTATTATAATTATTATTGTCGTTAATGTCATTATTATTATTACTGTTATTATCCTTATTAGTATTGCTATTATCATTATCATTACTGTTATTATCATTATTATTGTCGATAATGCCATTATTACTTCTGTTATTACCATTATTACTTCTGTTATTACCATTATTATCATTGTTATTATCATTATTATTTATTTTATTATCATTATTATTATTGTTATTACCATTATTTTTATTGTTATTATCATTATTATTGTCGTTATTCTCATTATTATTATTGTTATTATCATTATTATTGCTGTTATTGTCATTATTGTTATTGTTAACACTATTATTATTATTGTTATTATAATTATTATTTATGTTATTATCGTTATTATTATTGTTATTATCATTATTATTATTGTTATTACCATTATTATTATTGTCATTACCAATATTATTATTATTATCATTCGTATTATTGTTATTATAATTATTATTACTGTTACTATCATCATTATTGTTGTTATTATCATTATTATTTCTGTTATTATTATTATTATTGTTATTATCATTATTATTATAGTTATTATCATTATTATTATTGTTAATATCATCATTTTTGTTGTTATTATCATTATTATTATTGTTATTACCATTATTTTATAGTTAATATCATTGTTATTGCTGTTATAATCTTTATTACTACTGTTCTTATCATTATTATTATAGTTAATATCATCATTATTGTTGTTATTATCATTATTATTTCTTTTATTATCATTATTATTATTGTTATTACCATTATTATTATTGTTATTATTATTATTATTATAGTTATTATCATTATTATTATTGTTAATATCATCATTATTGTTGTTATTATCATTATTACTACTGTTATTATCATTATTATTATTGTCATTACCATTCTTACTATTGTTATTATCATTCTTATTATTGTTATTATTATTATTATTACTGTTATTATCATCATTATTGTTGTTATTATCATTATCATTACTGTTATTATCATTATTATTTCTGTTATTATTATTGTAGGATTAGTATTTTCAAAAACTAAACCTTTATTAAAGAACACGATAAAACAATGACGAAAAGCACACGACAGTTTACAAATTTGCACGCACGCACGCTCAAGCAACAAAAATACAATACGTCCAAAAATCCAAAAATCGTAATCCGTAAAACATATATCGTCAACCGTAGATCGTGAACCGTGAATCGTGAACCGTGATCGTAATCGTCTCTTCTAACTTCTTCTGACTTCTGACTTCTGACGCTCGCACCGCGGACACACCCTTATATCTGCGCGACGGTAGAACATTCTCGATTTTCGGCAACCGAACGATTCGCGAATCTTCGGTTATTCGAAGCCTCGCGATTGTTTCTTAACGTTAGCCGCGTTTTCATTCTCTCTCACCCCTTCACTCTGTCTCGCACTCGCACTCATAAACGCACGTACACGGGACGGCACGCTCATCGGCAACGAATTTGCTCGCAATGCTGTTTATGTTTTCGTTCTCGAACTTTCGCGGTACGTTTGCGGCACGTCCGTTGTCACTATCCTACACTCGGCCATCCTAAAAAGGCATATGACCCCAGATGCCTTTCACAATCCTCCGTCTGCCTCTTCTTCGTTTTCCTCTTCGCTTTCGCTTCCTTCTACCCAGGGCTTCATGTGGTCTGCCGACGTTGACGTTTGATTAGGTCCTTCGTGCTCGCCGACCTTGACCACCAGGTCTCGGTCATTGCGGAGTACTCGAGAGACTTCGTATGGTCCCAAGAATTTTCCGGCTAGCTTCAATCCGGGCCCGAGCTGCGTCCGCTGTATTGCCACGAGATCGCCTTCCTTGTAACCTCTTGCCTCTTTACGCCGCTTGTTGTATTGTTTTTGATTCTCCTGTTGAACCCGCTGCAGCTGTTCTTTGGCGTGTTGACGTATCTCGTCCCGATCGGCCTGAAACATTTCTCGGAATTCCGTTTCGATTATCGCTCTTACCTCCTGGTCATCTTTAAGGCGCATGCGAGTGCCCACGAGCAGGGTAAAGGGAGTCACTCCGGTGCTGCGGTGAGGGGTGGCGTTTAGAAATTGCTGGACCTTTGGAAGATGTTTGAACCACTCCGCTGGGTTGGAAGCGGACATCTTCCTGAGGAGCGGAATCAGAGGCCGGTTTACCCGCTCCACCTGGCCGTTGCCCCGTGGTACGCCCGTGACGATAAGGACGTGTTCTATTCCCTCCTCATTGCAGTAGTCCTTAAATGCCTGAGAGGTGAAGGCCGTACCTCGATCGGATATGATCCTGCGTGGGTTGCCGAATATTGCCGCCTGTTTCCGCAATCGCTCGGTAATTTCTGCCGTACTGGTTGTCTTCGTGGCGTACAGCCACACGAATTTCGTGAACGCATCCACTGCAACGAAAATGTGTCGGTACTGCTTTCGGGTGGAGGGTAGCGGGCCGAGATGGTCAACATGCAACGTATCGAGAGGACGGTCTCCTTTTTCGATGGTGTGGAACAGTCCCTCCTGCCGACCTTTTTTTCGTTCAGCAAGTATGCAGTCTACGCAGTTGCTTACAACCTTTTCGACCTTGGGCTGCATGGCCGGAAACCAGTAGTCGCGTCGGAGCATTGCTTCTGTTTTTGCACTGGAGAAATGCCCCTGTTCGTGTGCCCTGCGTATGATCTGCGTCCGCATCCCTCTCGGAATCACGATACGCCAATCGTCGTCCATTCGTCGGAGTAGGAGCCCCCGCCTCAACGCGTAGCCATCTACCCCGCGTTCCATCACGCTGTTTATTATTTTTTGTAGGTTGTTGTCTTGTTCTTGAGCCCTGCAAATTCGTGCTGTCAGACTGTCCTCGCTCTCGATCGTCAAGCAGGCCGCCACCGGGTTTCGACTGAGCGCGTCCACGTGTTTCATAGCATTTCTGGACCGATGCTCGATCGCGTATTGGAATTCTTCTAACAACAACGCCCAGCGCGCTACGCGTACGCAAAGGTCTTTCTTTCGCATGGTCAGTGCGAATGCCCGACAATCCGTAATAATCTTGAAAGAGATACCGAGCAAATAAACCCTGAATTTTTTTAGAGCCCTCACGATCGCTAAAACTTCGAGTTCGTAACTTGAATACCGCTGCTCTGCTGCGGTCGTCATCCCGCTCGCGTAATACACAGGGTGAAACGCGCCGTCCTCGCTATCGCGCTGCAGCAGAATCGCCCCGTAACCGTACATTGAAGCGTCGGTATGCAATTCCGTTTCCCGCTCAGGCCGGTAAATTCGCAAGACCGGTTTTTTGAGTAGAGCTTCCTTGAGCGATTGGAACGCGTATAGTTCTTCCGGTCCGAACCGGAAGGGAACGTTGGCCTTTAGTAGTCGTGTCAATGGTCGTGCAATCGTAGAATACTCAGGGATGAATTTCCGGAAGTATCCAGATAGCCCAAGAAAACTCTGCAGTTGTCGAATCGTTGTCGGAGTTGGAAAACGAGCTACCGCTTGGGTTTTACTTTCGGATGGACGCACCGTACCCCCCTCCACTACGTGCCCGAGATACTCCACCCGCGTTTTAAGAAATTCGCATTTTGCCCAGTTAATGTGCAGTCCGCATTCTGCCGCTCGTTTGAGAACATCTTTTAACCGTTGAACCGCGCTTTCAATATGCGTATCGGGTACAACTAAATCATCAATGTACGTGAGGACAACCCTTTTTGCGATCAAATCCTGGAACGCGGCGTTTACGAACCTCTGAAAAACGGCGGGCGAATTACACAACCCGAACGGCACTTTTAAAAATTCATATTGTCCGTCGGGCACGATAAAGGACGTATACTTCCGACTACCCGGTTCTACTGGGACGTGAAAAAATGCATTTCGTAAATCTAACGTGCTGTATACAACCGCGTCGCGCAAAGCGTCTAGCTGATCCTCGATTAGTGGGAGGGGATAACGGTCTCGAACTATTTTCGCGTTTAATTGTCGGTAATCTACGCAAAGACGGGCGGTACCATCTTTCTTTTTAACTAAAACGACCGGACTCGCGTAGTCTGAGAGAGAGGGTTGTACAACGCCGTCGCGCATCCACTCGTCTATCTGTCTGTTAACCACATCTCTCTCGGAGGGTGAAAGTCTTCTCGGACGCTGATATACCGGTTCGTCGTCCTTGACAATGATTTTCATCGTTACCCCAACGTCACGACTTTGATCGGGCTTGTAATTGCGAACGACCGTTTCGATTTCTTTTCGTAATTTCTCGTCTTTGACGTGAGGCAAGTCGATCGCGTCGTGTTTCTGATCGCATCCAACGTACAGCGTTTCAAGCGCGAAATTCCGTGCGTTCGATTGATTTGCTAAAATCATCGTTCCGTTTTTTGCTATCCATTCTGCGGCGTTTATAAAATCGTACCCCAGTAACACTCCATAATTCAAAACTGCGTTTTCAACGACGTGCAGCATCGCTTCGCGTATTTCCCCGTCAATCACAATTTCTGCTTGAAACTTCCCGAGAGTTCGGTACTCTTGCGAGCCTATTCCACGAAGACGTATTTTATCGTTCGTTAAAGCCGGTGCCCCGATATCGCGATATACGTTTTCACGAATTAGAGATACGTCACTACCGGTGTCAAGGACGGCTACCGCGGCGCAACCGTTCACGCGAACATCTTTCCTACATTTCGTATCTGACGATTCTGCGACAGCGAGGACGTTTTTAACCACCGTGTTTTTTTTTGTCGGACATTCGCGGGAAATATGACCATATTGATTACATTGGAAGCACTTACGACCTTTGTCTTGTGTAGGGCATTTCGCTGTTGGATGTCCTCTATCACCGCAGTTGATGCATCTTCTCGCTGCCGTTGCTGCATTGGCTGCACTGTCGCTTCGAGGTTTCGACGTTGACTCTCCTCCTCTGCCCGTGGTGTTCGTCGCTTTCGGCCTCAAGGTAATATTGCCGAGTGCTTCCAATAAATCGGCGTTCGTCTTGAACCTCTGGAGACGGGCCTGGTCCTGGAGAACGGGATCGGGAATTCCGTCAATGACGTAGTCGATGAGTTCCTCTTCGTTTAGAGAAATCCAGTTCGCCAGGATTACTTTCTCGTGGAGGTAATCGGCGAAAGTTTCCCCTCGACGCCACGTCCGCTCTGCAAATCGCCGTCTCGCCACCAACCGATTTGGCCGTCGATCGTACATTGAGCCCATTCGCCCCAGCAGCATCTCAATCGTCATCGTCATGTGCTCGGGGCGGGAATGGAACCATTCCTGCGCTTTCCCTCGGAGTCTTGACACGATGAGGAAGCCACACTCATCGTCTTGCAATCTGTAGGTTGCCCGTAGAAGCTGTAGTTGCCTCGACCACGTTTCAAATACACCTTCTGATCCATCGAAATGGTTCAAAAGATCAGCAATAGCCGTGATATTCATGCGCAGGGGTTCGGGTGTTGCAGCCGCGACCTCCGCTCTCGTTGACGGTTGACCCGCGTTACCTTGAGCCGCGCGCGCGAATTCCAGCTCGCGTCTCGCCAGATCTGCTTCTCGGAGGGCCATTTCCTTTTCTTTTTCCAATAGTTCCAGTCGCAGCTTCATCAGCTCCATTTCCGTGCTCTGAGCTGGTGTATGAGGCGTCGGTACCAATTTGCTGTCGTTGCCATGTGACGTCTCACCTCCGTAAAAAACATCGTCCGCCTCGGTGCCGTGTTCGAGCAGTCTCGCAACTAATTCGTTTTTCGTACCACTCGTAGAAAGAGCTTTCTCTCGTAAGATCTCTTTCAAGCGCGCCGTGGTCAGATCTTGCAAGGATTTTCCCTCCATTTTATCGTAATTGTCCATTTCACAAACACTGTTTTATCACGCACTTTTGGATCGTTGTTGAGATCCCGGCTGAGCCCCCAATTGTAGGATTAGTATTTTCAAAAACTAAACCTTTATTAAAGAACACGATAAAACAATGACGAAAAGCACACGACAGTTTACAAATTTGCACGCACGCACGCTCAAGCAACAAAAATACAATACGTCCAAAAATCCAAAAATCGTAATCCGTAAAACATATATCGTCAACCGTAGATCGTGAACCGTGAATCGTGAACCGTGATCGTAATCGTCTCTTCTAACTTCTTCTGACTTCTGACTTCTGACGCTCGCACCGCGGACACACCCTTATATCTGCGCGACGGTAGAACATTCTCGATTTTCGGCAACCGAACGATTCGCGAATCTTCGGTTATTCGAAGCCTCGCGATTGTTTCTTAACGTTAGCCGCGTTTTCATTCTCTCTCACCCCTTCACTCTGTCTCGCATTCGCACTCATAAACGCACGTACACGGGACGGCACGCTCATCGGCAACGAATTTGCTCGCAATGCTGTTTTCGTTCTCGAACTTTCGCGGTACGTTTGCGGCACGTCCGTTGTCACTATCCTACATTATTATTATTATTGTTATTATCATTATTACTACTATTATTATCATTATTATTATTGTCATTACCATTATTACTACTGTTATTATCATTATTATTATTGTCATTACAATTATTATTATTGTTATTATCATTCTTATAATTGTTATTATTATTATTATTACTGTTATTATCGTCATTATTGTTGTTATTATCATAATTATTACTGATATTATCATTATTATTGTCGATAATGCCATTATTATTATTGTTATTATCATTATTATTATTATTATTACCATTATTATTATTGTTATTATCATTATTATTTCTGTTATTATCATTATTATTATTGTTATTACCATTATTATTATTGTTATTCTCATTACTACTTCTGTTATTATCGTTATTATTATTGTTATTATCATTATTATTTCTGTTATTATCAATATTATTACTGTTATTATCATTATTATTGTCGATAATGCCATTATTACTTCTGTTATTACTATTATTATTATTGCTATTCTCATTATTGTTTCTCTTATTATTATTGTTATTATTATTGTTATTACCATTACTATTATTGTTATTATCATTATTATTTCTGTTATTATCGTTATTATTATTGTTATTATCATTATTATTTCTGTTATTATCAATATTATTATTGTCATTACCATTATTATTATTGTTATTATCTTTATTATTATTGTTATTAACATTACTATTATTGTTATTATCATTTTAACTACTGTTATCTTCATTATTATTACTGTTATTATAATTATTATTGTCGTTAATGTCATTATTATTATTACTGTTATTATCCTTATTAGTATTGCTATTATCATTATCATTACTGTTATTATCATTATTATTGTCGATAATGCCATTATTACTACTGTTATTACCATTATTATTATTGTTATTCTCATTATTATTTCTCTTATTATCTTTACTGTTATTGTTATTATCATTATTATTATTGTTATTATCATTATTATTTGTTTTAATATTATTATTATTATTGTTATTACCAATATTATTTATGTTATTATCGTTATTATTATTGTTAAAATCATCATTATTGTTGTTATTATCATTATTATTGTCGATAATGCCATTATTATTATTGTTATTACCCTTATTATTATTGTTATTATCATTATTATTATTGTTATTATCATTATTATTTCTGTTATTATCATTCTTATTATTGTTATTATTATTATTATTACTGTTATTATCATTATTATTGTCGTTATTGTCATTATTGTTATTGTTAACACCATTATTATTATTGTTTGTATCATTATTGTTTCTGTTATTATCATTAGTATTATTGTTATCACCATTATTATTATTGTTTTATCATTACTATTTCTGTTATTATCGTTACTATTTCTGTTATTATCATTATTATTATTGTTAATATCGTTATTATTTATGTTATTATCATCATTATTGTTGTTATTATCATTATTATTGTCGTTAATGTCATTATTATTATTACTGTTATTATCCTTATTAGTATTGCTATTATCATTATCATTACTGTTATTATCATTATTATTGTCGATAATGCCATTATTACTACTGTTATTACCATTATTATTATTGTTATTCTCATTATTATTTCTCTTATTATCTTTACTGTTATTGTTATTATCATTATTATTATTGTTATTATCATTATTATTTGTTTTAATATTATTATTATTATTGTTATTACCAATATTATTTATGTTATTATCGTTATTATTATTGTTAAAATCATCATTATTGTTGTTATTATCATTATTATTGTCGATAATGCCATTATTATTATTGTTATTACCCTTATTATTATTGTTATTATCATTATTATTATTGTTATTATCATTATTATTTCTGTTATTATCATTCTTATTATTGTTATTATTATTATTATTACTGTTATTATCATTATTATTGTCGTTATTGTCATTATTGTTATTGTTAACACCATTATTATTATTGTTTGTATCATTATTGTTTCTGTTATTATCATTAGTATTATTGTTATCACCATTATTATTATTGTTTTATCATTACTATTTCTGTTATTATCGTTACTATTTCTGTTATTATCATTATTATTATTGTTAATATCGTTATTATTTATGTTATTATCATCATTATTGTTGTTATTATCATTATTATTGTCGTTAATGTCATTATTATTATTACTGTTATTATCTTTATTAGTGTTGCTATTATCATTATCATGACTGTTATTATCAGTATTATTGTCAATAATGCCATTATTATTATTGTTATTACCATTATTATTATTGTTATTAACATTATTATTATTGTTATTACCATTATTATTATAGTTAATATCATTATCATTATTATTTCTGTTATTATCGTTATTATTTCTATAATTATCATTATTATTAGTGTTATTATCATTATTATTTCTTTTATTATCATTATTATTATTGTTATTACCATTATTATTATTGTTATTATCATTATTATTTCTGTTATTATCGTTATTATTATTGTTATTACCATTACTATTATTGTTATTATCATTATCATTATTGTTATTACCATTATTATGATTGTTATTACCATTATTATTATTATTACTGTTATTATCATTATTAGTATTGCTATGATCATTATCATTACTGGTATTATCATTATTATTTCTTTTATTGTCATTATTGTTATTGTTAACACTATTATTATTATTGTTATTATCATTATTATTTCTGTTATTGTCATTATTGTTATTGTTAACACTATTATTATTATTTTTATTATCCTTATTATTTATGTTATTATCGTTATTATTATTGTTATTATTGTTATTATCATTATTATCACTGTTATTATCATTATTATTATTGTTATTATTATTATTATTAGTGTTATTATCATTATTATTATAATTATTATCATTATTATTATTGTTAATATCATCATTATTGTTGTTATTATCATTATTACTACTGTTATTATCATTATTATAATTGCCATTACCATTATTATTATTGTTATCATCGTTCTTATAATTATTATTATTATTATTATTACTGTTATTATCGTCATTATTGTTGTTATTATCATAATTATTACTGTTATTATCATTATTATTGTCGTTAATGTCATTATTATTATTACTTCTATTATCTTTATTAGATTGGCTATTATCATTATCATTATTATTATTGTTATTATTATTATTATTACTGTTATTATCATTATTATTAGTGTTATTATTATTATTATTATTATAGTTAATATCATGATTATAGTTCTTTTTATCATTATTATTATCGTTATTATCATTATTACTGTCGATAATGTCATTATTATTATTGTTATTATCATTATTATTACTTTTATTATCATTATTATTTCTTTTATTATCGTTATTATTATTGTTATTATCATTATTATTTCTGTTATTATGAATATAATTATTGTCATTACCATTATTATTATTGTTATTACCATTACTATTATTGTTATTATCACTATTATAATTGTTATTATAATTATTATTATTGTTATTATCATTATTATTTCTGTTATTATCATTATTATTATTGTTATTACCATTATCATTATTGTTATTATAATTATTATTTATGTTATTATCGTTATCATTATTGTTATTATCATCATTATTTATGTTATTATGACTATTATTATTGTTATTATCATTATTATTTCTGTTATTATCGTTATTATTATTGTTATTATCATTATTATTATTGTTATTATCATTATTATTATTGTTTTTATCATTATTATTTCTGTTATTATCATTATTATTATTGTTATTACCATTATTATTACAGTTATTATCATTATTATTTCTGTTATTATCATTATTATTATTGTTATTACCATTATTATTATTGTTATTCTCATTACTACTTCTGTTATTATCGTTATTATTATTGTTATTATCATTATTATTTCTGTTATTATCAATATTATTACTGTTATTATCATTATTATTGTCGATAATGCCATTATTACTTCTGTTATTACCATTATTATTATTGTTATTCTCATTATTGTTTCTCTTATTATCGTTATTATTATTGTTATTACCATTACTATTATTGTTATTATCATTATTATTTCTGTTATTATCGTTATTATTATTGTTATTATCATTATTATTATTGTTATTATCATTATTATTTCTGTTATTATCGTTATTATTATTGTTATTATCATTATTATTTCTGTTATTATCATTATTATTTCTGTTATTATCATTATTATTATTGTTATTATCATTATTATTATTGTTATTATCATTATAATTATAGTTATTACCATTATTATTATCGTTATTACCATTATTATTATTGTTATTCTCATTACTACTTCTGTTATTATCGTTATTATTATTGTTATTATCATTATTATTTCTGTTATTATGAATATAATTATTGTCATTACCATTATTATTATTGTTATTACCATTACTATTATTGTTATTATCACTATTATAATTGTTATTATAATTATTATTATTGTTATTATCATTATTATTTCTGTTATTATCATTATTATTATTGTTATTACCATTATCATTATTGTTATTATAATTATTATTTATGTTATTATCGTTATCATTATTGTTATTATCATCATTATTTATGTTATTATGACTATTATTATTGTTATTATCATTATTATTTCTGTTATTATCGTTATTATTATTGTTATTATCATTATTATTATTGTTATTATCATTATTATTATTGTTTTTATCATTATTATTTCTGTTATTATCATTATTATTATTGTTATTACCATTATTATTACTGTTATTATCATTATTATTTCTGTTATTATCATTATTATTATTGTTATTACCATTATTATTATTGTTATTCTCTTTACTACTTCTGTTATTATCGTTATTATTATTGTTATTATCATTATTATTTCTGTTATTATCAATATTATTACTGTTATTATCATTATTATTGTCGATAATGCCATTATTACTTCTGTTATTACCATTATTATTATTGTTATTCTCATTATTGTTTCTCTTATTATCGTTATTATTATTGTTATTACCATTACTATTATTGTTATTATCATTATTATTTCTGTTATTATCGTTATTATTATTGTTATTATCATTATTATTATTGTTATTATCATTATTATTTCTGTTATTATCGTTATTATTATTGTTATTATCATTATTATTTCTGTTATTATCATTATTATTTCTGTTATTATCATTATTATTATTGTTATTATCATTATTATTATTGTTATTATCATTATAATTATAGTTATTACCATTATTATTATCGTTATTACCATTATTATTATTGTTATTCTCATTACTACTTCTGTTATTATCGTTATTATTATTGTTATTATCATTATTATTTCTGTTATTATCAATATTATTATTGTCATTACCATTATTATTATTGTTATTATCATTATTAAGTCTTTTATAATCATTATTATTATTGTTATTACCATTATTATTATTGTTATTATCATTCTTATTATTGTTATTATTATTATTATTACTGTTATTATCATTATTATTGTCGACAATGCCATTATTATTATTGTTATTACCATTATTATTATTGTTATTCTCATTACTATTTCTGTTATTATCGTTATTATTATTGTTATTATCATTATTATTATTGTCATTACCATTATTATTATTTGTTTTAATATTATTATTATTATTGTTATTATCATTATTATTTCTGTTATCATCATTATTATTGTTGCTATTCTCACTATTATTATTGTTATTATCATTATTATTTCTGTTATTATCATTATTATTTCTGTTATTATCAATATTATTATTGTCATTACCATTATTATTATTGTTATTATCATTATGACTACTCGTATTATCATTATTATTATAGTTAATATCATCATTATTGTTTTATTATCAATATTATTAGTGTTATTGTCACTATTATTATTGTTATTACCATTATTATTATTGTTAGTATCATTATTATTGTCGTTAATGTCATTATTATTATTACACTTGTTATCTTTATTAGTATTGCTATTATCATAATCATTACTGTTATTATCATTATTATTGTCGATAATGCCATTATTACTACTGTTATTACCATTATTATTATTGTTATTCTCATTATTATTATTGTTATTATCATTATTATTTCTGTTATTATCATTCTTATTATTGTTATTATTATTATTATTACTGTTATTATCATTATTATTGTCGTTATTGTCATTATTGTTATTGTTAACACCATTATTATTATTGTTTGTATCATTATTGTTTCTGTTATTATCATTAGTATTATTGTTATCACCATTATTATTATTGTTTTATCATTACTATTTCTGCTATTATCGTTATTATTTCTTGTATTATCATTAGTATTATTGCCTTTACCATTATTATTATTGTCATCATCATTCTTATAATTATTATTATTATTATTATTACTGATATTATCGTTATTATTGTGGTTATTATCATAATTATTACTGTTATTATCATTATTATTAGTGTTATTATTATAGTTAATATCATGATTATAGTTCTTTATATCATTATTATCACCGTTATTATCATTATTACTGTCGATAATGTCATTATTATTATTGTTATTCTCATTACTATTTCTGTTATTATCATTATTATTATTGTTTTTATAATTATTATTTATGTTATTATCGTTATTATTATTGTTATTATCATTATTATTATTGTTATTATCATTATCATTTCTGTTATTATCGTTATTATTATTGTTATTATCATTATTATTATTGTTATTATCATTATTATTTATGTTATTATCATTATTATTATTGTTATTACCATTATCATTTCTGTTATTATCGTTATTATTATTGTTATTATCATTATTATTTCTGTTATTGTCATTATTGTTATTGTTAACACTATTATTTTTATTTTTATTATCATTATTATTTATGTTATTATCGTTATTATTATTGTTATTATTGTTATTATCATTATTATCACTGTTATTATCATTATTACTATTGTTATTATTATTATTAATAGTGTTAGTATCATTATTATAATTGCCATTACCATTATTATTATTGTCATCATCATTCTTATAATTATTATTGTTATTATTATTACTGTTATTATCGTTATTATTGTTGTTATTATCATTATTATTTTTGTTCTTATCGTTATTATTATTGTTATTATCATTATTATTATTGTTAATATCATCATTACTGTTGTTATTATCATTATTACTACTGTTATTATCATAATTATTACTGTCATTACCATTATTATTATTATTACTGATAATATCATTATTATTGTTGCTATTATCATTATCATGACTGTTATTATCATCATTATTGTTGCTATTATCATTAATATAACTGTTATTATCATTATTATTTCTGTTATTGTCATTATTGTTATTGTTAACACTATGATTATTATTGGTATTATCATTATTATTTATGTTATTATCGTTATGATTATTGTTATTATCATTATTATATATGTTATTACCATTATTATTACTGTTATTACCATTATTATTATTGTTTTATCATTATTATTTCTGTTATTATCGTTATTATTTCTGTTATTATCATTATTAGTTTTGTTATTATCATTATTATTAGTGTTATTATCATTATTATTATAGTTATTATCATTATTATTATTATTGTTATTATTATTATTATTACTGTTAATATCATAATTATTGTTGTTATTATCATTATTATTATTGTTATTATCATTATTATTAATGTTATAATCATTATTATTATTGTTATTACCATTATTATTATTGTTATTATCATTATTAGTATTGTTATTATCATTATTATTGTTGTTATTATCAATGTTATTAGTGTTATTGTCACTATTATTTCTTTTATTATCATTATTACTATTGCTGTTATCATAATCATTACTGTTATTATCATTTTTATTTGTGTTATTATCATTATTATTATTCTTATTATCATTATTATTTCTGTTATTATCGTTATTATTATTGTTATTATCATTATTATTATTGTTATTATCATTATTATTATTGTTATTATCATTATTATTATAGTTATTATCATTATTATTATAGTTAATATCATCATTATTGTTGTTATTATCATTATTATTTCTGTTATTATCATTATTATTATTGTTATTACCATTAATATTTCTGTTATTGTCATTATTGTTATTGTTAATACTATTATTATTATTGTTATTATCATTATTACTTCTTTTATTATCATTATTAGTTTTGTTATTATCATTATTATTAGTGTTATTATCATTATTATTTCTTTTATTATCATTATTATTATTGTTATTACCATTATTATTATTGTTATTATCATTATTATTTCTGTTATTATCGTTATTATTATTGTTATTACCATTACTATTATTGTTATTATCATTATCATTATTGTTATTACCATTATTATGATTGTTATTACCATTATTATTATTATTACTGTTATTATCATTATTAGTATTGCTATGATCATTATCATTACTGGTATTATCATTATTATTTCTTTTATTGTCATTATTGTTATTGATAACACTATTATTATTATTGTTATTATCATTATTATTTCTGTTATTGTCATTATTGTTATTGTTAACACTATTATTATTATTTTTATTATCCTTATTATTTATGTTATTATCGTTATTATTATTGTTATTATTGTTATTATCATTATTATCACTGTTATTATCATTATTATTATTGTTATTATTATTATTATTTATGTTATTATCATTATTATTATTGTCATTACCGTTACTATTATTGTTATTATCATTCTTATTATTGTTATTATTATTATTATTTCTGTTATTATCATTATTATTAATGTTATAATCATTATTATTGTTGTTATTTTCATTATTATTTATCTTATTATCATTATTATTATTGTTATTATCATTATTATTATTGTTATTATCATTATTACTTCTTTTATTATCATTATTAGTATTGTTATTATCATTATTATCATTAGTATTGTTGTTATCACCATTATTATTATTGTTTTATCATTACTATTTCTGTTATTATCGTTACTATTTCTGTTATTATCATTATTATTATTGTTAATATCGTTATTATTTATGTTATTATCATCATTATTGTTGTTATTATCATTATTATTGTCGTTAATGTCATTATTATTATTACTGTTATTATCTTTATTAGTGTTGCTATTATCATTATCATGACTGTTATTATCAGTATTATTTCTTTTATTGTCATTATTGTTATTGTTAACACTATTATTATTATTGTTATTATCATTATTATTTCTGTTATTGTCATTATTGTTATTGTTAACACTATTATTATTATTTTTATTATCATTATTATTTCTTTTATTATCGTTATTATTATTGTTATTATCATTATTATTTCTGTTATTATGAATATTATTATTGTCATTACCATTATTATTATTGTTATTACCATTACTATTATTGTTATTATCATTATTATTTATGTTATTATCATTATTATTATTGTTATTACCATTATTATTATTGTTATTATCATTATTATTTTTGTTCTTATCGTTATTATTATTGTTATTATCACTATTATTTCTGTTATTATCATCATTATTGTTGTTATTATCATTATTATTGTGGTTAATGCCATTATTATTATTACTGTTATTATCTTTATTAGTATTGCTATTATCATTATCATTACTGTTAATATCATTATTATTATTGTTATTATTATTATTATTATTATTACTGTTATTATCATTATTAGTATTGCTATGATCATTATCACTACTGGTATTATCATTATTATTTCTGTTATTGTCATTATTGTTATTGTTAACACTATTATTTTTATTTTTATTATCATTATTATTTATGTTATTATCGTTATTATTATTGTTATTATTGTTATTATCATTATTATCACTGTTATTATCATTATTATTATTGTTATTATTATTATTAATAGTGTTAGTATCATTATTATAATTGCCATTACCATTATTATTATTGTCATCATCATTCTTATAATTATTATTGATATTATTATTACTGTTATTATCGTTATTATTGTTGTTATTATCATTATTATTTTTGTTCTTATCGTTATTATTATTGTTATTATCATTATTATTATTGTTAATATCATCATTACTGTTGTTATTATCATTATTACTACTGTTATTATCATAATTATTACTGTCATTACCATTATTATTATTATTACTGATAATATCATAATTATTGTTGCTATTATCATTATCATGACTGTTATTATCATCATTATTGTTGCTATTATCATTAATATAACTGTTATTATGATTATTATTGTCGTTAATGTCATTATTATTATTACTGTTAGTATCTTTATTAGTATTGCTATTATCATTATCATTACTGTTATTATCATTATTATTATCGATAATGCCATTATTATTATTGTTATTACCACTATTATTATTGTCATTCGCATTATTATTTCTGTCATTATCGTTATTATTATTGTTATTATCATTATTATTATTGTTATTATCATTATTATTTCTGTTATTATGATTATTATTATTGTTATTACCATTATTATTATTGTTATTATCATTACTATTTCTGTTATTACCGTTATTATTATTGTTATTATCATTACTATTATTGTTATTATCATTATTATTTTTGTTCTTATCGTTATTATTATTGTTATTATCACTATTATTTCTGTTATTATCTTTATTAGTATTGCTATTATCATTATCATTACTGTTAATATCATTAGTATCATTGTTATTATTATTATTATTATTATTATTATTACTGTTATTATCATTATTATTAGTGTTATTATTATTATTATTATTATAGTTAATATCATGAGTATAGTTCTTTTTATCGTTATTATTACCCTTTATTATCATTATTACTGTCGATAATGTCATTATTATTATTGTTATTACCATTCTTATTATTGGCATTCCCATTACTATGTCTGTTATTATCGTTATTATTATTGTTATGATCATTATTATTGTTGTTATTATCAATGTTATTAGTGTTATTGTCACTATTATTTCTTTTATTATCATTATTACTATTGCTGTTATCATAATCATTACTGTTATTATCATTTTTATTTGTGTTATTATCATTATTATTATTGTTATTATCAATATTATTTCTGTTATTATCGTTATTATTATTGTTATTATCATTATTATTATTGTTATTATCATTATTATTATAGTTATTATCATTATTATTATAGATAATATCATCATTATTGTTGTTATTATCATTATTATTATTGTTATTACCAATTAATATTTCTGTTATTGTCATTATTGTTATTGTTAACACTACTATTATTATTGTTATTACCATTACTATTATTGTGATTATCGTTATTATTATTGTTATTATCAATATTATTATTGTTATTATCATTATTATTTATGTTATTATCGTTATGATTATTGTTATTATCATTATTATATATGTTATTATCATTATTATTACTGTTATTACCATTATTATTATTGTTTTATCATTATTATTTCTGTTATTATCGTTATTATTTCTGTTATTATCATTATTAGTTTCGTTATTATCATTATTATTAGTGTTATTATCATTATTATTATAGTTATTATCATTATTATTATTATTATCATTCTTATTACTGTTATTATTATTATTATTACTGTTAATATCATAATTATTGTTGTTATTATCATTATTATTATTGTTATTATCATTATTATTAATGTTATAATCATTATTATTGTTGTTATTTTCATTATTATTTCTGTTATTGTCACTATTGTTATTGTTAACACTATTATTATTATAGTTATTATCATTATTATTTATCTTATTATCATTATTATTATTGTTATTACCATTATTATTATTGTTATTATCATTATTAGTATTGCTATTATCATTATTAGTATTGTTATTATTATTATTATTAGTGTTATTATCATTATTATTATTGTTATTATCATTATTATTGTTGTTATTACCATTATTATTATTGTTATTATTATTATTACTATTGTTATTATCATTATTATTTCTGTTATTGTCACTATTGTTATTGTTAACACTATTATTATTATAGTTATTATCATTATTATTTATCTTATTATCATTATTATTATTGTTATTATCATTATTATTATTGTTATTATCATTATTAGTATTGCTATTATCATTATTAGTATTGTTATTATTATTATTATTACTGTTATTATCATTATTATTATTATTATTATCATTATTATTGTTGTTATTACCATTATTATTATTGTTATTATGATTATTACTATTGTTATTATCATTATTATTTCTGTTATCGTCATTATCATTATTGTTATTATCATTATTATTTATGTTATTATGATTATTATTATTGTTATTACCGTTATTATTATTGTTATTATCATTATTATTTCTGTTATTGTCATTATTATTATTGTTATTACCATTCTTATTATTGGCATTCCCATTACTATGTCTGTTATTATCGTTATTATTATTGTTATTATCATTATTATTGTTGTTATTATCAATGTTATTAGTGTTATTGTCACTATTATTTCTTTTATTATCATTATTACTATTGCTGTTATCATAATCATTAGTGTTATTATCATTTTTATTTGTGTTATTATTATTATTATTATTGTTATTATCATTATTATTTCTGTTATTATCGTTATTATTATTGTTATTATCATTATTATTATTGTTATTATCATTATTATTATAGTTATTATCATTACTATTATAGATAATATCATCATTATTGTTGTTATTATCATTATTATTATTGTTATTACCAATTAATATTTCTGTTATTGTCATTATTGTTATTGTTAACACTACTATTATTATTGTTATTACCATTACTATTATTGTGATTATCGTTATTATTATTGTTATTATCAATATTATTATTGTTATTATCATTATTATTTATGTTATTATCGTTATGATTATTGTTATTATCATTATTATATATGTTATTATCATTATTATTACTGTTATTACCATTATTATTATTGTTTTATCATTATTATTTCTGTTATTATCGTTATTATTTCTGTTATTATCATTATTAGTTTTATTATTATCATTATTATTAGTGTTATTATCATTATTATTATAGTTATTATCATTATTGTTATTATCATTATTATTAATGTTATAATCATTATTATTGTTGTTATTTTCATTATTATTTCTGTTATTGTCACTATTGTTATTGTTAACACTATTATTATTATAGTTATTATCATTATTATTTATCTTATTATCATTATTATTATTGTTATTACCATTATTATTATTGTTATTATCATTATTAGTATTGCTATTATCATTATTAGTATTGTTATTATTATTATTATTAGTGTTATTATCATTATTATTATTGTTCTTATCATTATTATTGTTGTTATTACCATTATTATTATTGTTATTATTATTATTGTTTCTGTTATTATCATTAGTATTATTGTTATCACCATTATTATTATTGTTTTATCATTACTATTTCTGTTATTATCATCATTATTGTTGTTATTATCATTATTATTGTCGACAATGCCATTATTATTACTGTTATTACCACTATTATTATTGTTATTCTCATTATTATTTCTGTGATTATCGTTATTGTTATTGTCATTACCATTATTATTGTTATTATCATCATTATTTATGTTATTATCATTATTATTATTGTTATTACAATTATTATTATTGTTATTATCATTATTATTTTTGTTCTTACCGTTATTATTATTGTTATTATCACTATTATTTCTGTTATTATCTTTATTAGTATTGCTATTATCATTATCATTACTGATAATATCATTATTATTATTGTTATTATTATTATTATTACTATTACTGTTATTATCATTATTATTAGTGTTATTATTATTATTATTATTATAGTTAATATCATGATTATAGTTCTTTTTTACATTATTATTACCTTTTATTATCATTATTACTGTCGATAATGTCATTATTGTTATTGTTATTACCATTCTTATTATTGTCATTGCCATTACTATTTCTGTTATTATCGTTATTATTATTGTTATTATCATTATTATTTCTGTTATTATCGTTATTATTATTGTTATTACCATTAATATTTCTGTTATTGTCATTATTGTTATTGTTAATACTATTATTATTATTGTTATTGTCATTATTAGTTTTGTTATTATCAATGTTATTAGTGTTATTGTCACTATTATTTCTTTTATTATCATTATTACTATTGCTGTTATCATAATCATTACTGTTATTATCATTATTATTATTGTTATTATCATTATTATTATTGTTATTATCATTATTATTAATGTTATAATCATTATTATTGTTGTTATTTTCATTATTATTTCTGTTATTGTCACTATTGTTATTGTTAACACTATTATTATTATAGTTATTATCATTATTATTTATCTTATTATCATTATTATTATTGTTATTATCATTATTATTATTGTTATTATCATTATTAGTATTGCTATTATCATTATTAGTATTGTTATTATTATTATTATTACTGTTATTATCATTATTATTATTATTATTATCATTATTATTGTTGTTATTACCATTATTATTATTGTTATTATTGTTATTACCGTTATTATTATTGTTATTATCATTATTATTTCTGTTATTGTCATTATTATTATTGTTATTATCATTATTATTGTTGTTATTATCAATGTTATTAGTGTTATTGTCACTATTATTTCTTTTATTATCATTATTACTATTGCTGTTATCATAATCATTACTGTTATTATCATTTTTATTTGTGTTATTATCATTATTATTATTGTTATTATCATTATTATTTCTGTTATTATCGTTATTATTATTGTTATTATCATTATTATTATTGTCATTACCATTATTATTATTGTTATTATCATTATTATTTTTGTTCTTATCGTTATTATTATTGTTATTATCACTATTATTTCTGTTATTATCATCATTATTGTTGTTATTATCATTATTATTGTGGTTAATGCCATTATTATTATTACTGTTATTATCTTTATTAGTATTGCTATTATCATTATCATTACTGTTAATATAATTATTATTATTGTTATTACCATTACTATTATTGTTATTATCACTATTATAATTGTTATTATCATTATTATTATTGTTATTGTCATTACCATTATTATTATTGTTATTATCATTATTATTGTCGTTAATGCCATTATTATTATTACTGTTATTATCTTTATTAGTATTGCTATTATCATTATCATTACTGTTAATATCATTATTATTATTGTTATTATTATTATTATTATTATTACTGTTATTATCATTATTATTAGTGTTATTATTATTCATATTATTATAGTTAATATCATGATTATAGTTCTTTTTATCATTATTATTACCCTTTATTATCATTATTACTGTCGATAATGTCATTATTATTATTGTTACTACCATTCTTATTATTGTCATTCCCATTACTATTTCTGTTACTATCGTTATTATTATTGTTATCATCATTATTATTTCTTTTATTATCTTTATTATTATTGTTATTATCATTATTATTTCTGTTATTATCAACATTATTATTGTCATTACCATTATTATTATTGTTATTATCATTATTATTTCTTTTATTATCATTATTATTATTGTTATTACCATTATTATTTCTGTTATTATCGTTATTATTATTGTTATTACCATTACTATTATTGTTATTATCACTATTATAATTGTTATTATCATTATTATTATTGTTATTATCATTATTATTATTGTCATTACCATTATTATTATTATTGTAATTATCATCATTATTTATGTTATTATGATTATTATTATTGTTATTACCGTTATTATTATTGTTATTATCATTATTGTTTCTGTTATTATCGATATTATTATTGTTATTATCATTATTATTGTTGTTATTATCAATGTTATTAGTGTTATTGTCACTATTATTTCTTTTATTATCATTATTACTATTGCTATTATCATTATCATTACTGTTATTATCATTTTTATGTCTGTTATTATCATTATTATTATTGTTATTATCATTAGTATTTCTTTTATTATCGTTATTATTATTGTCATTATCGTTATTATTATTGTTATTACCATTATTATTATTGTTATTATTATTATGATTTCTGTTATTATAATCTTATTATTGTTATTGTTAACACTATTATTATTATTGTTATTACCATTATTATTATTGTTATAATCATTACTATTTCTGTTATTACCGTTATTATTATTGTTTTATCGTTATTATTTCTGTTATTATCATTATTAGTATTGTTATTATCATTATTATTAGTTTTATTATCATTATTATTATTGTCATTACCATTATTACTACTGTTATTATCATTATTATTATTGTCATTACCATTATTTTTATTGTTATTATCATTCTTATAATTGTTATTATTATTATTATTACTGTTATTATCGTCATTATTGTTGTTATTATCATAATTATTAGTGTTATTATCTTTATTAGTATTGCTATTATCATTATCATTACTGTTATTATCTTTATTATTGTCGATATTGCCATTATTATTATTGTTATTATCATTATTGTTTCTATTATTATCATTATTATTATTGTTATTACCATTATTATTATTGTTATTACCACTATTATTTCTGTTATGATCGTTATTATTATTGTTATTACCATTACTATTATTGTTATTATCATTATCATTATTGTTATTACCATTATTATGATTGTTATTACCATTATTATTATTATTACTGTTATTATCATTATTAGTATTGCTAGGATCATTATCATTACTGGTATTATCATTATTATTTCTGTTATTGTCATTATTGTTATTGTTAACACTATTATTATTATTGTTATTATCATTATTATATCTGTTATTGTCATTATTGTTATTGTTAACACTATTATTATTATTTTTATTATCATTATTATTTCTGTTATTACCATTATTATTATTGTTATTACCATTATCATTATTGTTATTATAATTATTATTTATGTTATTATCGTTATCATTATTGTTATTATCATCATTATTTATGTTATTATGATTATTATTATTGTTATTACCGTTATTATTATTGTTATTATCATTATTATATCTGTTATTATCGTTATTATTATTGTTATTATCATTATTATTATTGTTATTATCATTATTATTTATGTTATTATCATTATTATTATTGTTATTACCATTATTATTATTGTTATTATCATTATTATTTTTGTTCTTATCGTTATTATTATTGTTATTATCACTTTTATTTCTGTTATTATCATCATTATTGTTGTTATTATCATTATTATTGTGGTTAATGCCATTATTATTATTACTGTTATTATCTTTATTAGTATTGCTATTATCATTATCATTACTGTTAATATCATTATTATTATTGTTATTACCATTACTATTATTGTTATTATCACTATTATAATTGTTATTATCATTATTATTATTGTTATTATCATTATTGTTATTGTCATTACCATTATTATTATTGTTATTATCATTATTATTGTCGTTAATGCCATTATTATTATTACTGTTATTATCTTTATTAGTATTGCTATTATCATTATCATTACTGTTAATATCATTATTATTATTGTTATTATTATTATTATTATTATTACTGTTATTATCATTATTATTAGTGTTATTATTATTATTATTATTATAGTTAATATCATGATTATAGTTCTTTTTATCATTATTATTACCCTTTATTGTCATTATTACTGTCGATAATGTCATTATTATTATTGTTACTACCATTCTTATTATTGTCATTCCCATTACTATTTCTGTTACTATCGTTATTATTATTGTTATCATCATTATTATTTCTTTTATTATCTTTATTATTATTGTTATTATCATTATTATTTCTGTTATTATCAACATTATTATTGTCATTACCATTATTATTATTGTTTTTATCATTATTATTTCTTTTATTATCATTATTATTATTGTTATTACCATTATTATTTCTGTTATTATCGTTATTATTATTGTTATTACCATTACTATTATTGTTATTATCACTATTATAATTGTTATTATCATTATTATTATTGTTATTATCATTATTATTATTGTCATTACCATTATTATTATTGTTATTATCATCATTATTTATGTTACTATGATTATTATTATTGTTATTACCGTTATTATTATTGTTATTATCATTATTGTTTCTGTTATTATCGATATTATTATTGTTATTATCATTATTATTGTTGTTATTATCAATGTTATTAGTGTTATTGTCACTATTATTTCTTTTATTATCATTATTACTATTGCTATTATCATTATCATTACTGTTATTATCATTTTTATGTCTGTTATTATCATTATTATTATTGTTATTATCATTAGTATTTCTGTTATTATCGTTATTATTATTGTCATTATCGTTATTATTATTGTTATTACCATTATTATTATTGTTATTATTATTATGATTTCTGTTATTATAATCTTATTATTGTTATTACCATTAATATTTCTGTTATTGTCATTATTGTTATTGTTAACACTATTATTATTATTGTTATTACCATTATTATTATTGTTATAATCATTACTATTTCTGTTATTACCGTTATTATTATTGTTTTATCGTTTTTATTTCTGTTATTATCATTATTAGTATTGTTATTATCATTATTATTAGTTTTATTATCATTATTATTATTGTCATTACCATTATTACTACTGTTATTATCATTATTATTATTGTCATTACCATTATTTTTATTGTTATTATCATTCTTATAATTGTTATTATTATTATTATTACTGTTATTATCGTCATTATTGTTGTTATTATCATAATTATTAGTGTTATTATCTTTATTAGTATTGCTATTATCATTATCATTACTGTTATTATCTTTATTATTGTCGATATTGCCATTATTATTATTGTTATTATCATTATTGTTTCTATTATTATCATTATTATTATTGTTATTACCATTATTATTATTGTTATTACCACTATTATTTCTGTTATGATCGTTATTATTATTGTTATTACCATTACTATTATTGTTATTATCATTATTGCTACTGTTATTATCATTATTATTATTGGCATTATCGTTATTATTATTGTTATTACCATTATTATTATTGTTATTATTATTATGATTTCTGTTATTATAATCTTATTATTGTTATTACCATTAATATTTCTGTTATTGTCATTATTGTTATTGTTAACACTATTATTATTATTGTTATTACCATTATTATTATTGTTATAATCATTACTATTTCTGTTATTACCGTTATTATTATTGTCATTATCATTATTACAACTGTTATTATCATTATTATTATTGTCATTACCATTATTATTATTATTATCATTCTTATTATTGTTATTATTATTATTATTACTCTTAATATCATAATTATTGTTGCTATTATCATTATCATTACTGTTATTATCATTATTATTTCTGTTATTGTCATTATTGTTATTGTTAACACTATTATTATTATTGTTATCACCATTATTATTATTGTTATTACCATTATTATTATTGTTTTATCGTTATTATTTCTGTTATTATCATTATTAGTATTGTTATTATCATTATTATTAGTTTTATTATCATTATTATTATTGTCATTACCATTATTACTACTGTTATTATCATTATTATTATTGTCATTACCATTATTATTATTGTTATTACCATTACTATTATTGTTATTATCACTATTATAATTGTTATTATCATTATTATTATTGTTATTATCATTATTATTATTGTCATTACGATTATTATTATTGTTATTAGCATTATTATTATAGTTAATATCATCATTATTGTTGTTATTACCATTATTATTATTGTTATTCTCATTATTATTTCTGTTATTATCGTTATTATTATTGTTATTATCATTACTATTTCATTTATTAGCATTATTATTTTTGTTATTACCATTATTATTATTGTTACTATCATTATTATTTCTGTTATTATCATTATTATTATTGTTATTACCATTAATATTTCTGTTATTGTTAACGCTATTATTATTATTGTTATTACCGTTATTATTATTGTTATTCTCATTATTATTTCTGTTATTATCGTTATTATTATTGTTATTATCATTATTATTTCATTTATTAGCATTATTATTTTTGTTATTAGCATTATTATTATTGTTATTACCATTAATATTTCTGTTATTGTTAACGCTATTGTTATTATTGTTATTACCATTATTATTATTGTTATTCTCATTACTACTTTTGTTATTATCATTATTATGTCTTTTATAATCATTATTATTATTGTTATTACCATTATTATTATTGTTATTATCATTATTATTTCTGTTATTATCGTTATTATTATGGTTATTACCATTGCTATTATTGTCATTATCATTATTATTATTGTTATTAGCATTATTATTATAGTTAATATCATCATTATTGTTGTTATTACCATTATTATTATTGTTATTATCATTATTATTTCTTTTATAATCATTATTATTATTGTTATTACCCTTATTATTATTGTTACCATCATTATTATTTGTGTTATTATCGTTATTATTATTCTTATTATCATTATTATTTATGTTATTATCATTATTATTATTGTTATTACAATTATTATTATTGTTATTATCATTTTCATTATTGTTATTATTATTATTATTATTATAGTTAATATCATGATTATTGTTCTTTTTATCATTATTATTACCGTTATTATCATTATTACTGTCGATAATGTCATTATTATTATTGTTACTAACATCATTATTATTTTTTCTACTATTATTATTTTTGTTATTACCATTATTGTAATTGTTATTATCATTATTATTTCGGTTATTATCATTATCATTATTATTTCTCTTATTATTATTATTATTATTATTGTTATTATTGTTATTATCGTTATTATTAGTGTTATTATCATTATTATTATAGTTGTTATCATTATTATTGTCGATAATGCCACTATTATTATTGTTATTATTGTTATTATCATTATAATTATTGGCATTACCATTATTATTATTGTTATTATCATTCTCATTATTGTTATTATTATTATTATTATTGTTATTACCATTATTATTATTGTTATTCTCATTAATATTTCTGTTATTATCATTATTATTATTGTTATTAGCACTATTATTATAGTTAATATCATCGTTATTGTTGTTATTATCATTATTACTACTGTTATTATCATTATTATTATACTTAATATCATCATTATTGTTGTTATCATCATTATTATTTCTTTTATTATCATTATTATTAGTGTTATTATCACTATTATTTCTTTTATTATCATTATTATTATAGTTATTATCATTATTATTATTGTTAATATCATCATTATTGTTGTTATTATCATTATTACTACTGTTATTATCATTTTTATTTCTGTTATTATCATTATTAGTATTGTTATTATCACTATTATTTCTGGTATTATCATTATTATTATTGTTATTACAATTATTACTATTGTTATTATCATTATTATTTCTGTTATTATCATTATTATTGTAGGATTGGCGGGGCCTCCAGACGCGAAAGGACAAAAAGGATGCGGAAAAGGACGTGTATCAGGCGGTCGCCGGTGGCTCAGTTGGGAGCGTCGACGACTCGTAATCTGAGGGGCACGGGTTCGATTCCCGTTTCAAGTCCGAATTTTTTCCGTAATCCTACATTATTGTCGTTAATGTCATTATTATTATTACTGTTATTATCTTCATTAGTATTGCTATTATCATTATCATTACTGTTATTACCATTATTATTAATGTTATTCTCATTATTATTATTGTTATTATCTTTATTATTTCTGTTATTGTCATTATTGTTATTGTTAACACTATTATTATTATTGTTATTATCATTATTAGTTTTGTTATTATCATTATTATTTCTGTTATTATTATTAATATTATTGTTATTCTCATTATTATTTCTGTTATTATCATTATTATTATTGTTATTATCATTATTATTATTATTGTTATTACCATTAATATTTCTGTTATTGTCATTATTGTTATTGTTAACGCTATTATTATTATTGTTATTACGATTATTATTATTGTTATTATCATTATTATTATTGTTATTATCATTATTATTTCTGTTATTATCATTATTAGTATTGCTATTGTCATTATCATTACTATTATTATCTTTATTATTGTCGATAATGCCATTATTATAATTGTTATTAGCATTATTATTATTGTTATTATCATTATTATTACTGTTATTATCATCATTATTGTTGTTATTATCATTATTATTGTCGTTAATGTCATTATTATTCTTACTCTTGTTATCTTTGTTAGTATTGCTATTATCATAATCATTACTGTTATTATCATTATTATTGTCGATAATGCCATTATTATTATTGTTATTACCATTATTATTATAGTTAATATCATCGTTATTGTTCTTATTATCATTGTTACTACTGTTATTATCATTATTATTATAGTTAATATCATCATTATTATTTCCTTTATTATCATTATTATTAGTGTTATTATCACTCTTATTTCTTTTATTATCATTATTATTATAGTTATTATGATTATTATAATTGTTAATATTATCATTATTGTTGTTATTATCATTATTACTACTGCTATTATCATTATTATTATTGTCATTACCATTATTATTATTGTTATTATCATTCTTATGTGTTGTTATTATCATAATTAATACTGTTATTATGATTATTATTGTCGTTAATGTCATTATTATTATTATTACTGTTAATATCTTTATTAGTATTGCTATTATCATAATAATTACTATTATTATCATTATTATTGTCGGTAATGCCATTATTATTATTGTTATTACCATTATTATTATTGTTATTCTCATTATTATTTCTGTTATTATCCTTATTATTATTGTTATTATCATCTTTATTGTTGTTATTACCATTATTGTTATTGTTATTATCATTATTATTATTGTTATTATCATTATTATTATAGTTAATATCATCATTATAGTTGTTATTATCATTATTACTACTGTTATTATCATTATCATTATAGTTAATATCATCATTATTGTTGTTAATGTCAATATTATTAGTGTTATTGTCACTATTATTTCTGTTATTATCATTATTATTTCTTTTATTATCATTATTATTATTATATTACCATTATTATTATTGTTATTATCATTATTATTTCTGTTATTATCGTTATTATTATTGTTATTATCATTATTATTATTGTTATTATCATTATTAGTATTGCTATTATCATTATCATTACTGTTATTATCTTTATTATTGTCGATAATGCCATTATTATAATTGTTATTAGCATTATTATTATTGTTATTATCATCATTATTACTGTTATTATCATCATTATTGTTGTTATTATCATTATTATTGTCGTTAATGGCATTATTATTCTTACTCTTGTTATCTTTATTAGTATTGCTATTATCATAATAATTACTATTATTATCATTATTATTGTCGATAATGCCATTATTATTATTGTTATTACCATTATTATTATAGTTACTATCATCGTTATTGTTGTTATTATCACTATTACTACTCTTATTATCATTATTATTATAGTTAATATCATCATTATTGTTGTTATCAGCATTATTATTCCTTTTATTATCATTATTATTAGTGTTATTATCACTATTATCTCTTTTATTATCATAATTATTATTGTTATTATCATTATTATTATTGTTAATATCATCATTATTGTTGTTATTATCATTATTACTACTGTTATTATCATTATTATTTCTGTTAGTATCATTATTATTTCTGTTATTATCATTATTAGTATTGTTATTATCATTATTATTTCTGTTATTATTATTATTATAATTGTTATTATCATTATTATTAGTGTTATTATCATTATTATTATTGTCATTACCATTATTACTACTGTTATTATCATTATTATTATTGTCATTACCATTATTATTATTACTGTTATTATCTTTATTAGTATTGCTATTATCATTATCATTACTGTTATTATCAATATTATTGCCGATAATGCCATTATTATTATTGTTATTACCATTATTATTATTGTTATTCTCATTAATATTTCTGTTATTATCGTTATTATTATTGTTATTCTCATTATTATTTCTGTTATTATCGTTATTATTATTGTTATTATCATTATTATTATTGTTATTATCATTATTATTATTGTTATTATCATTATTATTATTGTTATTATCATTATTAGTATTGCTGTTGTCATTATCATTACTGTTATTATCTTTATTATTGTCGATAATGCCATTATTATAATTGTTATTAGCATTATTATTATTGTCATTACCATTATTATTATTGTTATTATCATTATTATTTCTTTTATAATCATTATTATTATTGTTATTATCATTATTATTTCTGTTATTATCATTATTATTATTGTTATTACCATTATTATTATTGTCATTATCATTATTATTTCTGTTATTATCATTATTATTTCAATTATTATTATTATTACTATTGTTATTCTCATTTTTATTTCTGTTATTACCGTTATTATTATTGTTATTCTCATTATTATTTCTGTTATTATCGTTATTATTATTGTTATTATCATTATTATTTCCGTTTTTATCATTATTATTATTGTTATTATCATTATTATTATTATTGTTATTACCATTAATATTTCTGTTATTGTCATTATTGTTATTGTTAACGCTATTATTATTATTGTTATTACGATTATTATTATTGTTACTATCATTATTATTTCTTTTATAATCATTATTATTATTGTTATTACCATTATTTCTGTTATTATCGTTATTATTATTGTTATTATCATTATTATTATTGTTATTATCATTATTATTTCTGTTATTATCATTATTAGTATTGCTATTGTCATTATTATTAGTGTTATTATCATTATTATTATTGTCATTACCATTATTACTACTGTTATTATCATTATTGTTATTGTCATTACCATTATTATTATTACTGTTATTATCGTCATTATTGTTGTTATTATCATTATTATTATTGTTATTATCATTATTAGTATTGCTGTTGTCATTATCATTACTGTTATTATCTTTATTATTGTCGATAATGCCATTATTATAATTGTTATTAGCATTATTATTATTGTCATTACCATTATTATTATTGTTATTATCATTATTATTTCTTTTATAATCATTATTATTATTGTTATTATCATTATTATTTCTGTTATTAACATTATTATTATTGTTATTACCATTATTATTATTGTCATTATCATTATTATTTCTGTTATTATCATTATTATTTCAATTATTATTATTATTACTATTGTTATTCTCATTTTTATTTCTGTTATTACCGTTATTATTATTGTTATTCTCATTATTATTTCTGTTATTATCGTTATTATTATTGTTATTATCATTATTATTTCCGTTTTTATCATTATTATTATTGTTATTATCATTATTATTATTATTGTTATTACCATTAATATTTCTGTTATTGTCATTATTGTTATTGTTAACGCTATTATTATTATTGTTATTACGATTATTATTATTGTTACTATCATTATTATTTCTTTTATAATCATTATTATTATTGTTATTACCATTATTTCTGTTATTATCGTTATTATTATTGTTATTATCATTATTATTATTGTTATTATCATTATTATTTCTGTTATTATCATTATTAGTATTGCTATTGTCATTATTATTAGTGTTATTATCATTATTATTATTGTCATTACCATTATTACTACTGTTATTATCATTATTGTTATTGTCATTACCATTATTATTATTACTGTTATTATCGTCATTATTGTTGTTATTATCATTATTATTTCTGTTATTATCATTATTAGTATTGCTGTTGTCATTATCATTACTGTTATTATCTTTATTATTGTCGATAATGCCATTATTATAATTGTTATTAGCATTATTATTATTGTCATTACCATTATTATTATTGTTATTATCATTATTATTTCTTTTATAATCATTATTATTATTGTTATTATCATTATTATTTCTGTTATTATCATTATTATTATTGTTATTACCATTATTATTATTGTCATTATCATTATTATTTCTGTTATTATCATTATTATTTCAATTATTATTATTATTACTATTGTTATTCTCATTTTTATTTCTGTTATTATCGTTATTATTATTGTTATTCTCATTATTATTTCTGTTATTATCGTTATTATTATTGTTATTATCATTATTATTTCCGTTTTTATCATTATTATTATTGTTATTATCATTATTATTATTATTGTTATTACCATTAATATTTCTGTTATTGTCATTATTGTTATTGTTAACGCTATTATTATTATTGTTATTACGATTATTATTATTGTTACTATCATTATTATTTCTTTTATAATCATTATTATTATTGTTATTACCATTATTTCTGTTATTATCGTTATTATTATTGTTATTATCATTATTATTATTGTTATTATCACTATTATTTCTGTTATTATCATTATTATTTCTTTTATTATCATTATTATTATTATATTGCCATTATTATTATTGTTATTATCATTATTATTTCTGTTATTATCGTTATTATTATTGTTATTATCATTATTATTATTGTTATTATCATTATTAGTATTGCTATTATCATTATCATTACTGTTATTATCCTTATTATTATTGTTATTATCATCTTTATTGTTGTTATTACCATTATTGTTATTGTTATTATCATTATTATTATTGTTATTATCATTATTATTATAGTTAATATCATCATTATAGTTGTTATTATCATTATTACTACTGTTATTATCATTATCATTATAGTTAATATCATCATTATTGTTGTTAATGTCAATATTATTAGTGTTATTGTCACTATTATTTCTGTTATTATCATTATTATTTCTTTTTATCATTATTATTATTATATTACCATTATTATTATTGTTATTATCATTATTATTTCTGTTATTATCGTTATTATTATTGTTATTATCATTATTATTATTGTTATTATCATTATTAGTATTGCTATTATCATTATCATTACTGTTATTATCTTTATTATTGTCGATAATGCCATTATTATAATTGTTATTAGCATTATTATTATTGTTATTATCATTATTATTACTGTTATTATCATCATTATTGTTGTTATTATCATTATTATTGTCGTTAATGGCATTATTATTCTTACTCTTGTTATCTTTATTAGTATTGCTATTATCATAATAATTACTATTATTATCATTATTATTGTCGATAATGCCATTATTATTATTGTTATTACCATTATTATTATAGTTACTATCATCGTTATTGTTGTTATTATCACTATTACTACTCTTATTATCATTATTATTATAGTTAATATCATTATTATTGTTGTTATTACCATTATTATTATTGTTATTCTCATTATTATTTCTGTTATTATCGTTATTATTATTGTTATTATCATTACTATTTCATTTATTAGCATTATTATTTTTGTTATTACCATTATTATTATTGTTACTATCATTATTATTTCTGTTATTATCATTATTATTATTGTTATTACCATTAATATTTCTGTTATTGTTAACGCTATTATTATTATTGTTATTACCATTATTATTATTGTTATTCTCATTATTATTTCTGTTATTATCGTTATTATTATTGTTATTATCATTATTATTTCATTTATTAGCATTATTATTTTTGTTATTAGCATTATTATTATTGTTATTACCATTAATATTTCTGTTATTGTTAACGCTATTGTTATTATTGTTATTACCATTATTATTATTGTTATTCTCATTACTACTTCTGTTATTATCATTATTATGTCTTTTATAATCATTATTATTATTGTTATTACCATTATTATTATTGTTATTATCATTATTATTTCTGTTATTATCGTTATTATTATGGTTATTACCATTGCTATTATTGTCATTATCATTATTATTATTGTTATTAGCATTATTATTATAGTTAATATCATCATTATTGTTGTTATTACCATTATTATTATTGTTATTATCATTATTATTTCTTTTATAATCATTATTATTATTGTTATTACCCTTATTATTATTGTTACCATCATTATTATTTGTGTTATTATCGTTATTATTATTCTTATTATCATTATTATTTATGTTATTATCATTATTATTATTGTTATTACCATTATTATTATTGTTATTATCATTTTCATTATTGTTATTATTATTATTATTGTTATTACCATTATTATTATTGTTATTCTCATTATTATTATTGTTATTATTATTATTATTATTATTATTATTATTATTATTATTACTGTTATTATCATTATTATTAGTGTTATTATTATTATTATTATTATAGTTAATATCATGATTATTGTTCTTTTTATCATTATTATTACCGTTATTATCATTATTACTGTCGATAATGTCATTATTATTATTGTTACTAACATCATTATTATTGTTACTACTATTATTATTTTTGTTATTACCATTATTGTAATTGTTATTATCATTATTATTTCGGTTATTATCATTATCATTATTATTTCTCTTATTATTATTATTATTATTATTGTTATTATTGTTATTATTGTTATTATCGTTATTATTAGTGTTATTATCATTATTATTATAGTTGTTATCATTATTATTGTCGATAATGCCACTATTATTATTGTTATTATTGTTATTATCATTATAATTATTGGCATTACCATTATTATTATTGTTATTATCATTCTCATTATTGTTATTATTATTATTATTATTGTTATTACCATTATTATTATTGTTATTCTCATTAATATTTCTGTTATTATCATTATTATTATTGTTATTAGCACTATTATTATAGTTAATATCATCGTTATTGTTGTTATTATCATTATTACTACTGTTATTATCATTATTATTATACTTAATATCATCATTATTGTTGTTATCATCATTATTATTTCTTTTATTATCATTATTATTAGTGTTATTATCACTATTATTTCTGTTATTATCTTTATTAGTATTGCTATTATCATTATCATTACTGTTATTATCATTATTATTTCTGTTATTATCAACATTATTATCGTCATTACCATTATTATTATTGTTATTATCATTATGACTACTCGTATTATCATTATTATTATAGTTAATATCATCATTATTGTTTTATTATCAATATTATTAGTGTTATTGTCACTATTATTATTGTTATTATCATTACTATTTCTGTTATTATCATTATTATTATTGTTATTATTATTATTATTATTACTGTTATTATCATCATTATTGTTGTTATTATCATTATTATTGTCGTTAATGTCATTATTATTCTTACTCTTGTTATCTTTGTTAGTATTGCTATTATCATAATCATTACTGTTATTATCATTATTATTGTCGATAATGCCATTATTATTATTGTTATTACCATTATTATTATAGTTAATATCATCGTTATTGTTGTTATTATCATTGTTACTACTGTTATTATCATTATTATTATAGTTAATATCATCATTATTATTTCCTTTATTATCATTATTATTAGTGTTATTATCACTATTATTTCTTTTATTATCATTATTATTATAGTTATTATCACTATTATAATTGTTAATATTATCATTATTGTTGTTATTGTCATTATTACTACTGCTATTATCATTATTATTATTGTTATTATCATTCTTATTAATGTCATTATTATTATTATTACTGTTATTATCATTATTAGTATTGCTATTATCATAATAATTACTATTATTATCATTATTATTGTCGATAATGCCATTATTATTATTGTTATTACCATTATTATTATAGTTAATATCATCGTTATTGTTGTTATTATCATTATTATTTCTCTTATTATTATTATTATTATTGTTATTAGCATTATTATTATTGTTATTACCATTATTATTATTACTATTGTTATTCTCATTTTTATTTCTGTTATTATCGTTATTATTATTGTTATTCTCATTATTATTTCTGTTATTATCGTTATTATTATTGTTATTATCATTATTATTTCCGTTTTTATCATTATTATTATTGTTATTATCATTATTATTATTATTGTTATTACCATCAATATTTCTGTTATTGTCATTATTGTTATTGTTAACGCTATTATTATTATTGTTATTACGATTATTATTATTGTTATTATCATTATTATTTCTTTTATACACATTATTATTATTGTTATTACAATTATTTCTGTTATTATCGTTATTATTATTGTTATTATCATTATTATTATTGTTATTATCATTATTATTTCTGTTATTATCATTATTAGTATTGCTGTTGTCATTATCATTACTGTTATTATCTTTATTATTGTCGATAATGCCATTATTATAATTGTTATTAGCATTATTATTATTGTCATTACCATTATTATTATTGTTATTATCATTATTATTTCTTTTATAATCATTATTATTATTGTTATTATCATTATTATTTCTGTTATTATCATTATTATTATTGTTATTACCATTATTATTATTGTCATTGTCATTATTATTTCTGTTATTATCATTATTATTTCAATTATTATTATTATTACTATTGTTATTCTCATTTTTATTTCTGTTATTATCGTTATTATTATTGTTATTATCATTATTATTTCCGTCTTTATCATTATTATTATTGTTATTATCATTATTATTATTATTGTTATTACCATTAATATTTCTGTTATTGTCATTATTGTTATTGTTAACGCTATTATTATTATTGTTATTACGATTATTATTATTGTTATTATCATTATTATTATTGTTATTATCATTATTATTTCTGTTATTATCATTACTATTATTGTTAGTACCATTATTATTATTGTTATTATCATTATTATTTCTGTTATTATCAATATTATTATTGTTATTATCATTATTGTTAGTGTTATTATCAATATTATTAGTGTTATTGTCACTATTATTTCTGTTATTATCTTTATTAGTATTGCTATTATCATTATCATTACTGTTATTACCATTATTATTTCTGTCATTATCAACATTATTATTGTCATTACCATTATTATTATTGTTATTATCATTATGACTACTCGTATTATCATTATTATTATAGTTAATATCATCATTATTGTTTTATTATCAATATTATTAGTGTTATTGTCACTATTATTATTGTTATTATCATTACTATTTCTGTTATTATCATTATTATTATTGTTATTATTATTATTATTATTACTGTTATTATCATCATTATTGTTGTTATTATCATTATTATTGTCGTTAATGTCATTATTATTCTTACTCTTGTTATCTTTGTTAGTATTGCTATTATCATAATCATTACTGTTATTATCATTATTATTGTCGATAATGCCATTATTATTATTGTTATTATCATTCTTATGTGTTGTTATTATCATAATTAATACTGTTATTATGATTATTATTGTCGTTAATGTCATTATTATTATTATTACTGTTAATATCTTTATTAGTATTGCTATTATCATAATAATTACTATTATTATCATTATTATTGTCGATAATGCCATTATTATTATTGTTATTACCATTATTATTATAGTTACTATCATCGTTATTGTTGTTATTATCACTATTACTACTCTTATTATCATTATTATTATAGTTAATATCATCATTATTGTTGTTATCAGCATTATTATTTCTTTTATTATCATTATTATTAGTGTTATTATCACTATTATCTCTTTTATTATCATAATTATTATAGTTATTATCATTATTATTATTGTTGTTATTATCATTATTACTACTGTTATTTTCATTATTATTTCTGTTAGTATCATTATTATTTCTGTTATTATCATGATTAGTATTGTTATTATCATTATTATTTCTGTTATTATTATTATTATTATTGTTATTATCATTATTATTAGTGTTATTATCATTATTATTATTGTCATTACCATTATTACTACTGTTATTATCATTATTATTATTGTCATTACCATTATTATTATTACTGTTATTATCTTTATTAGTATTGCTATTATCATTATCATTACTGTTATTATCATTATTATTGCCGATAATGCCATTATTATTATTGTTATTATCATTATTATTTCTGTTATTATCATTACTATTATTGTTAGTACCATTATTATTATTGTTATTATCATTATTATTTCTGTTATTATCAATATTATTATTGTTATTATCATTATTGTTAGTGTTATTATCATTATTATTATAGTTAATATCATCATTATTGTTGTTATTATCAATATTATTAGTGTTATTGTCACTATTATTTCTGTTATTATCTTTATTAGTATTGCTATTATCATTATCATTACTGTTATTATCATTATTATTTCTGTCATTATCAACATTATTATTGTCATTACCATTATTATTATTGTTATTATCATTATGACTACTCGTATTATCATTATTATTATAGTTAATATCATCATTATTGTTTTATTATCAATATTATTAGTGTTATTGTCACTATTATTATTGTTATTATCATTACTATTTCTGTTATTATCATTATTATTATTGTTATTATTATTATTATTATTACTGTTATTATCATCATTATTGTTGTTATTATCATTATTATTGTCGTTAATGTCATTATTATTCTTACTCTTGTTATCTTTGTTAGTATTGCTATTATCATAATCATTACTGTTATTATCATTATTATTGTCGATAATGCCATTATTATTATTGTTATTACCATTATTATTATAGTTAATATCATCGTTACTGTTGTTATTACCATTGTTACTACTGTCATTATCATTATTATTATAGTTAATATCATCATTATTGTTGTTATCAGCATTATTATTTCTTTTATTATCATTATTATTAGTGTTATTATCACTATTATCTCTTTTATTATCATAATTATTATAGTTATTATCATTATTATTATTGTTGTTATTATCATTATTACTACTGTTATTTTCATTATTATTTCTGTTAGTATCATTATTATTTCTGTTATTATGATGATTAGTATTGTTATTATCATTATTATTTCTGTTATTATTATTATTATTATTGTTATTATCATTATTATTAGTGTTATTATCATTATTATTATTGTCATTACCATTATTACTACTGTTATTATCATTATTATTATTGTCATTACCATTATTATTATTACTGTTATTATCTTTATTAGTATTGCTATTATCATTATCATTACTGTTATTATCATTATTATTGCCGATAATGCCATTATTATTATTGTTATTATCATTATTATTTCTGTTATTATCATTACTATTATTGTTAGTACCATTATTATTATTGTTATTATCATTATTATTTCTGTTATTATCAATATTATTATTGTTATTATCATTATTGTTAGTGTTATTATCATTATTATTATAGTTAATATCATCATTATTGTTGTTATTATCAATATTATTAGTGTTATTGTCACTATTATTTCTGTTATTATCTTTATTAGTATTGCTATTATCATTATCATTACTGTTATTACCATTATTATTTCTGTCAGTATCAACATTATTATTGTCATTACCATTATTATTATTGTTATTATCATTATGACTACTCGTATTATCATTATTATTATAGTTAATATCATCATTATTGTTTTATTATCAATATTATTAGTGTTATTGTCACTATTATTATTGTTATTATCATTACTATTTCTGTTATTATCATTATTATTATTGTTATTATTATTATTATTATTACTGTTATTATCATCATTATTGTTGTTATTATCATTATTATTGTCGTTAATGTCATTATTATTCTTACTCTTGTTATCTTTGTTAGTATTGCTATTATCATAATCATTACTGTTATTATCATTATTATTGTCGATAATGCCATTATTATTATTGTTATTACCATTATTATTATAGTTAATATCATCGTTATTGTTGTTATTATCATTGTTACTACTGTTATTATCATTATTATTATAGTTAATATCATCATTATTATTTCCTTTATTATCATTATTATTAGTGTTATTATCACTATTATTTCTTTTATTATCATTATTATTATAGTTATTATCATTATTATAATTGTTAATATTATCATTATTGTTGTTATTGTCATTATTACTACTGCTATTATCATTATTATTATTGTCATTACCATTATTATTATTGTTATTATCATTCTTATTAATGTTATTATTATTATTATTACTGTTATTATCGTCATTATTGTTGTTATTATCATTTTTAATACTGTTATTATGATTATTATTGTCGTTAATGTCATTATTATTATTATTACTGTTATTATCTTTATTAGTATTGCTATTATCATAATAATTACTATTATTATCATTATTATTGTCGATAATGCCATTATTATTATTGTTATTACCATTATTATTATAGTTAATATCATCGTTATTGTTGTTATTATCATTATTATTTCTGTTATTATTATTATTATTATTGTTATTAGCATTATTATTATTGTTATTACCATTATTATTATTGTTATTATCATTATTATTTCTTTTATAATCATTATTATTATTGTTATTATCATTATTATTTCTGTTATTATCATTATTATTATTGTTATTACCATTATTATTATTGTCATTATCATTATTATTTCAATTATTATTATTATTACTATTGTTATTCTCATTTTTATTTCTGTTATTATCGTTATTATTATTGTTATTCTCATTATTATTTCTGTTATTATCGTTATTATTATTGTTATTATCATTATTATTTCGGTTTTTATCATTATTATTATTGTTATTATCATTATTATTATTATTGTTATTACCATTAATATTTCTGTTATTGTCATTATTGTTATTGTTAACGCTATTATTATTATTGTTATTACGATTATTATTATTGTTATTATCATTATTATTTCTTTTATAATCATTATTATTATTGTTATTACCATTATTTCTGTTATTATCGTTATTATTATTGTTATTATCATTATTATTATTGTTATTATCATTATTATTTCTGTTATTATCATTATTAGTATTGCTGTTGTCATTATCATTACTGTTATTATCTTTATTATTGTCGATAATGCCATTATTATAATTGTTATTAGCATTATTATTATTGTCATTACCATTATTATTATTGTTATTATCATTATTATTTCTGTTATTATCATTATTATTATTGTTATTACCATTATTATTATTGTCATTATCATTATTATTTCTGTTATTATCATTATTATTTCAATTATTATTATTATTACTATTGTTATTCTCATTTTTATTTCTGTTATTATCGTTATTATTATTGTTATTCTCATTATTATTTCTGTTATTATCGTTATTATTATTGTTATTATCATTATTATTTCCGTTTTTATCATTATTATTATTGTTATTATCATTATTATTATTATTGTTATTACCATTAATATTTCTGTTATTGTCATTATCGTTATTGTTAACGCTATTATTATTATTGTTATTACGATTATTATTATTGTTATTATCATTATTATTTCTTTTATAATCATTATTATTATTGTTATTACCATTATTTCTGTTATTATCGTTATTATTATTGTTATTATCATTATTATTATTGTTATTATCACTATTATTTCTGTTATTATCATTATTATTTCTTTTATTATCATTATTATTATTATATTGCCATTATTATTATTGTTATTATCATTATTATTTCTGTTATTATCGTTATTATTATTGTTATTATCATTATTATTATTGTTATTATCATTATTAGTATTGCTATTATCATTATCATTACTGTTATTATCTTTATTATTGTCGATAATGCCATTATTATAATTGTTATTAGCATTATTATTATTGTTATTATCATTATTATTACTGTTATTATCATCATTATTGTTGTTATTATCATTATTATTGTCGTTAATGGCATTATTATTCTTACTCTTGTTATCTTTATTAGTATTGCTATTATCATAATAATTACTATTATTATCATTATTATTGTCGATAATGCCATTATTATTATTGTTATTACCATTATTATTATAGTTACTATCATCGTTATTGTTGTTATTATCACTATTACTACTCTTATTATCATTATTATTATAGTTAATATCATTATTATTGTTGTTATTACCATTATTATTATTGTTATTCTCATTATTATTTCTGTTATTATCGTTATTATTATTGTTATTATCATTACTATTTCATTTATTAGCATTATTATTTTTGTTATTACCATTATTATTATTGTTACTATCATTATTATTTCTGTTATTATCATTATTATTATTGTTATTACCATTAATATTTCTGTTATTGTTAACGCTATTATTATTATTGTTATTACCATTATTATTATTGTTATTCTCACTATTATTTCTGTTATTATCGTTATTATTATTGTTATTATCATTATTATTTCATTTATTAGCATTATTATTTTTGTTATTAGCATTATTATTATTGTTATTACCATTAATATTTCTGTTATTGTTAACGCTATTGTTATTATTGTTATTACCATTATTATTATTGTTATTCTCATTACTACTTCTGTTATTATCATTATTATGTCTTTTATAATCATTATTATTATTGTTATTACCATTATTATTATTGTTATTATCATTATTATTTCTGTTATTATCGTTATTATTATGGTTATTACCATTGCTATTATTGTCATTATCATTATTATTATTGTTATTAGCATTATTATTATAGTTAATATCATCATTATTGTTGTTATTACCATTATTATTATTGTTATTATCATTATTATTTCTTTTATAATCATTATTATTATTGTTATTACCCTTATTATTATTGTTACCATCATTATTATTTGTGTTATTATCGTTATTATTATTCTTATTATCATTATTATTTATGTTATTATCATTATTATTATTGTTATTACCATTATTATTATTGTTATTATCATTTTCATTATTGTTATTATTATTATTATTATTGTTATTACCATTATTATTATTGTTATTCTCATTATTATTATTGTTATTATTATTATTATTATTATTATTATTATTATTATTATTACTGTTATTATCATTATTATTAGTGTTATTATTATTATTATTATTATAGTTAATATCATGATTATTGTTCTTTTTATCATTATTATTACCGTTATTATCATTATTACTGTCGATAATGTCATTATTATTATTGTTACTAACATCATTATTATTGTTACTACTATTATTATTTTTGTTATTACCATTATTGTAATTGTTATTATCATTATTATTTCGGTTATTATCATTATCATTATTATTTCTCTTATTATTATTATTATTATTATTGTTATTATTGTTATTATTGTTATTATCGTTATTATTAGTGTTATTATCATTATTATTATAGTTGTTATCATTATTATTGTCGATAATGCCACTATTATTATTGTTATTATTGTTATTATCATTATAATTATTGGCATTACCATTATTATTATTGTTATTATCATTCTCATTATTGTTATTATTATTATTATTATTGTTATTACCATTATTATTATTGTTATTCTCATTAATATTTCTGTTATTATCATTATTATTATTGTTATTAGCACTATTATTATAGTTAATATCATCGTTATTGTTGTTATTATCATTATTACTACTGTTATTATCATTATTATTATACTTAATATCATCATTATTGTTGTTATCATCATTATTATTTCTGTTATTATCAACATTATTATCGTCATTACCATTATTATTATTGTTATTATCATTATGACTACTCGTATTATCATTATTATTATAGTTAATATCATCATTATTGTTTTATTATCAATATTATTAGTGTTATTGTCACTATTATTATTGTTATTATCATTACTATTTCTGTTATTATCATTATTATTATTGTTATTATTATTATTATTATTACTGTTATTATCATCATTATTGTTGTTATTATCATTATTATTGTCGTTAATGTCATTATTATTCTTACTCTTGTTATCTTTGTTAGTATTGCTATTATCATAATCATTACTGTTATTATCATTATTATTGTCGATAATGCCATTATTATTATTGTTATTACCATTATTATTATAGTTAATATCATCGTTATTGTTGTTATTATCATTGTTACTACTGTTATTATCATTATTATTATAGTTAATATCATCATTATTATTTCCTTTATTATCATTATTATTAGTGTTATTATCACTATTATTTCTTTTATTATCATTATTATTATAGTTATTATCACTATTATAATTGTTAATAATATCATTATTGTTGTTATTGTCATTATTACTACTGCTATTATCATTATTATTATTGTTATTATCATTCTTATTAATGTCATTATTATTATTATTACTGTTATTATCATTATTAGTATTGCTATTATCATAATAATTACTATTATTATCATTATTATTGTCGATAATGCCATTATTATTATTGTTATTACCATTATTATTATAGTTAATATCATCGTTATTGTTGTTATTATCATTATTATTTCTCTTATTATTATTATTATTATTGTTATTAGCATTATTATTATTGTTATTACCATTATTATTATTGTTATTATCATTATTATTTCTGTTATTATCATTATTATTATTGTTATTACCATTATTATTATTACTATTGTTATTCTCATTTTTATTTCTGTTATTATCGTTATTATTATTGTTATTCTCATTATTATTTCTGTTATTATCGTTATTATTATTGTTATTATCATTATTATTTCCGTTTTTATCATTATTATTATTGTTATTATCATTATTATTATTATTGTTATTACCATCAATATTTCTGTTATTGTCATTATTGTTATTGTTAACGCTATTATTATTATTGTTATTACGATTATTATTATTGTTATTATCATTATTATTTCTTTTATACACATTATTATTATTGTTATTACAATTATTTCTGTTATTATCGTTATTATTATTGTTATTATCATTATTATTATTGTTATTATCATTATTATTTCTGTTATTATCATTATTAGTATTGCTGTTGTCATTATCATTACTGTTATTATCTTTATTATTGTCGATAATGCCATTATTATAATTGTTATTAGCATTATTATTATTGTCATTACCATTATTATTATTGTTATTATCATTATTATTTCTTTTATAATCATTATTATTATTGTTATTATCATTATTATTTCTGTTATTATCATTATTATTTCAATTATTATTATTATTACTATTGTTATTCTCATTTTTATTTCTGTTATTATCGTTATTATTATTGTTATTATCATTATTATTTCCGTCTTTATCATTATTATTATTGTTATTATCATTATTATTATTATTGTTATTACCATTAATATTTCTGTTATTGTCATTATTGTTATTGTTAACGCTATTATTATTATTGTTATTACGATTATTATTATTGTTATTATCATTATTATTATTGTTATTATCATTATTATTTCTGTTATTATCATTATTAGTATTGCTATTGTCATTATCATTACTATTATTATCTTTATTATTGTCGATAATGCCATTATTATAATTGTTATTAGCATTATTATTATTGTTATTATCATTATTATTTCTGTTATTATCATTACTATTATTGTTAGTACCATTATTATTATTGTTATTATCATTATTATTTCTGTTATTATCAATATTATTATTGTTATTATCATTATTGTTAGTGTTATTATCATTATTATTATAGTTAATATCATCATTATTGTTGTTATTATCAATATTATTAGTGTTATTGTCACTATTATTTCTGTTATTATCTTTATTAGTATTGCTATTATCATTATCATTACTGTTATTACCATTATTATTTCTGTCATTATCAACATTATTATTGTCATTACCATTATTATTATTGTTATTATCATTATGACTACTCGTATTATCATTATTATTATAGTTAATATCATCATTATTGTTTTATTATCAATATTATTAGTGTTATTGTCACTATTATTATTGTTATTATCATTACTATTTCTGTTATTATCATTATTATTATTGTTATTATTATTATTATTATTACTGTTATTATCATCATTATTGTTGTTATTATCATTATTATTGTCGTTAATGTCATTATTATTCTTACTCTTGTTATCTTTGTTAGTATTGCTATTATCATAATCATTACTGTTATTATCATTATTATTGTCGATAATGCCATTATTATTATTGTTATTATCATTCTTATGTGTTGTTATTATCATAATTAATACTGTTATTATGATTATTATTGTCGTTAATGTCATTATTATTATTATTACTGTTAATATCTTTATTAGTATTGCTATTATCATAATAATTACTATTATTATCATTATTATTGTCGATAATGCCATTATTATTATTGTTATTACCATTATTATTATAGTTACTATCATCGTTATTGTTGTTATTATCACTATTACTACTCTTATTATCATTATTATTATAGTTAATATCATCATTATTGTTGTTATCAGAATTATTATTTCTTTTATTATCATTATTATTAGTGTTATTATCACTATTATCTCTTTTATTATCATAATTATTATAGTTATTATCATTATTATTATTGTTGTTATTATCATTATTACTACTGTTATTTTCATTATTATTTCTGTTAGTATCATTATTATTTCTGTTATTATCATGATTAGTATTGTTATTATCATTATTATTTCTGTTATTATTATTATTATTATTGTTATTATCATTATTATTAGTGTTATTATCATTATTATTATTGTCATTACCATTATTACTACTGTTATTATCATTATTATTATTGTCATTACCATTATTATTATTACTGTTATTATCTTTATTAGTATTGCTATTATCATTATCATTACTGTTATTATCATTATTATTGCCGATAATGCCATTATTATTATTGTTATTATCATTATTATTTCTGTTATTATCATTACTATTATTGTTAGTACCATTATTATTATTGTTATTATCATTATTATTTCTGTTATTATCAATATTATTATTGTTATTATCATTATTGTTAGTGTTATTATCATTATTATTATAGTTAATATCATCATTATTGTTGTTATTATCAATATTATTAGTGTTATTGTCACTATTATTTCTGTTATTATCTTTATTAGTATTGCTATTATCATTATCATTACTGTTATTATCATTATTATTTCTGTCATTATCAACATTATTATTGTCATTACCATTATTATTATTGTTATTATCATTATGACTACTCGTATTATCATTATTATTATAGTTAATATCATCATTATTGTTTTATTATCAATATTATTAGTGTTATTGTCACTATTATTATTGTTATTATCATTACTATTTCTGTTATTATCATTATTATTATTGTTATTATTATTATTATTATTACTGTTATTATCATCATTATTGTTGTTATTATCATTATTATTGTCGTTAATGTCATTATTATTCTTACTCTTGTTATCTTTGTTAGTATTGCTATTATCATAATCATTACTGTTATTATCATTATTATTGTCGATAATGCCATTATTATTATTGTTATTATCATTCTTATGTGTTGTTATTATCATAATTAATACTGTTATTATGATTATTATTGTCGTTAATGTCATTATTATTATTATTACTGTTAATATCTTTATTAGTATTGCTATTATCATAATAATTACTATTATTATCATTATTATTGTCGATAATGCCATTATTATTATTGTTATTACCATTATTATTATAGTTACTATCATCGTTATTGTTGTTATTATCACTATTACTACTCTTATTATCATTATTATTATAGTTAATATCATCATTATTGTTGTTATCAGAATTATTATTTCTTTTATTATCATTATTATTAGTGTTATTATCACTATTATCTCTTTTATTATCATAATTATTATAGTTATTATCATTATTATTATTGTTGTTATTATCATTATTACTACTGTTATTTTCATTATTATTTCTGTTAGTATCATTATTATTTCTGTTATTATCATGATTAGTATTGTTATTATCATTATTATTTCTGTTATTATTATTATTATTATTGTTATTATCATTATTATTAGTGTTATTATCATTATTATTATTGTCATTACCATTATTACTACTCTTATTATCATTATTATTATAGTTAATATCATTATTATTGTTGTTATTACCATTATTATTATTGTTATTCTCATTATTATTTCTGTTATTATCGTTATTATTATTGTTATTATCATTACTATTTCATTTATTAGCATTATTATTTTTGTTATTACCATTATTATTATTGTTACTATCATTATTATTTCTGTTATTATCATTATTATTATTGTTATTACCATTAATATTTCTGTTATTGTTAACGCTATTATTATTATTGTTATTACCATTATTATTATTGTTATTCTCACTATTATTTCTGTTATTATCGTTATTATTATTGTTATTATCATTATTATTTCATTTATTAGCATTATTATTTTTGTTATTAGCATTATTATTATTGTTATTACCATTAATATTTCTGTTATTGTTAACGCTATTGTTATTATTGTTATTACCATTATTATTATTGTTATTCTCATTACTACTTCTGTTATTATCATTATTATGTCTTTTATAATCATTATTATTATTGTTATTACCATTATTATTATTGTTATTATCATTATTATTTCTGTTATTATCGTTATTATTATGGTTATTACCATTGCTATTATTGTCATTATCATTATTATTATTGTTATTAGCATTATTATTATAGTTAATATCATCATTATTGTTGTTATTACCATTATTATTATTGTTATTATCATTATTATTTCTTTTATAATCATTATTATTATTGTTATTACCCTTATTATTATTGTTACCATCATTATTATTTGTGTTATTATCGTTATTATTATTCTTATTATCATTATTATTTATGTTATTATCATTATTATTATTGTTATTACCATTATTATTATTGTTATTATCATTTTCATTATTGTTATTATTATTATTATTATTGTTATTACCATTATTATTATTGTTATTCTCATTATTATTATTGTTATTATTATTATTATTATTATTATTATTATTATTATTATTACTGTTATTATCATTATTATTAGTGTTATTATTATTATTATTATTATAGTTAATATCATGATTATTGTTCTTTTTATCATTATTATTACCGTTATTATCATTATTACTGTCGATAATGTCATTATTATTATTGTTACTAACATCATTATTATTGTTACTACTATTATTATTTTTGTTATTACCATTATTGTAATTGTTATTATCATTATTATTTCGGTTATTATCATTATCATTATTATTTCTCTTATTATTATTATTATTATTATTGTTATTATTGTTATTATTGTTATTATCGTTATTATTAGTGTTATTATCATTATTATTATAGTTGTTATCATTATTATTGTCGATAATGCCACTATTATTATTGTTATTATTGTTATTATCATTATAATTATTGGCATTACCATTATTATTATTGTTATTATCATTCTCATTATTGTTATTATTATTATTATTATTGTTATTACCATTATTATTATTGTTATTCTCATTAATATTTCTGTTATTATCATTATTATTATTGTTATTAGCACTATTATTATAGTTAATATCATCGTTATTGTTGTTATTATCATTATTACTACTGTTATTATCATTATTATTATACTTAATATCATCATTATTGTTGTTATCATCATTATTATTTCTGTTATTATCAACATTATTATCGTCATTACCATTATTATTATTGTTATTATCATTATGACTACTCGTATTATCATTATTATTATAGTTAATATCATCATTATTGTTTTATTATCAATATTATTAGTGTTATTGTCACTATTATTATTGTTATTATCATTACTATTTCTGTTATTATCATTATTATTATTGTTATTATTATTATTATTATTACTGTTATTATCATCATTATTGTTGTTATTATCATTATTATTGTCGTTAATGTCATTATTATTCTTACTCTTGTTATCTTTGTTAGTATTGCTATTATCATAATCATTACTGTTATTATCATTATTATTGTCGATAATGCCATTATTATTATTGTTATTACCATTATTATTATAGTTAATATCATCGTTATTGTTGTTATTATCATTGTTACTACTGTTATTATCATTATTATTATAGTTAATATCATCATTATTATTTCCTTTATTATCATTATTATTAGTGTTATTATCACTATTATTTCTTTTATTATCATTATTATTATAGTTATTATCACTATTATAATTGTTAATAATATCATTATTGTTGTTATTGTCATTATTACTACTGCTATTATCATTATTATTATTGTTATTATCATTCTTATTAATGTCATTATTATTATTATTACTGTTATTATCATTATTAGTATTGCTATTATCATAATAATTACTATTATTATCATTATTATTGTCGATAATGCCATTATTATTATTGTTATTACCATTATTATTATAGTTAATATCATCGTTATTGTTGTTATTATCATTATTATTTCTCTTATTATTATTATTATTATTGTTATTAGCATTATTATTATTGTTATTACCATTATTATTATTGTTATTATCATTATTATTTCTGTTATTATCATTATTATTATTGTTATTACCATTATTATTATTACTATTGTTATTCTCATTTTTATTTCTGTTATTATCGTTATTATTATTGTTATTCTCATTATTATTTCTGTTATTATCGTTATTATTATTGTTATTATCATTATTATTTCCGTTTTTATCATTATTATTATTGTTATTATCATTATTATTATTATTGTTATTACCATCAATATTTCTGTTATTGTCATTATTGTTATTGTTAACGCTATTATTATTATTGTTATTACGATTATTATTATTGTTATTATCATTATTATTTCTTTTATACACATTATTATTATTGTTATTACAATTATTTCTGTTATTATCGTTATTATTATTGTTATTATCATTATTATTATTGTTATTATCATTATTATTTCTGTTATTATCATTATTAGTATTGCTGTTGTCATTATCATTACTGTTATTATCTTTATTATTGTCGATAATGCCATTATTATAATTGTTATTAGCATTATTATTATTGTCATTACCATTATTATTATTGTTATTATCATTATTATTTCTTTTATAATCATTATTATTATTGTTATTATCATTATTATTTCAATTATTATTATTATTACTATTGTTATTCTCATTTTTATTTCTGTTATTATCGTTATTATTATTGTTATTATCATTATTATTTCCGTCTTTATCATTATTATTATTGTTATTATCATTATTATTATTATTGTTATTACCATTAATATTTCTGTTATTGTCATTATTGTTATTGTTAACGCTATTATTATTATTGTTATTACGATTATTATTATTGTTATTATCATTATTATTATTGTTATTATCATTATTATTTCTGTTATTATCATTATTAGTATTGCTATTGTCATTATCATTACTATTATTATCTTTATTATTGTCGATAATGCCATTATTATAATTGTTATTAGCATTATTATTATTGTTATTATCATTATTATTTCTGTTATTATCATTACTATTATTGTTAGTACCATTATTATTATTGTTATTATCATTATTATTTCTGTTATTATCAATATTATTATTGTTATTATCATTATTGTTAGTGTTATTATCATTATTATTATAGTTAATATCATCATTATTGTTGTTATTATCAATATTATTAGTGTTATTGTCACTATTATTTCTGTTATTATCTTTATTAGTATTGCTATTATCATTATCATTACTGTTATTACCATTATTATTTCTGTCATTATCAACATTATTATTGTCATTACCATTATTATTATTGTTATTATCATTATGACTACTCGTATTATCATTATTATTATAGTTAATATCATCATTATTGTTTTATTATCAATATTATTAGTGTTATTGTCACTATTATTATTGTTATTATCATTACTATTTCTGTTATTATCATTATTATTATTGTTATTATTATTATTATTATTACTGTTATTATCATCATTATTGTTGTTATTATCATTATTATTGTCGTTAATGTCATTATTATTCTTACTCTTGTTATCTTTGTTAGTATTGCTATTATCATAATCATTACTGTTATTATCATTATTATTGTCGATAATGCCATTATTATTATTGTTATTACCATTATTATTATAGTTAATATCATCGTTATTGTTGTTATTATCATTGTTACTACTGTTATTATCATTATTATTATAGTTAATATCATCATTATTATTTCCTTTATTATCATTATTATTAGTGTTATTATCACTATTATTTCTTTTATTATCATTATTATTATAGTTATTATCATTATTATAATTGTTAATATTATCATTATTGTTGTTATTGTCATTATTACTACTGCTATTATCATTATTATTATTGTCATTACCATTATTATTATTGTTATTATCATTCTTATTAATGTTATTATTATTATTATTACTGTTATTATCGTCATTATTGTTGTTATTATCATTTTTAATACTGTTATTATGATTATTATTGTCGTTAATGTCATTATTATTATTATTACTGTTATTATCTTTATTAGTATTGCTATTATCATAATAATTACTATTATTATCATTATTATTGTCGATAATGCCATTATTATTATTGTTATTACCATTATTATTATAGTTAATATCATCGTTATTGTTGTTATTATCATTATTATTTCTGTTATTATTATTATTATTATTGTTATTAGCATTATTATTATTGTTATTACCATTATTATTATTGTTATTATCATTATTATTTCTTTTATAATCATTATTATTATTGTTATTATCATTATTATTTCTGTTATTATCATTATTATTATTGTTATTACCATTATTATTATTGTCATTATCATTATTATTTCAATTATTATTATTATTACTATTGTTATTCTCATTTTTATTTCTGTTATTATCGTTATTATTATTGTTATTCTCATTATTATTTCTGTTATTATCGTTATTATTATTGTTATTATCATTATTATTTCGGTTTTTATCATTATTATTATTGTTATTATCATTATTATTATTATTGTTATTACCATTAATATTTCTGTTATTGTCATTATTGTTATTGTTAACGCTATTATTATTATTGTTATTACGATTATTATTATTGTTATTATCATTATTATTTCTTTTATAATCATTATTATTATTGTTATTACCATTATTTCTGTTATTATCGTTATTATTATTGTTATTATCATTATTATTATTGTTATTATCATTATTATTTCTGTTATTATCATTATTAGTATTGCTGTTGTCATTATCATTACTGTTATTATCTTTATTATTGTCGATAATGCCATTATTATAATTGTTATTAGCATTATTATTATTGTCATTACCATTATTATTATTGTTATTATCATTATTATTTCTGTTATTATCATTATTATTTCTGTTATTATCATTATTATTATTGTTATTACCATTATTATTATTGTCATTATCATTATTATTTCTGTTATTATCATTATTATTTCAATTATTATTATTATTACTATTGTTATTCTCATTTTTATTTCTGTTATTATCGTTATTATTATTGTTATTCTCATTATTATTTCTGTTATTATCGTTATTATTATTGTTATTATCATTATTATTTCCGTTTTTATCATTATTATTATTGTTATTATCATTATTATTATTATTGTTATTACCATTAATATTTCTGTTATTGTCATTATCGTTATTGTTAACGCTATTATTATTATTGTTATTACGATTATTATTATTGTTATTATCATTATTATTTCTTTTATAATCATTATTATTATTGTTATTACCATTATTTCTGTTATTATCGTTATTATTATTGTTATTATCATTATTATTATTGTTATTATCACTATTATTTCTGTTATTATCATTATTATTTCTTTTATTATCATTATTATTATTATATTGCCATTATTATTATTGTTATTATCATTATTATTTCTGTTATTATCGTTATTATTATTGTTATTATCATTATTATTATTGTTATTATCATTATTAGTATTGCTATTATCATTATCATTACTGTTATTATCTTTATTATTGTCGATAATGCCATTATTATAATTGTTATTAGCATTATTATTATTGTTATTATCATTATTATTACTGTTATTATCATCATTATTGTTGTTATTATCATTATTATTGTCGTTAATGGCATTATTATTCTTACTCTTGTTATCTTTATTAGTATTGCTATTATCATAATAATTACTATTATTATCATTATTATTGTCGATAATGCCATTATTATTATTGTTATTACCATTATTATTATAGTTACTATCATCGTTATTGTTGTTATTATCACTATTACTACTCTTATTATCATTATTATTATAGTTAATATCATTATTATTGTTGTTATTACCATTATTATTATTGTTATTCTCATTATTATTTCTGTTATTATCGTTATTATTATTGTTATTATCATTACTATTTCATTTATTAGCATTATTATTTTTGTTATTACCATTATTATTATTGTTACTATCATTATTATTTCTGTTATTATCATTATTATTATTGTTATTACCATTAATATTTCTGTTATTGTTAACGCTATTATTATTATTGTTATTACCATTATTATTATTGTTATTCTCACTATTATTTCTGTTATTATCGTTATTATTATTGTTATTATCATTATTATTTCATTTATTAGCATTATTATTTTTGTTATTAGCATTATTATTATTGTTATTACCATTAATATTTCTGTTATTGTTAACGCTATTGTTATTATTGTTATTACCATTATTATTATTGTTATTCTCATTACTACTTCTGTTATTATCATTATTATGTCTTTTATAATCATTATTATTATTGTTATTACCATTATTATTATTGTTATTATCATTATTATTTCTGTTATTATCGTTATTATTATGGTTATTACCATTGCTATTATTGTCATTATCATTATTATTATTGTTATTAGCATTATTATTATAGTTAATATCATCATTATTGTTGTTATTACCATTATTATTATTGTTATTATCATTATTATTTCTTTTATAATCATTATTATTATTGTTATTACCCTTATTATTATTGTTACCATCATTATTATTTGTGTTATTATCGTTATTATTATTCTTATTATCATTATTATTTATGTTATTATCATTATTATTATTGTTATTACCATTATTATTATTGTTATTATCATTTTCATTATTGTTATTATTATTATTATTATTGTTATTACCATTATTATTATTGTTATTCTCATTATTATTATTGTTATTATTATTATTATTATTATTATTATTATTATTATTATTACTGTTATTATCATTATTATTAGTGTTATTATTATTATTATTATTATAGTTAATATCATGATTATTGTTCTTTTTATCATTATTATTACCGTTATTATCATTATTACTGTCGATAATGTCATTATTATTATTGTTACTAACATCATTATTATTGTTACTACTATTATTATTTTTGTTATTACCATTATTGTAATTGTTATTATCATTATTATTTCGGTTATTATCATTATCATTATTATTTCTCTTATTATTATTATTATTATTATTGTTATTATTGTTATTATTGTTATTATCGTTATTATTAGTGTTATTATCATTATTATTATAGTTGTTATCATTATTATTGTCGATAATGCCACTATTATTATTGTTATTATTGTTATTATCATTATAATTATTGGCATTACCATTATTATTATTGTTATTATCATTCTCATTATTGTTATTATTATTATTATTATTGTTATTACCATTATTATTATTGTTATTCTCATTAATATTTCTGTTATTATCATTATTATTATTGTTATTAGCACTATTATTATAGTTAATATCATCGTTATTGTTGTTATTATCATTATTACTACTGTTATTATCATTATTATTATACTTAATATCATCATTATTGTTGTTATCATCATTATTATTTCTGTTATTATCAACATTATTATCGTCATTACCATTATTATTATTGTTATTATCATTATGACTACTCGTATTATCATTATTATTATAGTTAATATCATCATTATTGTTTTATTATCAATATTATTAGTGTTATTGTCACTATTATTATTGTTATTATCATTACTATTTCTGTTATTATCATTATTATTATTGTTATTATTATTATTATTATTACTGTTATTATCATCATTATTGTTGTTATTATCATTATTATTGTCGTTAATGTCATTATTATTCTTACTCTTGTTATCTTTGTTAGTATTGCTATTATCATAATCATTACTGTTATTATCATTATTATTGTCGATAATGCCATTATTATTATTGTTATTACCATTATTATTATAGTTAATATCATCGTTATTGTTGTTATTATCATTGTTACTACTGTTATTATCATTATTATTATAGTTAATATCATCATTATTATTTCCTTTATTATCATTATTATTAGTGTTATTATCACTATTATTTCTTTTATTATCATTATTATTATAGTTATTATCACTATTATAATTGTTAATAATATCATTATTGTTGTTATTGTCATTATTACTACTGCTATTATCATTATTATTATTGTTATTATCATTCTTATTAATGTCATTATTATTATTATTACTGTTATTATCATTATTAGTATTGCTATTATCATAATAATTACTATTATTATCATTATTATTGTCGATAATGCCATTATTATTATTGTTATTACCATTATTATTATAGTTAATATCATCGTTATTGTTGTTATTATCATTATTATTTCTCTTATTATTATTATTATTATTGTTATTAGCATTATTATTATTGTTATTACCATTATTATTATTGTTATTATCATTATTATTTCTGTTATTATCATTATTATTATTGTTATTACCATTATTATTATTACTATTGTTATTCTCATTTTTATTTCTGTTATTATCGTTATTATTATTGTTATTCTCATTATTATTTCTGTTATTATCGTTATTATTATTGTTATTATCATTATTATTTCCGTTTTTATCATTATTATTATTGTTATTATCATTATTATTATTATTGTTATTACCATCAATATTTCTGTTATTGTCATTATTGTTATTGTTAACGCTATTATTATTATTGTTATTACGATTATTATTATTGTTATTATCATTATTATTTCTTTTATACACATTATTATTATTGTTATTACAATTATTTCTGTTATTATCGTTATTATTATTGTTATTATCATTATTATTATTGTTATTATCATTATTATTTCTGTTATTATCATTATTAGTATTGCTGTTGTCATTATCATTACTGTTATTATCTTTATTATTGTCGATAATGCCATTATTATAATTGTTATTAGCATTATTATTATTGTCATTACCATTATTATTATTGTTATTATCATTATTATTTCTTTTATAATCATTATTATTATTGTTATTATCATTATTATTTCTGTTATTATCATTATTATTTCAATTATTATTATTATTACTATTGTTATTCTCATTTTTATTTCTGTTATTATCGTTATTATTATTGTTATTATCATTATTATTTCCGTCTTTATCATTATTATTATTGTTATTATCATTATTATTATTATTGTTATTACCATTAATATTTCTGTTATTGTCATTATTGTTATTGTTAACGCTATTATTATTATTGTTATTACGATTATTATTATTGTTATTATCATTATTATTATTGTTATTATCATTATTATTTCTGTTATTATCATTATTAGTATTGCTATTGTCATTATCATTACTATTATTATCTTTATTATTGTCGATAATGCCATTATTATAATTGTTATTAGCATTATTATTATTGTTATTATCATTATTATTTCTGTTATTATCATTACTATTATTGTTAGTACCATTATTATTATTGTTATTATCATTATTATTTCTGTTATTATCAATATTATTATTGTTATTATCATTATTGTTAGTGTTATTATCATTATTATTATAGTTAATATCATCATTATTGTTGTTATTATCAATATTATTAGTGTTATTGTCACTATTATTTCTGTTATTATCTTTATTAGTATTGCTATTATCATTATCATTACTGTTATTACCATTATTATTTCTGTCATTATCAACATTATTATTGTCATTACCATTATTATTATTGTTATTATCATTATGACTACTCGTATTATCATTATTATTATAGTTAATATCATCATTATTGTTTTATTATCAATATTATTAGTGTTATTGTCACTATTATTATTGTTATTATCATTACTATTTCTGTTATTATCATTATTATTATTGTTATTATTATTATTATTATTACTGTTATTATCATCATTATTGTTGTTATTATCATTATTATTGTCGTTAATGTCATTATTATTCTTACTCTTGTTATCTTTGTTAGTATTGCTATTATCATAATCATTACTGTTATTATCATTATTATTGTCGATAATGCCATTATTATTATTGTTATTATCATTCTTATGTGTTGTTATTATCATAATTAATACTGTTATTATGATTATTATTGTCGTTAATGTCATTATTATTATTATTACTGTTAATATCTTTATTAGTATTGCTATTATCATAATAATTACTATTATTATCATTATTATTGTCGATAATGCCATTATTATTATTGTTATTACCATTATTATTATAGTTACTATCATCGTTATTGTTGTTATTATCACTATTACTACTCTTATTATCATTATTATTATAGTTAATATCATCATTATTGTTGTTATCAGAATTATTATTTCTTTTATTATCATTATTATTAGTGTTATTATCACTATTATCTCTTTTATTATCATAATTATTATAGTTATTATCATTATTATTATTGTTGTTATTATCATTATTACTACTGTTATTTTCATTATTATTTCTGTTAGTATCATTATTATTTCTGTTATTATCATGATTAGTATTGTTATTATCATTATTATTTCTGTTATTATTATTATTATTATTGTTATTATCATTATTATTAGTGTTATTATCATTATTATTATTGTCATTACCATTATTACTACTGTTATTATCATTATTATTATTGTCATTACCATTATTATTATTACTGTTATTATCTTTATTAGTATTGCTATTATCATTATCATTACTGTTATTATCATTATTATTGCCGATAATGCCATTATTATTATTGTTATTATCATTATTATTTCTGTTATTATCATTACTATTATTGTTAGTACCATTATTATTATTGTTATTATCATTATTATTTCTGTTATTATCAATATTATTATTGTTATTATCATTATTGTTAGTGTTATTATCATTATTATTATAGTTAATATCATCATTATTGTTGTTATTATCAATATTATTAGTGTTATTGTCACTATTATTTCTGTTATTATCTTTATTAGTATTGCTATTATCATTATCATTACTGTTATTATCATTATTATTTCTGTCATTATCAACATTATTATTGTCATTACCATTATTATTATTGTTATTATCATTATGACTACTCGTATTATCATTATTATTATAGTTAATATCATCATTATTGTTTTATTATCAATATTATTAGTGTTATTGTCACTATTATTATTGTTATTATCATTACTATTTCTGTTATTATCATTATTATTATTGTTATTATTATTATTATTATTACTGTTATTATCATCATTATTGTTGTTATTATCATTATTATTGTCGTTAATGTCATTATTATTCTTACTCTTGTTATCTTTGTTAGTATTGCTATTATCATAATCATTACTGTTATTATCATTATTATTGTCGATAATGCCATTATTATTATTGTTATTATCATTCTTATGTGTTGTTATTATCATAATTAATACTGTTATTATGATTATTATTGTCGTTAATGTCATTATTATTATTATTACTGTTAATATCTTTATTAGTATTGCTATTATCATAATAATTACTATTATTATCATTATTATTGTCGATAATGCCATTATTATTATTGTTATTACCATTATTATTATAGTTACTATCATCGTTATTGTTGTTATTATCACTATTACTACTCTTATTATCATTATTATTATAGTTAATATCATCATTATTGTTGTTATCAGAATTATTATTTCTTTTATTATCATTATTATTAGTGTTATTATCACTATTATCTCTTTTATTATCATAATTATTATAGTTATTATCATTATTATTATTGTTGTTATTATCATTATTACTACTGTTATTTTCATTATTATTTCTGTTAGTATCATTATTATTTCTGTTATTATCATGATTAGTATTGTTATTATCATTATTATTTCTGTTATTATTATTATTATTATTGTTATTATCATTATTATTAGTGTTATTATCATTATTATTATTGTCATTACCATTATTACTACTCTTATTATCATTATTATTATAGTTAATATCATTATTATTGTTGTTATTACCATTATTATTATTGTTATTCTCATTATTATTTCTGTTATTATCGTTATTATTATTGTTATTATCATTACTATTTCATTTATTAGCATTATTATTTTTGTTATTACCATTATTATTATTGTTACTATCATTATTATTTCTGTTATTATCATTATTATTATTGTTATTACCATTAATATTTCTGTTATTGTTAACGCTATTATTATTATTGTTATTACCATTATTATTATTGTTATTCTCACTATTATTTCTGTTATTATCGTTATTATTATTGTTATTATCATTATTATTTCATTTATTAGCATTATTATTTTTGTTATTAGCATTATTATTATTGTTATTACCATTAATATTTCTGTTATTGTTAACGCTATTGTTATTATTGTTATTACCATTATTATTATTGTTATTCTCATTACTACTTCTGTTATTATCATTATTATGTCTTTTATAATCATTATTATTATTGTTATTACCATTATTATTATTGTTATTATCATTATTATTTCTGTTATTATCGTTATTATTATGGTTATTACCATTGCTATTATTGTCATTATCATTATTATTATTGTTATTAGCATTATTATTATAGTTAATATCATCATTATTGTTGTTATTACCATTATTATTATTGTTATTATCATTATTATTTCTTTTATAATCATTATTATTATTGTTATTACCCTTATTATTATTGTTACCATCATTATTATTTGTGTTATTATCGTTATTATTATTCTTATTATCATTATTATTTATGTTATTATCATTATTATTATTGTTATTACCATTATTATTATTGTTATTATCATTTTCATTATTGTTATTATTATTATTATTATTGTTATTACCATTATTATTATTGTTATTCTCATTATTATTATTGTTATTATTATTATTATTATTATTATTATTATTATTATTATTACTGTTATTATCATTATTATTAGTGTTATTATTATTATTATTATTATAGTTAATATCATGATTATTGTTCTTTTTATCATTATTATTACCGTTATTATCATTATTACTGTCGATAATGTCATTATTATTATTGTTACTAACATCATTATTATTGTTACTACTATTATTATTTTTGTTATTACCATTATTGTAATTGTTATTATCATTATTATTTCGGTTATTATCATTATCATTATTATTTCTCTTATTATTATTATTATTATTATTGTTATTATTGTTATTATTGTTATTATCGTTATTATTAGTGTTATTATCATTATTATTATAGTTGTTATCATTATTATTGTCGATAATGCCACTATTATTATTGTTATTATTGTTATTATCATTATAATTATTGGCATTACCATTATTATTATTGTTATTATCATTCTCATTATTGTTATTATTATTATTATTATTGTTATTACCATTATTATTATTGTTATTCTCATTAATATTTCTGTTATTATCATTATTATTATTGTTATTAGCACTATTATTATAGTTAATATCATCGTTATTGTTGTTATTATCATTATTACTACTGTTATTATCATTATTATTATACTTAATATCATCATTATTGTTGTTATCATCATTATTATTTCTGTTATTATCAACATTATTATCGTCATTACCATTATTATTATTGTTATTATCATTATGACTACTCGTATTATCATTATTATTATAGTTAATATCATCATTATTGTTTTATTATCAATATTATTAGTGTTATTGTCACTATTATTATTGTTATTATCATTACTATTTCTGTTATTATCATTATTATTATTGTTATTATTATTATTATTATTACTGTTATTATCATCATTATTGTTGTTATTATCATTATTATTGTCGTTAATGTCATTATTATTCTTACTCTTGTTATCTTTGTTAGTATTGCTATTATCATAATCATTACTGTTATTATCATTATTATTGTCGATAATGCCATTATTATTATTGTTATTACCATTATTATTATAGTTAATATCATCGTTATTGTTGTTATTATCATTGTTACTACTGTTATTATCATTATTATTATAGTTAATATCATCATTATTATTTCCTTTATTATCATTATTATTAGTGTTATTATCACTATTATTTCTTTTATTATCATTATTATTATAGTTATTATCACTATTATAATTGTTAATAATATCATTATTGTTGTTATTGTCATTATTACTACTGCTATTATCATTATTATTATTGTTATTATCATTCTTATTAATGTCATTATTATTATTATTACTGTTATTATCATTATTAGTATTGCTATTATCATAATAATTACTATTATTATCATTATTATTGTCGATAATGCCATTATTATTATTGTTATTACCATTATTATTATAGTTAATATCATCGTTATTGTTGTTATTATCATTATTATTTCTCTTATTATTATTATTATTATTGTTATTAGCATTATTATTATTGTTATTACCATTATTATTATTGTTATTATCATTATTATTTCTGTTATTATCATTATTATTATTGTTATTACCATTATTATTATTACTATTGTTATTCTCATTTTTATTTCTGTTATTATCGTTATTATTATTGTTATTCTCATTATTATTTCTGTTATTATCGTTATTATTATTGTTATTATCATTATTATTTCCGTTTTTATCATTATTATTATTGTTATTATCATTATTATTATTATTGTTATTACCATCAATATTTCTGTTATTGTCATTATTGTTATTGTTAACGCTATTATTATTATTGTTATTACGATTATTATTATTGTTATTATCATTATTATTTCTTTTATACACATTATTATTATTGTTATTACAATTATTTCTGTTATTATCGTTATTATTATTGTTATTATCATTATTATTATTGTTATTATCATTATTATTTCTGTTATTATCATTATTAGTATTGCTGTTGTCATTATCATTACTGTTATTATCTTTATTATTGTCGATAATGCCATTATTATAATTGTTATTAGCATTATTATTATTGTCATTACCATTATTATTATTGTTATTATCATTATTATTTCTTTTATAATCATTATTATTATTGTTATTATCATTATTATTTCTGTTATTATCATTATTATTTCAATTATTATTATTATTACTATTGTTATTCTCATTTTTATTTCTGTTATTATCGTTATTATTATTGTTATTATCATTATTATTTCCGTCTTTATCATTATTATTATTGTTATTATCATTATTATTATTATTGTTATTACCATTAATATTTCTGTTATTGTCATTATTGTTATTGTTAACGCTATTATTATTATTGTTATTACGATTATTATTATTGTTATTATCATTATTATTATTGTTATTATCATTATTATTTCTGTTATTATCATTATTAGTATTGCTATTGTCATTATCATTACTATTATTATCTTTATTATTGTCGATAATGCCATTATTATAATTGTTATTAGCATTATTATTATTGTTATTATCATTATTATTTCTGTTATTATCATTACTATTATTGTTAGTACCATTATTATTATTGTTATTATCATTATTATTTCTGTTATTATCAATATTATTATTGTTATTATCATTATTGTTAGTGTTATTATCATTATTATTATAGTTAATATCATCATTATTGTTGTTATTATCAATATTATTAGTGTTATTGTCACTATTATTTCTGTTATTATCTTTATTAGTATTGCTATTATCATTATCATTACTGTTATTACCATTATTATTTCTGTCATTATCAACATTATTATTGTCATTACCATTATTATTATTGTTATTATCATTATGACTACTCGTATTATCATTATTATTATAGTTAATATCATCATTATTGTTTTATTATCAATATTATTAGTGTTATTGTCACTATTATTATTGTTATTATCATTACTATTTCTGTTATTATCATTATTATTATTGTTATTATTATTATTATTATTACTGTTATTATCATCATTATTGTTGTTATTATCATTATTATTGTCGTTAATGTCATTATTATTCTTACTCTTGTTATCTTTGTTAGTATTGCTATTATCATAATCATTACTGTTATTATCATTATTATTGTCGATAATGCCATTATTATTATTGTTATTATCATTCTTATGTGTTGTTATTATCATAATTAATACTGTTATTATGATTATTATTGTCGTTAATGTCATTATTATTATTATTACTGTTAATATCTTTATTAGTATTGCTATTATCATAATAATTACTATTATTATCATTATTATTGTCGATAATGCCATTATTATTATTGTTATTACCATTATTATTATAGTTACTATCATCGTTATTGTTGTTATTATCACTATTACTACTCTTATTATCATTATTATTATAGTTAATATCATCATTATTGTTGTTATCAGAATTATTATTTCTTTTATTATCATTATTATTAGTGTTATTATCACTATTATCTCTTTTATTATCATAATTATTATAGTTATTATCATTATTATTATTGTTGTTATTATCATTATTACTACTGTTATTTTCATTATTATTTCTGTTAGTATCATTATTATTTCTGTTATTATCATGATTAGTATTGTTATTATCATTATTATTTCTGTTATTATTATTATTATTATTGTTATTATCATTATTATTAGTGTTATTATCATTATTATTATTGTCATTACCATTATTACTACTGTTATTATCATTATTATTATTGTCATTACCATTATTATTATTACTGTTATTATCTTTATTAGTATTGCTATTATCATTATCATTACTGTTATTATCATTATTATTGCCGATAATGCCATTATTATTATTGTTATTATCATTATTATTTCTGTTATTATCATTACTATTATTGTTAGTACCATTATTATTATTGTTATTATCATTATTATTTCTGTTATTATCAATATTATTATTGTTATTATCATTATTGTTAGTGTTATTATCATTATTATTATAGTTAATATCATCATTATTGTTGTTATTATCAATATTATTAGTGTTATTGTCACTATTATTTCTGTTATTATCTTTATTAGTATTGCTATTATCATTATCATTACTGTTATTATCATTATTATTTCTGTCATTATCAACATTATTATTGTCATTACCATTATTATTATTGTTATTATCATTATGACTACTCGTATTATCATTATTATTATAGTTAATATCATCATTATTGTTTTATTATCAATATTATTAGTGTTATTGTCACTATTATTATTGTTATTATCATTACTATTTCTGTTATTATCATTATTATTATTGTTATTATTATTATTATTATTACTGTTATTATCATCATTATTGTTGTTATTATCATTATTATTGTCGTTAATGTCATTATTATTCTTACTCTTGTTATCTTTGTTAGTATTGCTATTATCATAATCATTACTGTTATTATCATTATTATTGTCGATAATGCCATTATTATTATTGTTATTACCATTATTATTATATTTAATATCATCGTTACTGTTGTTATTACCATTGTTACTACTGTCATTATCATTATTATTATAGTTAATATCATCATTATTGTTGTTATCAGCATTATTATTTCTTTTATTATCATTATTATTAGTGTTATTATCACTATTATCTCTTTTATTATCATAATTATTATAGTTATTATCATTATTATTATTGTTGTTATTATCATTATTACTACTGTTATTTTCATTATTATTTCTGTTAGTATCATTATTATTTCTGTTATTATCATGATTAGTATTGTTATTATCATTATTATTTCTGTTATTATTATTATTATTATTGTTATTATCATTATTATTAGTGTTATTATCATTATTATTATTGTCATTACCATTATTACTACTGTTATTATCATTATTATTATTGTCATTACCATTATTATTATTACTGTTATTATCTTTATTAGTATTGCTATTATCATTATCATTACTGTTATTATCATTATTATTGCCGATAATGCCATTATTATTATTGTTATTATCATTATTATTTCTGTTATTATCATTACTATTATTGTTAGTACCATTATTATTATTGTTATTATCATTATTATTTCTGTTATTATCAATATTATTATTGTTATTATCATTATTGTTAGTGTTATTATCATTATTATTATAGTTAATATCATCATTATTGTTGTTATTATCAATATTATTAGTGTTATTGTCACCATTATTTCAGTTATTATCTTTATTAGTATTGCTATTATCATTATCATTACTGTTATTACCATTATTATTTCTGTCATTATCAACATTATTATTGTCATTACCATTATTATTATTGTTATTATCATTATGACTACTCGTATTATCATTATTATTATAGTTAATATCATCATTATTGTTTTATTATCAATATTATTAGTGTTATTGTCACTATTATTATTGTTATTATCATTACTATTTCTGTTATTATCATTATTATTATTGTTATTATTATTATTATTATTACTGTTATTATCATCATTATTGTTGTTATTATCATTATTATTGTCGTTAATGTCATTATTATTCTTACTCTTGTTATCTTTATTAGTATTGCTATTATCATAATAATTACTATTATTATCATTATTATTGTCGATAATGCCATTATTATTATTGTTATTACCATTATTATTATAGTTAATATCATCGTTATTGTTGTTATTATCATTATTATTTCTGTTATTATTATTATTATTATTGTTATTAGCATTATTATTATTGTTATTATCATTATTATTTCTTTTATAATCATTATTATTATTGTTATTATCATTATTATTTCTGTTATTATCATTATTATTATTGTTATTACCATTATTATTATTGTCATTATCATTATTATTTCAATTATTATTATTATTACTATTGTTATTCTCATTTTTATTTCTGTTATTATCGTTATTATTATTGTTATTCTCATTATTATTTCTGTTATTATCGTTATTATTATTGTTATTATCATTATTATTTCCGTTTTTATCATTATTATTATTGTTATTATCATTATTATTATTATTGTTATTACCATTAATATTTCTGTTATTGTCATTATTGTTATTGTTAACGCTATTATTATTATTGTTATTACGATTATTATTATTGTTATTATCATTATTATTTCTTTTATAATCATTATTATTATTGTTATTACCATTATTTCTGTTATTATCGTTATTATTATTGTTATTATCATTATTATTATTGTTATTATCATTATTATTTCTGTTATTATCATTATTAGTATTGCTGTTGTCATTATCATTACTGTTATTATCTTTATTATTGTCGATAATGCCATTATTATAATTGTTATTAGCATTATTATTATTGTCATTACCATTATTATTATTGTTATTATCATTATTATTTCTGTTATTATCATTATTATTATTGTTATTACCATTATTATTATTGTCATTATCATTATTATTTCTGTTATTATCATTATTATTTCAATTATTATTATTATTACTATTGTTATTCTCATTTTTATTTCTGTTATTATCGTTATTATTATTGTTATTCTCATTATTATTTCTGTTATTATCGTTATTATTATTGTTATTATCATTATTATTTCCGTTTTTATCATTATTATTATTGTTATTATCATTATTATTATTATTGTTATTACCATTAATATTTCTGTTATTGTCATTATCGTTATTGTTAACGCTATTATTATTATTGTTATTACGATTATTATTATTGTTATTATCATTATTATTTCTTTTATAATCATTATTATTATTGTTATTACCATTATTTCTGTTATTATCGTTATTATTATTGTTATTATCATTATTATTATTGTTATTATCATTCTTATTAATGTTATTATTATTATTATTACTGTTATTATCGTCATTATTGTTGTTATTATCATTTTTAATACTGTTATTATGATTATTATTGTCGTTAATGTCATTATTATTATTATTACTGTTATTATCTTTATTAGTATTGCTATTATCATAATAATTACTATTATTATCATTATTATTGTCGATAATGCCATTATTATTATTGTTATTACCATTATTATTATAGTTAATATCATCGTTATTGTTGTTATTATCATTGTTACTACTGTTATTATCATTATTATTATAGTTAATATCATCATTATTATTTCCTTTATTATCATTATTATTAGTGTTATTATCACTATTATTTCTTTTATTATCATTATTATTATAGTTATTATCATTATTATAATTGTTAATATTATCATTATTGTTGTTATTGTCATTATTACTACTGCTATTATCATTATTATTATTGTCATTACCATTATTATTATTGTTATTATCATTCTTATTAATGTTATTATTATTATTATCACTGTTATTATCGTCATTATTGTTGTTATTATCATTTTTAATACTGTTATTATGATTATTATTGTCGTTAATGTCATTATTATTATTATTACTGTTATTATCTTTATTAGTATTGCTATTATCATAATAATTACTATTATTATCATTATTATTGTCGATAATGCCATTATTATTATTGTTATTACCATTATTATTATAGTTAATATCATCGTTATTGTTGTTATTATCATTATTATTTCTGTTATTATTATTATTATTATTGTTATTAGCATTATTATTATTGTTATTACCATTATTATTATTGTTATTATCATTATTATTTCTTTTATAATCATTATTATTATTGTTATTATCATTATTATTTCTGTTATTATCATTATTATTATTGTTATTACCATTATTATTATTGTCATTATCATTATTATTTCTGTTATTATCGTTATTATTATTGTTATTCTCATTATTATTTCTGTTATTATCGTTATTATTATTGTTATTATCATTATTATTTCCGTTTTTATCATTATTATTATTGTTATTATCATTATTATTATTATTGTTATTACCATTAATATTTCTGTTATTGTCATTATTGTTATTGTTAACGCTATTATTATTATTGTTATTACGATTATTATTATTGTTATTATCATTATTATTTCTTTTATAATCATTATTATTATTGTTATTACCATTATTTCTGTTATTATCGTTATTATTATTGTTATTATCATTATTATTATTGTTATTATCATTATTATTTCTGTTATTATCATTATTAGTATTGCTGTTGTCATTATCATTACTGTTATTATCTTTATTATTGTCGATAATGCCATTATTATAATTGTTATTAGCATTATTATTATTGTCATTACCATTATTATTATTGTTATTATCATTATTATTTCTGTTATTATCATTATTATTATTGTTATTACCATTATTATTATTGTCATTATCATTATTATTTCTGTTATTATCATTATTATTTCAATTATTATTATTATTACTATTGTTATTTTCATTTTTATTTCTGTTATTATCGTTATTATTATTGTTATTCTCATTATTATTTCTGTTATTATCGTTATTATTATTGTTATTATCATTATTATTTCCGTTTTTATCATTATTATTATTGTTATTATCATTATTATTATTATTGTTATTACCATTAATATTTCTGTTATTGTCATTATCGTTATTGTTAACGCTATTATTATTATTGTTATTATCATTATTATTTCTTTTATAATCATTATTATTATTGTTATTACCATTATTTCTGTTATTATCGTTATTATTATTGTTATTATCATTATTATTATTGTTATTATCATTATTATTTCTGTTATTATCATAATTAGTATTGCTATTGTCATTATCATTACTATTATTATCTTTATTATTGTCGATAATGCGATTATTATAATTGTTATTAGCATTATTATTATTGTTATTATCATTATTATTACTGTTATTATCATCATTATTGTTGTTATTATCATTATTATTGTCGTTAATGTCATTATTATTCTTACTCTTGTTATCTTTGTTAGTATTGCTATTATCATAATCATTACTGTTATTATCATTATTATTGTCGATAATGCCATTATTATTATTGTTATTACCATTATTATTATAGTTAATATCATCGTTATTGTTGTTATTATCATTGTTACTACTGTTATTATCATTATTATTATAGTTAATATCATCATTATTATTTCCTTTATTATCATTATTATTAGTGTTATTATCACTATTATTTCTTTTATTATCATTATTATTATAGTTATTATCATTATTATAATTGTTAATATTATCATTTTGTTGTTGTTATCATTATTACTACTGCTATTATCATTATTATTATTGTCATTACCATTATTATTATTGTTATTATCATTCTTATGTGTTGTTATTATCATAATTAATACTGTTATTATGATTATTATTGTCGTTAATGTCATTATTATTATTATTACTGTTAATATCTTTATTAGTATTGCTATTATCATAATAATTACTATTATTATCATTATTATTGTCGATAATGCCATTATTATTATTGTTATTACCATTATTATTATAGTTAATATCATCGTTATTGTTGTTATTATCATTATTACTACTGTCATTATCAATATTATTATAGTTAATATCATCATTATTGTTGTTATCATCAGTATTATTTCTTTTATTATCATTATTATTAGTGTTATTATCACGATTATTTCGTTTGTTATCATTATTATTATAGTTATTATCATTATTATTATTGTTAATATCATCATTATTGTTGTTATTATCATTATTACTACTGATATTATCATTATTATTTCTGTTAGTATCGTTATTATTTCTGTTATTATCATTATTAGTATTGTTATTATCATTATTATTTCTGTTATTATTATTATTATTGTTGTTATTATCATTATTATTAGTGTTATTATCATTATTATTATTGTCATTACCATTATTACTACTGTTATTATCATTATTGTTATTGTCATTACCATTATTATTATTACTGTTATTATCGTCATTATTGTTGTTATTATCATAATTATTACTGTTATTATCTTCATTAGTATTGCTATTATCATTATCATTACTGTTATTATCATTATTATTGCCGATAATGCCATTATTATTATTGTTATTACCATTATTATTATTGTTATTATCATTATTATTAGTGTTATTATCATTATTATTATTGTCATTACCATTATTACTACTGTTATTATCATTATTATTATTGTCATTACCATTATTATTATTACTGTTATTATCGTCATTATTGCTGTTATTATCATAATTATTACTGTTATTATCTTTATTAGTATTGCTATTATCATTATCATTACTGTTATTATCATTATTATTGTCGATAATGCCATTATTATTATTGTTATTACCATTATTATTATAGTTAATATCATCGTTACTGTTGTTATTACCATTGTTACTACTGTCATTATCATTATTATTATAGTTAATATCATCATTATTGTTGTTATCAGCATTATTATTTCTTTTATTATCATTATTATTAGTGTTATTATCACTATTATCTCTTTTATTATCATAATTATTATAGTTATTATCATTATTATTATTGTTGTTATTATCATTATTACTACTGTTATTTTCATTATTATTTCTGTTAGTATCATTATTATTTCTGTTATTATGATGATTAGTATTGTTATTATCATTATTATTTCTGTTATTATTATTATTATTATTGTTATTATCATTATTATTAGTGTTATTATCATTATTATTATTGTCATTACCATTATTACTACTGTTATTATCATTATTATTATTGTCATTACCATTATTATTATTACTGTTATTATCTTTATTAGTATTGCTATTATCATTATCATTACTGTTATTATCATTATTATTGCCGATAATGCCATTATTATTATTGTTATTATCATTATTATTTCTGTTATTATCATTACTATTATTGTTAGTACCATTATTATTATTGTTATTATCATTATTATTTCTGTTATTATCAATATTATTATTGTTATTATCATTATTGTTAGTGTTATTATCATTATTATTATAGTTAATATCATCATTATTGTTGTTATTATCAATATTATTAGTGTTATTGTCACTATTATTTCTGTTATTATCTTTATTAGTATTGCTATTATCATTATCATTACTGTTATTACCATTATTATTTCTGTCAGTATCAACATTATTATTGTCATTACCATTATTATTATTGTTATTATCATTATGACTACTCGTATTATCATTATTATTATAGTTAATATCATCATTATTGTTTTATTATCAATATTATTAGTGTTATTGTCACTATTATTATTGTTATTATCATTACTATTTCTGTTATTATCATTATTATTATTGTTATTATTATTATTATTATTACTGTTATTATCATCATTATTGTTGTTATTATCATTATTATTGTCGTTAATGTCATTATTATTCTTACTCTTGTTATCTTTGTTAGTATTGCTATTATCATAATCATTACTGTTATTATCATTATTATTGTCGATAATGCCATTATTATTATTGTTATTACCATTATTATTATAGTTAATATCATCGTTATTGTTGTTATTATCATTGTTACTACTGTTATTATCATTATTATTATAGTTAATATCATCATTATTATTTCCTTTATTATCATTATTATTAGTGTTATTATCACTATTATTTCTTTTATTATCATTATTATTATAGTTATTATCATTATTATAATTGTTAATATTATCATTATTGTTGTTATTGTCATTATTACTACTGCTATTATCATTATTATTATTGTCATTACCATTATTATTATTGTTATTATCATTCTTATTAATGTTATTATTATTATTATTACTGTTATTATCGTCATTATTGTTGTTATTATCATTTTTAATACTGTTATTATGATTATTATTGTCGTTAATGTCATTATTATTATTATTACTGTTATTATCTTTATTAGTATTGCTATTATCATAATAATTACTATTATTATCATTATTATTGTCGATAATGCCATTATTATTATTGTTATTACCATTATTATTATAGTTAATATCATCGTTATTGTTGTTATTATCATTATTATTTCTGTTATTATTATTATTATTATTGTTATTAGCATTATTATTATTGTTATTACCATTATTATTATTGTTATTATCATTATTATTTCTTTTATAATCATTATTATTATTGTTATTATCATTATTATTTCTGTTATTATCATTATTATTATTGTTATTACCATTATTATTATTGTCATTATCATTATTATTTCAATTATTATTATTATTACTATTGTTATTCTCATTTTTATTTCTGTTATTATCGTTATTATTATTGTTATTCTCATTATTATTTCTGTTATTATCGTTATTATTATTGTTATTATCATTATTATTTCGGTTTTTATCATTATTATTATTGTTATTATCATTATTATTATTATTGTTATTACCATTAATATTTCTGTTATTGTCATTATTGTTATTGTTAACGCTATTATTATTATTGTTATTACGATTATTATTATTGTTATTATCATTATTATTTCTTTTATAATCATTATTATTATTGTTATTACCATTATTTCTGTTATTATCGTTATTATTATTGTTATTATCATTATTATTATTGTTATTATCATTATTATTTCTGTTATTATCATTATTAGTATTGCTGTTGTCATTATCATTACTGTTATTATCTTTATTATTGTCGATAATGCCATTATTATAATTGTTATTAGCATTATTATTATTGTCATTACCATTATTATTATTGTTATTATCATTATTATTTCTGTTATTATCATTATTATTATTGTTATTACCATTATTATTATTGTCATTATCATTATTATTTCTGTTATTATCATTATTATTTCAATTATTATTATTATTACTATTGTTATTCTCATTTTTATTTCTGTTATTATCGTTATTATTATTGTTATTCTCATTATTATTTCTGTTATTATCGTTATTATTATTGTTATTATCATTATTATTTCCGTTTTTATCATTATTATTATTGTTATTATCATTATTATTATTATTGTTATTACCATTAATATTTCTGTTATTGTCATTATCGTTATTGTTAACGCTATTATTATTATTGTTATTACGATTATTATTATTGTTATTATCATTATTATTTCTTTTATAATCATTATTATTATTGTTATTACCATTATTTCTGTTATTATCGTTATTATTATTGTTATTATCATTATTATTATTGTTATTATCACTATTATTTCTGTTATTATCATTATTATTTCTTTTATTATCATTATTATTATTATATTGCCATTATTATTATTGTTATTATCATTATTATTTCTGTTATTATCGTTATTATTATTGTTATTATCATTATTATTATTGTTATTATCATTATTAGTATTGCTATTATCATTATCATTACTGTTATTATCTTTATTATTGTCGATAATGCCATTATTATAATTGTTATTAGCATTATTATTATTGTTATTATCATTATTATTACTGTTATTATCATCATTATTGTTGTTATTATCATTATTATTGTCGTTAATGGCATTATTATTCTTACTCTTGTTATCTTTATTAGTATTGCTATTATCATAATAATTACTATTATTATCATTATTATTGTCGATAATGCCATATTATTATTGTTATTACCATTATTATTATAGTTACTATCATCGTTATTGTTGTTATTATCACTATTACTACTCTTATTATCATTATTATTATAGTTAATATCATTATTATTGTTGTTATTACCATTATTATTATTGTTATTCTCATTATTATTTCTGTTATTATCGTTATTATTATTGTTATTATCATTACTATTTCATTTATTAGCATTATTATTTTTGTTATTACCATTATTATTATTGTTACTATCATTATTATTTCTGTTATTATCATTATTATTATTGTTATTACCATTAATATTTCTGTTATTGTTAACGCTATTATTATTATTGTTATTACCATTATTATTATTGTTATTCTCACTATTATTTCTGTTATTATCGTTATTATTATTGTTATTATCATTATTATTTCATTTATTAGCATTATTATTTTTGTTATTAGCATTATTATTATTGTTATTACCATTAATATTTCTGTTATTGTTAACGCTATTGTTATTATTGTTATTACCATTATTATTATTGTTATTCTCATTACTACTTCTGTTATTATCATTATTATGTCTTTTATAATCATTATTATTATTGTTATTACCATTATTATTATTGTTATTATCATTATTATTTCTGTTATTATCGTTATTATTATGGTTATTACCATTGCTATTATTGTCATTATCATTATTATTATTGTTATTAGCATTATTATTATAGTTAATATCATCATTATTGTTGTTATTACCATTATTATTATTGTTATTATCATTATTATTTCTTTTATAATCATTATTATTATTGTTATTACCCTTATTATTATTGTTACCATCATTATTATTTGTGTTATTATCGTTATTATTATTCTTATTATCATTATTATTTATGTTATTATCATTATTATTATTGTTATTACCATTATTATTATTGTTATTATCATTTTCATTATTGTTATTATTATTATTATTATTGTTATTACCATTATTATTATTGTTATTCTCATTATTATTATTGTTATTATTATTATTATTATTATTATTATTATTATTATTATTACTGTTATTATCATTATTATTAGTGTTATTATTATTATTATTATTATAGTTAATATCATGATTATTGTTCTTTTTATCATTATTATTACCGTTATTATCATTATTACTGTCGATAATGTCATTATTATTATTGTTACTAACATCATTATTATTGTTACTACTATTATTATTTTTGTTATTACCATTATTGTAATTGTTATTATCATTATTATTTCGGTTATTATCATTATCATTATTATTTCTCTTATTATTATTATTATTATTATTGTTATTATTGTTATTATTGTTATTATCGTTATTATTAGTGTTATTATCATTATTATTATAGTTGTTATCATTATTATTGTCGATAATGCCACTATTATTATTGTTATTATTGTTATTATCATTATAATTATTGGCATTACCATTATTATTATTGTTATTATCATTCTCATTATTGTTATTATTATTATTATTATTGTTATTACCATTATTATTATTGTTATTCTCATTAATATTTCTGTTATTATCATTATTATTATTGTTATTAGCACTATTATTATAGTTAATATCATCGTTATTGTTGTTATTATCATTATTACTACTGTTATTATCATTATTATTATACTTAATATCATCATTATTGTTGTTATCATCATTATTATTTCTGTTATTATCAACATTATTATCGTCATTACCATTATTATTATTGTTATTATCATTATGACTACTCGTATTATCATTATTATTATAGTTAATATCATCATTATTGTTTTATTATCAATATTATTAGTGTTATTGTCACTATTATTATTGTTATTATCATTATTATTTCTGTTATTATCATTATTATTATTGTTATTACCATTAATATTTCTGTTATTGTTAACGCTATTATTATTATTGTTATTACCATTATTATTATTGTTATTCTCACTATTATTTCTGTTATTATCGTTATTATTATTGTTATTATCATTATTATTTCATTTATTAGCATTATTATTTTTGTTATTAGCATTATTATTATTGTTATTACCATTAATATTTCTGTTATTGTTAACGCTATTGTTATTATTGTTATTACCATTATTATTATTGTTATTCTCATTACTACTTCTGTTATTATCATTATTATGTCTTTTATAATCATTATTATTATTGTTATTACCATTATTATTATTGTTATTATCATTATTATTTCTGTTATTATCGTTATTATTATGGTTATTACCATTGCTATTATTGTCATTATCATTATTATTATTGTTATTAGCATTATTATTATAGTTAATATCATCATTATTGTTGTTATTACCATTATTATTATTGTTATTATCATTATTATTTCTTTTATAATCATTATTATTATTGTTATTACCCTTATTATTATTGTTACCATCATTATTATTTGTGTTATTATCGTTATTATTATTCTTATTATCATTATTATTTATGTTATTATCATTATTATTATTGTTATTACCATTATTATTATTGTTATTATCATTTTCATTATTGTTATTATTATTATTATTATTGTTATTACCATTATTATTATTGTTATTCTCATTATTATTATTGTTATTATTATTATTATTATTATTATTATTATTATTATTATTACTGTTATTATCATTATTATTAGTGTTATTATTATTATTATTATTATAGTTAATATCATGATTATTGTTCTTTTTATCATTATTATTACCGTTATTATCATTATTACTGTCGATAATGTCATTATTATTATTGTTACTAACATCATTATTATTGTTACTACTATTATTATTTTTGTTATTACCATTATTGTAATTGTTATTATCATTATTATTTCGGTTATTATCATTATCATTATTATTTCTCTTATTATTATTATTATTATTATTGTTATTATTGTTATTATTGTTATTATCGTTATTATTAGTGTTATTATCATTATTATTATAGTTGTTATCATTATTATTGTCGATAATGCCACTATTATTATTGTTATTATTGTTATTATCATTATAATTATTGGCATTACCATTATTATTATTGTTATTATCATTCTCATTATTGTTATTATTATTATTATTATTGTTATTACCATTATTATTATTGTTATTCTCATTAATATTTCTGTTATTATCATTATTATTATTGTTATTAGCACTATTATTATAGTTAATATCATCGTTATTGTTGTTATTATCATTATTACTACTGTTATTATCATTATTATTATACTTAATATCATCATTATTGTTGTTATCATCATTATTATTTCTGTTATTATCAACATTATTATCGTCATTACCATTATTATTATTGTTATTATCATTATGACTACTCGTATTATCATTATTATTATAGTTAATATCATCATTATTGTTTTATTATCAATATTATTAGTGTTATTGTCACTATTATTATTGTTATTATCATTACTATTTCTGTTATTATCATTATTATTATTGTTATTATTATTATTATTATTACTGTTATTATCATCATTATTGTTGTTATTATCATTATTATTGTCGTTAATGTCATTATTATTCTTACTCTTGTTATCTTTGTTAGTATTGCTATTATCATAATCATTACTGTTATTATCATTATTATTGTCGATAATGCCATTATTATTATTGTTATTACCATTATTATTATAGTTAATATCATCGTTATTGTTGTTATTATCATTGTTACTACTGTTATTATCATTATTATTATAGTTAATATCATCATTATTATTTCCTTTATTATCATTATTATTAGTGTTATTATCACTATTATTTCTTTTATTATCATTATTATTATAGTTATTATCACTATTATAATTGTTAATAATATCATTATTGTTGTTATTGTCATTATTACTACTGCTATTATCATTATTATTATTGTTATTATCATTCTTATTAATGTCATTATTATTATTATTACTGTTATTATCATTATTAGTATTGCTATTATCATAATAATTACTATTATTATCATTATTATTGTCGATAATGCCATTATTATTATTGTTATTACCATTATTATTATAGTTAATATCATCGTTATTGTTGTTATTATCATTATTATTTCTCTTATTATTATTATTATTATTGTTATTAGCATTATTATTATTGTTATTACCATTATTATTATTGTTATTATCATTATTATTTCTGTTATTATCATTATTATTATTGTTATTACCATTATTATTATTACTATTGTTATTCTCATTTTTATTTCTGTTATTATCGTTATTATTATTGTTATTCTCATTATTATTTCTGTTATTATCGTTATTATTATTGTTATTATCATTATTATTTCCGTTTTTATCATTATTATTATTGTTATTATCATTATTATTATTATTGTTATTACCATCAATATTTCTGTTATTGTCATTATTGTTATTGTTAACGCTATTATTATTATTGTTATTACGATTATTATTATTGTTATTATCATTATTATTTCTTTTATACACATTATTATTATTGTTATTACAATTATTTCTGTTATTATCGTTATTATTATTGTTATTATCATTATTATTATTGTTATTATCATTATTATTTCTGTTATTATCATTATTAGTATTGCTGTTGTCATTATCATTACTGTTATTATCTTTATTATTGTCGATAATGCCATTATTATAATTGTTATTAGCATTATTATTATTGTCATTACCATTATTATTATTGTTATTATCATTATTATTTCTTTTATAATCATTATTATTATTGTTATTATCATTATTATTTCTGTTATTATCATTATTATTTCAATTATTATTATTATTACTATTGTTATTCTCATTTTTATTTCTGTTATTATCGTTATTATTATTGTTATTATCATTATTATTTCCGTCTTTATCATTATTATTATTGTTATTATCATTATTATTATTATTGTTATTACCATTAATATTTCTGTTATTGTCATTATTGTTATTGTTAACGCTATTATTATTATTGTTATTACGATTATTATTATTGTTATTATCATTATTATTATTGTTATTATCATTATTATTTCTGTTATTATCATTATTAGTATTGCTATTGTCATTATCATTACTATTATTATCTTTATTATTGTCGATAATGCCATTATTATAATTGTTATTAGCATTATTATTATTGTTATTATCATTATTATTTCTGTTATTATCATTACTATTATTGTTAGTACCATTATTATTATTGTTATTATCATTATTATTTCTGTTATTATCAATATTATTATTGTTATTATCATTATTGTTAGTGTTATTATCATTATTATTATAGTTAATATCATCATTATTGTTGTTATTATCAATATTATTAGTGTTATTGTCACTATTATTTCTGTTATTATCTTTATTAGTATTGCTATTATCATTATCATTACTGTTATTACCATTATTATTTCTGTCATTATCAACATTATTATTGTCATTACCATTATTATTATTGTTATTATCATTATGACTACTCGTATTATCATTATTATTATAGTTAATATCATCATTATTGTTTTATTATCAATATTATTAGTGTTATTGTCACTATTATTATTGTTATTATCATTACTATTTCTGTTATTATCATTATTATTATTGTTATTATTATTATTATTATTACTGTTATTATCATCATTATTGTTGTTATTATCATTATTATTGTCGTTAATGTCATTATTATTCTTACTCTTGTTATCTTTGTTAGTATTGCTATTATCATAATCATTACTGTTATTATCATTATTATTGTCGATAATGCCATTATTATTATTGTTATTATCATTCTTATGTGTTGTTATTATCATAATTAATACTGTTATTATGATTATTATTGTCGTTAATGTCATTATTATTATTATTACTGTTAATATCTTTATTAGTATTGCTATTATCATAATAATTACTATTATTATCATTATTATTGTCGATAATGCCATTATTATTATTGTTATTACCATTATTATTATAGTTACTATCATCGTTATTGTTGTTATTATCACTATTACTACTCTTATTATCATTATTATTATAGTTAATATCATCATTATTGTTGTTATCAGAATTATTATTTCTTTTATTATCATTATTATTAGTGTTATTATCACTATTATCTCTTTTATTATCATAATTATTATAGTTATTATCATTATTATTATTGTTGTTATTATCATTATTACTACTGTTATTTTCATTATTATTTCTGTTAGTATCATTATTATTTCTGTTATTATCATGATTAGTATTGTTATTATCATTATTATTTCTGTTATTATTATTATTATTATTGTTATTATCATTATTATTAGTGTTATTATCATTATTATTATTGTCATTACCATTATTACTACTGTTATTATCATTATTATTATTGTCATTACCATTATTATTATTACTGTTATTATCTTTATTAGTATTGCTATTATCATTATCATTACTGTTATTATCATTATTATTGCCGATAATGCCATTATTATTATTGTTATTATCATTATTATTTCTGTTATTATCATTACTATTATTGTTAGTACCATTATTATTATTGTTATTATCATTATTATTTCTGTTATTATCAATATTATTATTGTTATTATCATTATTGTTAGTGTTATTATCATTATTATTATAGTTAATATCATCATTATTGTTGTTATTATCAATATTATTAGTGTTATTGTCACTATTATTTCTGTTATTATCTTTATTAGTATTGCTATTATCATTATCATTACTGTTATTATCATTATTATTTCTGTCATTATCAACATTATTATTGTCATTACCATTATTATTATTGTTATTATCATTATGACTACTCGTATTATCATTATTATTATAGTTAATATCATCATTATTGTTTTATTATCAATATTATTAGTGTTATTGTCACTATTATTATTGTTATTATCATTACTATTTCTGTTATTATCATTATTATTATTGTTATTATTATTATTATTATTACTGTTATTATCATCATTATTGTTGTTATTATCATTATTATTGTCGTTAATGTCATTATTATTCTTACTCTTGTTATCTTTGTTAGTATTGCTATTATCATAATCATTACTGTTATTATCATTATTATTGTCGATAATGCCATTATTATTATTGTTATTATCATTCTTATGTGTTGTTATTATCATAATTAATACTGTTATTATGATTATTATTGTCGTTAATGTCATTATTATTATTATTACTGTTAATATCTTTATTAGTATTGCTATTATCATAATAATTACTATTATTATCATTATTATTGTCGATAATGCCATTATTATTATTGTTATTACCATTATTATTATAGTTACTATCATCGTTATTGTTGTTATTATCACTATTACTACTCTTATTATCATTATTATTATAGTTAATATCATCATTATTGTTGTTATCAGAATTATTATTTCTTTTATTATCATTATTATTAGTGTTATTATCACTATTATCTCTTTTATTATCATAATTATTATAGTTATTATCATTATTATTATTGTTGTTATTATCATTATTACTACTGTTATTTTCATTATTATTTCTGTTAGTATCATTATTATTTCTGTTATTATCATGATTAGTATTGTTATTATCATTATTATTTCTGTTATTATTATTATTATTATTGTTATTATCATTATTATTAGTGTTATTATCATTATTATTATTGTCATTACCATTATTACTACTCTTATTATCATTATTATTATAGTTAATATCATTATTATTGTTGTTATTACCATTATTATTATTGTTATTCTCATTATTATTTCTGTTATTATCGTTATTATTATTGTTATTATCATTACTATTTCATTTATTAGCATTATTATTTTTGTTATTACCATTATTATTATTGTTACTATCATTATTATTTCTGTTATTATCATTATTATTATTGTTATTACCATTAATATTTCTGTTATTGTTAACGCTATTATTATTATTGTTATTACCATTATTATTATTGTTATTCTCACTATTATTTCTGTTATTATCGTTATTATTATTGTTATTATCATTATTATTTCATTTATTAGCATTATTATTTTTGTTATTAGCATTATTATTATTGTTATTACCATTAATATTTCTGTTATTGTTAACGCTATTGTTATTATTGTTATTACCATTATTATTATTGTTATTCTCATTACTACTTCTGTTATTATCATTATTATGTCTTTTATAATCATTATTATTATTGTTATTACCATTATTATTATTGTTATTATCATTATTATTTCTGTTATTATCGTTATTATTATGGTTATTACCATTGCTATTATTGTCATTATCATTATTATTATTGTTATTAGCATTATTATTATAGTTAATATCATCATTATTGTTGTTATTACCATTATTATTATTGTTATTATCATTATTATTTCTTTTATAATCATTATTATTATTGTTATTACCCTTATTATTATTGTTACCATCATTATTATTTGTGTTATTATCGTTATTATTATTCTTATTATCATTATTATTTATGTTATTATCATTATTATTATTGTTATTACCATTATTATTATTGTTATTATCATTTTCATTATTGTTATTATTATTATTATTATTGTTATTACCATTATTATTATTGTTATTCTCATTATTATTATTGTTATTATTATTATTATTATTATTATTATTATTATTATTATTACTGTTATTATCATTATTATTAGTGTTATTATTATTATTATTATTATAGTTAATATCATGATTATTGTTCTTTTTATCATTATTATTACCGTTATTATCATTATTACTGTCGATAATGTCATTATTATTATTGTTACTAACATCATTATTATTGTTACTACTATTATTATTTTTGTTATTACCATTATTGTAATTGTTATTATCATTATTATTTCGGTTATTATCATTATCATTATTATTTCTCTTATTATTATTATTATTATTATTGTTATTATTGTTATTATTGTTATTATCGTTATTATTAGTGTTATTATCATTATTATTATAGTTGTTATCATTATTATTGTCGATAATGCCACTATTATTATTGTTATTATTGTTATTATCATTATAATTATTGGCATTACCATTATTATTATTGTTATTATCATTCTCATTATTGTTATTATTATTATTATTATTGTTATTACCATTATTATTATTGTTATTCTCATTAATATTTCTGTTATTATCATTATTATTATTGTTATTAGCACTATTATTATAGTTAATATCATCGTTATTGTTGTTATTATCATTATTACTACTGTTATTATCATTATTATTATACTTAATATCATCATTATTGTTGTTATCATCATTATTATTTCTGTTATTATCAACATTATTATCGTCATTACCATTATTATTATTGTTATTATCATTATGACTACTCGTATTATCATTATTATTATAGTTAATATCATCATTATTGTTTTATTATCAATATTATTAGTGTTATTGTCACTATTATTATTGTTATTATCATTACTATTTCTGTTATTATCATTATTATTATTGTTATTATTATTATTATTATTACTGTTATTATCATCATTATTGTTGTTATTATCATTATTATTGTCGTTAATGTCATTATTATTCTTACTCTTGTTATCTTTGTTAGTATTGCTATTATCATAATCATTACTGTTATTATCATTATTATTGTCGATAATGCCATTATTATTATTGTTATTACCATTATTATTATAGTTAATATCATCGTTATTGTTGTTATTATCATTGTTACTACTGTTATTATCATTATTATTATAGTTAATATCATCATTATTATTTCCTTTATTATCATTATTATTAGTGTTATTATCACTATTATTTCTTTTATTATCATTATTATTATAGTTATTATCACTATTATAATTGTTAATAATATCATTATTGTTGTTATTGTCATTATTACTACTGCTATTATCATTATTATTATTGTTATTATCATTCTTATTAATGTCATTATTATTATTATTACTGTTATTATCATTATTAGTATTGCTATTATCATAATAATTACTATTATTATCATTATTATTGTCGATAATGCCATTATTATTATTGTTATTACCATTATTATTATAGTTAATATCATCGTTATTGTTGTTATTATCATTATTATTTCTCTTATTATTATTATTATTATTGTTATTAGCATTATTATTATTGTTATTACCATTATTATTATTGTTATTATCATTATTATTTCTGTTATTATCATTATTATTATTGTTATTACCATTATTATTATTACTATTGTTATTCTCATTTTTATTTCTGTTATTATCGTTATTATTATTGTTATTCTCATTATTATTTCTGTTATTATCGTTATTATTATTGTTATTATCATTATTATTTCCGTTTTTATCATTATTATTATTGTTATTATCATTATTATTATTATTGTTATTACCATCAATATTTCTGTTATTGTCATTATTGTTATTGTTAACGCTATTATTATTATTGTTATTACGATTATTATTATTGTTATTATCATTATTATTTCTTTTATACACATTATTATTATTGTTATTACAATTATTTCTGTTATTATCGTTATTATTATTGTTATTATCATTATTATTATTGTTATTATCATTATTATTTCTGTTATTATCATTATTAGTATTGCTGTTGTCATTATCATTACTGTTATTATCTTTATTATTGTCGATAATGCCATTATTATAATTGTTATTAGCATTATTATTATTGTCATTACCATTATTATTATTGTTATTATCATTATTATTTCTTTTATAATCATTATTATTATTGTTATTATCATTATTATTTCAATTATTATTATTATTACTATTGTTATTCTCATTTTTATTTCTGTTATTATCGTTATTATTATTGTTATTATCATTATTATTTCCGTCTTTATCATTATTATTATTGTTATTATCATTATTATTATTATTGTTATTACCATTAATATTTCTGTTATTGTCATTATTGTTATTGTTAACGCTATTATTATTATTGTTATTACGATTATTATTATTGTTATTATCATTATTATTATTGTTATTATCATTATTATTTCTGTTATTATCATTATTAGTATTGCTATTGTCATTATCATTACTATTATTATCTTTATTATTGTCGATAATGCCATTATTATAATTGTTATTAGCATTATTATTATTGTTATTATCATTATTATTTCTGTTATTATCATTACTATTATTGTTAGTACCATTATTATTATTGTTATTATCATTATTATTTCTGTTATTATCAATATTATTATTGTTATTATCATTATTGTTAGTGTTATTATCATTATTATTATAGTTAATATCATCATTATTGTTGTTATTATCAATATTATTAGTGTTATTGTCACTATTATTTCTGTTATTATCTTTATTAGTATTGCTATTATCATTATCATTACTGTTATTACCATTATTATTTCTGTCATTATCAACATTATTATTGTCATTACCATTATTATTATTGTTATTATCATTATGACTACTCGTATTATCATTATTATTATAGTTAATATCATCATTATTGTTTTATTATCAATATTATTAGTGTTATTGTCACTATTATTATTGTTATTATCATTACTATTTCTGTTATTATCATTATTATTATTGTTATTATTATTATTATTATTACTGTTATTATCATCATTATTGTTGTTATTATCATTATTATTGTCGTTAATGTCATTATTATTCTTACTCTTGTTATCTTTGTTAGTATTGCTATTATCATAATCATTACTGTTATTATCATTATTATTGTCGATAATGCCATTATTATTATTGTTATTATCATTCTTATGTGTTGTTATTATCATAATTAATACTGTTATTATGATTATTATTGTCGTTAATGTCATTATTATTATTATTACTGTTAATATCTTTATTAGTATTGCTATTATCATAATAATTACTATTATTATCATTATTATTGTCGATAATGCCATTATTATTATTGTTATTACCATTATTATTATAGTTACTATCATCGTTATTGTTGTTATTATCACTATTACTACTCTTATTATCATTATTATTATAGTTAATATCATCATTATTGTTGTTATCAGAATTATTATTTCTTTTATTATCATTATTATTAGTGTTATTATCACTATTATCTCTTTTATTATCATAATTATTATAGTTATTATCATTATTATTATTGTTGTTATTATCATTATTACTACTGTTATTTTCATTATTATTTCTGTTAGTATCATTATTATTTCTGTTATTATCATGATTAGTATTGTTATTATCATTATTATTTCTGTTATTATTATTATTATTATTGTTATTATCATTATTATTAGTGTTATTATCATTATTATTATTGTCATTACCATTATTACTACTGTTATTATCATTATTATTATTGTCATTACCATTATTATTATTACTGTTATTATCTTTATTAGTATTGCTATTATCATTATCATTACTGTTATTATCATTATTATTGCCGATAATGCCATTATTATTATTGTTATTATCATTATTATTTCTGTTATTATCATTACTATTATTGTTAGTACCATTATTATTATTGTTATTATCATTATTATTTCTGTTATTATCAATATTATTATTGTTATTATCATTATTGTTAGTGTTATTATCATTATTATTATAGTTAATATCATCATTATTGTTGTTATTATCAATATTATTAGTGTTATTGTCACTATTATTTCTGTTATTATCTTTATTAGTATTGCTATTATCATTATCATTACTGTTATTATCATTATTATTTCTGTCATTATCAACATTATTATTGTCATTACCATTATTATTATTGTTATTCTCATTATGACTACTCGTATTATCATTATTATTATAGTTAATATCATCATTATTGTTTTATTATCAATATTATTAGTGTTATTGTCACTATTATTATTGTTATTATCATTACTATTTCTGTTATTATCATTATTATTATTGTTATTATTATTATTATTATTACTGTTATTATCATCATTATTGTTGTTATTATCATTATTATTGTCGTTAATGTCATTATTATTCTTACTCTTGTTATCTTTGTTAGTATTGCTATTATCATAATCATTACTGTTATTATCATTATTATTGTCGATAATGCCATTATTATTATTGTTATTACCATTATTATTATATTTAATATCATCGTTACTGTTGTTATTACCATTGTTACTACTGTCATTATCATTATTATTATAGTTAATATCATCATTATTGTTGTTATCAGCATTATTATTTCTTTTATTATCATTATTATTAGTGTTATTATCACTATTATCTCTTTTATTATCATAATTATTATAGTTATTATCATTATTATTATTGTTGTTATTATCATTATTACTACTGTTATTTTCATTATTATTTCTGTTAGTATCATTATTATTTCTGTTATTATCATGATTAGTATTGTTATTATCATTATTATTTCTGTTATTATTATTATTATTATTGTTATTATCATTATTATTAGTGTTATTATCATTATTATTATTGTCATTACCATTATTACTTCTGTTATTATCATTATTATTATTGTCATTACCATTATTATTATTACTGTTATTATCTTTATTAGTATTGCTATTATCATTATCATTACTGTTATTATCATTATTATTGCCGATAATGCCATTATTATTATTGTTATTATCATTATTATTTCTGTTATTATCATTACTATTATTGTTAGTACCATTATTATTATTGTTATTATCATTATTATTTCTGTTATTATCAATATTATTATTGTTATTATCATTATTGTTAGTGTTATTATCATTATTATTATAGTTAATATCATCATTATTGTTGTTATTATCAATATTATTAGTGTTATTGTCACCATTATTTCAGTTATTATCTTTATTAGTATTGCTATTATCATTATCATTACTGTTATTACCATTATTATTTCTGTCATTATCAACATTATTATTGTCATTACCATTATTATTATTGTTATTATCATTATGACTACTCGTATTATCATTATTATTATAGTTAATATCATCATTATTGTTTTATTATCAATATTATTAGTGTTATTGTCACTATTATTATTGTTATTATCATTACTATTTCTGTTATTATCATTATTATTATTGTTATTATTATTATTATTATTACTGTTATTATCATCATTATTGTTGTTATTATCATTATTATTGTCGTTAATGTCATTATTATTCTTACTCTTGTTATCTTTATTAGTATTGCTATTATCATAATAATTACTATTATTATCATTATTATTGTCGATAATGCCATTATTATTATTGTTATTACCATTATTATTATAGTTAATATCATCGTTATTGTTGTTATTATCATTATTATTTCTGTTATTATTATTATTATTATTGTTATTAGCATTATTATTATTGTTATTATCATTATTATTTCTTTTATAATCATTATTATTATTGTTATTATCATTATTATTTCTGTTATTATCATTATTATTATTGTTATTACCATTATTATTATTGTCATTATCATTATTATTTCAATTATTATTATTATTACTATTGTTATTCTCATTTTTATTTCTGTTATTATCGTTATTATTATTGTTATTCTCATTATTATTTCTGTTATTATCGTTATTATTATTGTTATTATCATTATTATTTCCGTTTTTATCATTATTATTATTGTTATTATCATTATTATTATTATTGTTATTACCATTAATATTTCTGTTATTGTCATTATTGTTATTGTTAACGCTATTATTATTATTGTTATTACGATTATTATTATTGTTATTATCATTATTATTTCTTTTATAATCATTATTATTATTGTTATTACCATTATTTCTGTTATTATCGTTATTATTATTGTTATTATCATTATTATTATTGTTATTATCATTATTATTTCTGTTATTATCATTATTAGTATTGCTGTTGTCATTATCATTACTGTTATTATCTTTATTATTGTCGATAATGCCATTATTATAATTGTTATTAGCATTATTATTATTGTCATTACCATTATTATTATTGTTATTATCATTATTATTTCTGTTATTATCATTATTATTATTGTTATTACCATTATTATTATTGTCATTATCATTATTATTTCTGTTATTATCATTATTATTTCAATTATTATTATTATTACTATTGTTATTCTCATTTTTATTTCTGTTATTATCGTTATTATTATTGTTATTCTCATTATTATTTCTGTTATTATCGTTATTATTATTGTTATTATCATTATTATTTCCGTTTTTATCATTATTATTATTGTTATTATCATTATTATTATTATTGTTATTACCATTAATATTTCTGTTATTGTCATTATCGTTATTGTTAACGCTATTATTATTATTGTTATTACGATTATTATTATTGTTATTATCATTATTATTTCTTTTATAATCATTATTATTATTGTTATTACCATTATTTCTGTTATTATCGTTATTATTATTGTTATTATCATTATTATTATTGTTATTATCATTCTTATTAATGTTATTATTATTATTATTACTGTTATTATCGTCATTATTGTTGTTATTATCATTTTTAATACTGTTATTATGATTATTATTGTCGTTAATGTCATTATTATTATTATTACTGTTATTATCTTTATTAGTATTGCTATTATCATAATAATTACTATTATTATCATTATTATTGTCGATAATGCCATTATTATTATTGTTATTACCATTATTATTATAGTTAATATCATCGTTATTGTTGTTATTATCATTGTTACTACTGTTATTATCATTATTATTATAGTTAATATCATCATTATTATTTCCTTTATTATCATTATTATTAGTGTTATTATCACTATTATTTCTTTTATTATCATTATTATTATAGTTATTATCATTATTATAATTGTTAATATTATCATTATTGTTGTTATTGTCATTATTACTACTGCTATTATCATTATTATTATTGTCATTACCATTATTATTATTGTTATTATCATTCTTATTAATGTTATTATTATTATTATCACTGTTATTATCGTCATTATTGTTGTTATTATCATTTTTAATACTGTTATTATGATTATTATTGTCGTTAATGTCATTATTATTATTATTACTGTTATTATCTTTATTAGTATTGCTATTATCATAATAATTACTATTATTATCATTATTATTGTCGATAATGCCATTATTATTATTGTTATTACCATTATTATTATAGTTAATATCATCGTTATTGTTGTTATTATCATTATTATTTCTGTTATTATTATTATTATTATTGTTATTAGCATTATTATTATTGTTATTACCATTATTATTATTGTTATTATCATTATTATTTCTTTTATAATCATTATTATTATTGTTATTATCATTATTATTTCTGTTATTATCATTATTATTATTGTTATTACCATTATTATTATTGTCATTATCATTATTATTTCTGTTATTATCATTATTATTTCAATTATTATTATTATTACTATTGTTATTCTCATTTTTATTTCTGTTATTATCGTTATTATTATTGTTATTCTCATTATTATTTCTGTTATTATCGTTATTATTATTGTTATTATCATTATTATTTCCGTTTTTATCATTATTATTATTGTTATTATCATTATTATTATTATTGTTATTACCATTAATATTTCTGTTATTGTCATTATTGTTATTGTTAACGCTATTATTATTATTGTTATTACGATTATTATTATTGTTATTATCATTATTATTTCTTTTATAATCATTATTATTATTGTTATTACCATTATTTCTGTTATTATCGTTATTATTATTGTTATTATCATTATTATTATTGTTATTATCATTATTATTTCTGTTATTATCATTATTAGTATTGCTGTTGTCATTATCATTACTGTTATTATCTTTATTATTGTCGATAATGCCATTATTATAATTGTTATTAGCATTATTATTATTGTCATTACCATTATTATTATTGTTATTATCATTATTATTTCTGTTATTATCATTATTATTATTGTTATTACCATTATTATTATTGTCATTATCATTATTATTTCTGTTATTATCATTATTATTTCAATTATTATTATTATTACTATTGTTATTCTCATTTTTATTTCTGTTATTATCGTTATTATTATTGTTATTCTCATTATTATTTCTGTTATTATCGTTATTATTATTGTTATTATCATTATTATTTCCGTTTTTATCATTATTATTATTGTTATTATCATTATTATTATTATTGTTATTACCATTAATATTTCTGTTATTGTCATTATCGTTATTGTTAACGCTATTATTATTATTGTTATTACGATTATTATTATTGTTATTATCATTATTATTTCTTTTATAATCATTATTATTATTGTTATTACCATTATTTCTGTTATTATCGTTATTATTATTGTTATTATCATTATTATTATTGTTATTATCATTATTATTTCTGTTATTATCATAATTAGTATTGCTATTGTCATTATCATTACTATTATTATCTTTATTATTGTCGATAATGCGATTATTATAATTGTTATTAGCATTATTATTATTGTTATTATCATTATTATTACTGTTATTATCATCATTATTGTTGTTATTATCATTATTATTGTCGTTAATGTCATTATTATTCTTACTCTTGTTATCTTTGTTAGTATTGCTATTATCATAATCATTACTGTTATTATCATTATTATTGTCGATAATGCCATTATTATTATTGTTATTACCATTATTATTATAGTTAATATCATCGTTATTGTTGTTATTATCATTGTTACTACTGTTATTATCATTATTATTATAGTTAATATCATCATTATTATTTCCTTTATTATCATTATTATTAGTGTTATTATCACTATTATTTCTTTTATTATCATTATTATTATAGTTATTATCATTATTATAATTGTTAATATTATCATTTTGTTGTTGTTATCATTATTACTACTGCTATTATCATTATTATTATTGTCATTACCATTATTATTATTGTTATTATCATTCTTATGTGTTGTTATTATCATAATTAATACTGTTATTATGATTATTATTGTCGTTAATGTCATTATTATTATTATTACTGTTAATATCTTTATTAGTATTGCTATTATCATAATAATTACTATTATTATCATTATTATTGTCGATAATGCCATTATTATTATTGTTATTACCATTATTATTATAGTTAATATCATCGTTATTGTTGTTATTATCATTATTACTACTGTCATTATCAATATTATTATAGTTAATATCATCATTATTGTTGTTATCATCAGTATTATTTCTTTTATTATCATTATTATTAGTGTTATTATCACGATTATTTCGTTTGTTATCATTATTATTATAGTTATTATCATTATTATTATTGTTAATATCATCATTATTGTTGTTATTATCATTATTACTACTGATATTATCATTATTATTTCTGTTAGTATCGTTATTATTTCTGTTATTATCATTATTAGTATTGTTATTATCATTATTATTTCTGTTATTATTATTATTATTGTTGTTATTATCATTATTATTAGTGTTATTATCATTATTATTATTGTCATTACCATTATTACTACTGTTATTATCATTATTGTTATTGTCATTACCATTATTATTATTACTGTTATTATCGTCATTATTGTTGTTATTATCATAATTATTACTGTTATTATCTTCATTAGTATTGCTATTATCATTATCATTACTGTTATTATCATTATTATTGCCGATAATGCCATTATTATTATTGTTATTACCATTATTATTATTGTTATTATCATTATTATTAGTGTTATTATCATTATTATTATTGTCATTACCATTATTACTACTGTTATTATCATTATTATTATTGTCATTACCATTATTATTATTACTGTTATTATCGTCATTATTGCTGTTATTATCATAATTATTACTGTTATTATCTTTATTAGTATTGCTATTATCATTATCATTACTGTTATTATCATTATTATTGCCGATAATGCCATTATTATTATTGTTATTACCATTATTATTATTGTTATTATCATTATTATTAGTGTTATTATCATTATTATTATTGTTATTATTATTATTATTACTGTTATTATCATTATTATTAAGTTATTATTATTATTATTTCTGTTATTATCATTATTATTATTGTTATTATCATTATTATTACTGTTCATATCATTATTAGTATTGTTAGTATCATTATCATTATAGTTAATATCATCTTTATTGTTGTCATTATCATTATTATTGTTGTTATTGTCCTTATTATTATTGTTACTATCATTATTATTAGTGTTACTGTCATTATTATTAGTGTTATTATCATTATTATTATTGTTATTATCATTATTATTACTGTTAATATCATTATTAGTATTGTTAGTATTATTATCATTATAGTTAATATCATCTTTATTGATGTTATTATCATTATTATTACTGTTAATATCATTATTAGTATTGTTAGTATCATTATTATGATTGTAATTATGATTATTATCACTGTTATTCTCATTATTATTACTGTTATTTTCATTATTTGTATTGTTATTATCATTATCATTGTCACGGTTATCGCCGAAGCAAGGTAATTCACACTGCATTTGCCGAACAGAATCTACTTTATTCAGAATCGATAGTTACATTTATAATATACGTTTTCGCACTGGAGGGGGTGAACTTGGAAATTGGGTGTGGATTAACGATAGAATGTGGACGTAAGGCTTTTTGGATGTGGCGCGTGACTTCTAGGAAGTCCAGTGGAATGTCTGACCAAGGGATTTTGGACATCGTTACAATAACGATAATAACAATACTAATAATGATAATAACAGTAATAATAATGATAATAACAATAATAATAACGATAATAACAATAATAATAAGGACAATAAAAACAATAATAATGATATTAACTATGATAATAATGGTAATAACACTAGTAATAATGATAATGACACTAATAATAATGATCATTACAATAATAATGATGATAGTAACACTAATAATAATGATAATGACAGTAATGATAATGATAACAACAGTAATAATAATGATAACAACAGTATTAGAATTGATAATAACGACAATGATAATGACAATAACGCCAATAATAATGACAATGACGACAATAATAATGATAATAACAACAATGATGATGATATTATCTGTAATGATGATGATAATAACAATACAAATAATGATAATAACAGTAATAATAATGATAATGACAATAATAATGATGATAATAACAGTAATAATAATAACAATAACAACAATAATAGGGATAAAAACATCTAATAATAATGACAATAACAGTAATCATAATGATAATAAAACTAATAATAATGATAATAAGAATAATAATAATGAGAATAACAGTGATAATAATGGTAATAAGAATAATAATAATGACAATAACGACAATAGTAATTATAATATGAGTAATAATAATGTTAATAACAGTAATATTAATGATAGTAACACTAATAATAATGATAATTACAGTAATAATAATGATAATAACAATAATAATAATAACAGTAATATTAATGATAATAACAATAATAATAATGTTAATAAGAGAAATAATAATTGTAAGAACAGTAATAATAATGATAATAACAATAATAATGATACTACCAATTGTAGGGATGTGGGAGAAATCGACCGAAAAACCATCGCCGAACGGTACCCGGCGCCTAACGGTAATCGGCGCCTAACGGAAAAAAAGAGAGGTGACGAAAAAACCTGTGTGAGTCAGCTGCTGGGATGCATGCAGAAATCGCTCACCTTAGTCGTCGGCGTCGATAACAAACATCGAGCGAAGGCGAGCGTCCGCGAGGCTAATTGCGAGAGAGAGAGACAGAGAGAGAGAGTGTGTGCGAGAGAGAGAAAAACCGCGAAATCTGTGTGACCGCGAGTATGTAGACGATTTTTGTATATAAACCGCGGCGTCGCGAAGAAAGGGCAGAGAGAAAAGAGAGACCGTGACCTAGCGAGTGCATAGCGAGAGTACCGTGAGAATAGAGTGAGATACCGTGAGATAGCGTAAATTGTAGAAGAGTCTGTAGAAATAAATATCTTTTATTTGAGAAATCACGAGGGAGAGTCAATTTGGCAATCAATATCCCTACACACTAATAATAAAGACAATAACAACAATAATATTGATAATAACAGTAGTAATAATAATAACGACAATAATAATGATAATAACTGTAATAATAATGATAGTAACACTAATAATAATGATAATAACAATAATAATGATGATAGTAACACTAATAATAATGATAATAACAGGAGTAATAATAATAATACCAATAATAATCATGATAATAACAGTAATAATAATGATAATAACACCAATAATAATGATAATAACAATAATCATAATGATAATCACAAGAATAATAACGATAACAACACTAATAATAATGATAAGAACAGTAATAATAATGACAGTAACGACAATAATAATGATAATAACTGTAATAATAATGATAATAACAGGAATAATAATGACAATAACAATAATAATGATGACAATAACGATAATAATAATGATAATGTAGGATTGGCGGGACCTCCAGACCCGAAAGGACAAAAGGATGCGGAAAAGGGCGTGTATCAGGCGGACGCCGGTGGCTCAGTTGGGAGCGTCGACGACTCGTAATCTGAGGGGCACGGGTTCGATTCCCGTTTCAAGTCCGAATTTTTTCCGTATTCCTACAATAATAACAGAAATAATAATGATAATAACAGTAATCATAATGATAATGACACTAATAATAATGATAATTACAATAATAATAATGATAGTAACACTAATAGTAATGGCAATAACAATAATAATAATGATAATAACACTAATAATAATGATAATAACAGTGATAATAATGATAATACCAATAATAATAAAGATAATAACGGTACTCATAATGATAATAACAATAACAATAATGATAATAACAACAATAATGATAATATTAACTATAATGATAATGATACTAACAATACTAATAATGATATTAACACTAATAATAATGATAATTACAGTAATAATAATGATAATAACAATAATAATAATAATGAGAATAACAGTAATAATAATGATAATAACAGTAATAATAATGATAATAACAATGATAATGATGATAATAACAACAATGATGATGATGTTAACTGTAATGATAGTGATAATAATAATGCAAATAATGATAGTAACAGTAATAATAATGATAATACCAATAATAATAATGATAATAACAACCATGATGATGATATTAACTGTAATGATAATGATAATAACAGTAACAATAATAATAATGACAGTAACACTAATAATAATGATAATAACAATAATAATAATGATAGTAACACAAATAGTAATGACAATAACAATAATAATAATGAAAATAACAGTAATAATAATAATAATAGCAATAATAATAATAATAATAATAGCAATAATAATAATGATAGTAACACTAATAATAATGTTAATAACAGTAATAATAATAATAATAATAGCAATAATAATAATGAGAATAACAGTAATAATAATGATAATAACAGTAATAAAAATGGCAATAACGACAATAATAATGACAATAGCGACAATAATAATGACAATAACGCCAATAACAATGATAATATCTGTAATAATAATGATAATAACAATAATAATAATGACAATAACAATAATAAGAATGACAATAACAATAAGAATAATGATAAGGACAATAATACTAATGATGGTAACACAAAATTAATGATAATAACAATAATAACACTAATAATAATGACAATAACAACATTATTAATGATAATAACAATAACAATAATGATAGTAACACTAATAATAATGATAATAACAACAATGATGATGATATGAACTGTAATGATAATGATAATAACAATACTAATAATGATATTAACAGTAATAATAATGGTAATAACAATAATAATAATGATAATAACAACAATAATAATGATAATAACAGTAATAATATTGGCAATAACAATAATAAGAATGACAATACCGACAATAATAATGATAATAACAATAATAATAATAATGATAAAAGCATCTAATAATAATAACAATAACGACAATAATAATGACAATAACAGTCATCATAGTGATAATAAAAATAATAATAATGATAATAACTGTGCAATATAGTTATTTTATTAGAAATGATTTAATACACCTTGCTTTCACAAAGACGCTAGGACGCTTATTGCGTGCCATGCAACCGTTCGCTTCGCGCTACGTTCCCCCTGCCGAATCAAACAAAAGACGGGGGGCTCCATCCTTCCACGCGCAATATACTGGGATACAGGAAAGCAATCTCACACACACCGCCCTTTTTTTTATTGCCAGTTAATTTGTAATATTTCCCTTACATTGTTATATAGCTTAGGTCCAGTCAAAGCCTTAGTCAAACAATCTGCACGCATATGAATACTAGGAACATGAGTTACAAAGATATTATTCTCTTTCATACCTTCTCTAATAAAATGAAATTTTCTATTTAACAATTTCGTCCGCGATTTATAATGTCTACCGTTTGACAATTTTATCACATTTAGGCTATCACATTTTATTTGTTTCTTTATCTCATTCTTTTCTATTACTTCTCTCAACAGCCGACTTAGCCATATCACATCTTTCATTCCTTCAATCATAGGTTCCAACTCGCTCTCAGTTGACGACAAGGCAACTGAATATTGTTTTTTACTCCTCCACTGAATTAGATCACCATTTCGATACACTAATGTCCCGGTAAAAGATTTAGCATCTTTCGTTATGTCCCATAACGCATCAGTTTCGCAGTCTATTCGATGTCGTATGTTTTTCCCCCATAACATAAACGGTAATTAATTGTTCCCTTTAAATATCGTAGCACTCTCTTTAATTCCGTCATGTGTATTTCCCTCGCATCATTATTATATTGAGACAAATAATTTAGTGCAAAAGCAATGTCTGGTCTTGTATTAACACTTAAAAACATTAGCCTTCCTACCAATTCCTGATATTCTTTGACATTACATTTATCACTATTTTCATAGTTGTCCATTTTTACATTCACATCAATCGTAGTGGACGTACTATTGCATTCATCCATGCCATACATAGCTAATAGTCTTTTTATATAGTCTTCTTGATGCACACACACTCTCTCATTCTCCTGTTCTACTTGCACACCTAATATATGTCTAGCATCCCCCAAACATTTCAAGTCTATTTTATTTCCTATTCTACTCATATAATAGTTTTCTATGTCTTGGTCACTTGCTACAACTACCATATCGTCCACGTGTACTGCACAGTACAAAAAACTATGTCCCTCAGTTTTATAAAATAAACACTGATCTTCCCTCGATTGACACATCCCACTTTTTGTCATTACCTCTGTCAAGTACTCATTCCAACATTTGCCAGCTTGTTTTAAACCATAAATACTTTTCTTTAGTTTGCACGCTGTATTTTTACTGTGTCCATATCCATCTGGTATTTTCATGTATATCTCATCCTTTAATACTCCATGTAGGAAAGCAGTTTTTACGTCATACATTCTCACCTTTTTGTTTCTTTCTGCAGCAACACTCAGAAGTACTCTAATCGATTCTATTCGGGCAACAGGAGAAAACGTTTCAGTGTAATCAAATCCAGGGCGTTGTGCACACCCCATAGCAACTCAGCGGGCCTTGTATCGTGGTTCTCTTGTACCACAGTTCTCTTTAATACTGTAAATCCACTTGCTTCTTATTACCTTTTTATCTTTGGGGTAAGGCACTATGTCCCATACAACATGTCTCTTTATACATTCCATCTCTTCATCCATTGCCCTTTTCCACTTTTCCCACTGGTTAGAATTTCTTGCTTGTTCGACGTTCATAGGCATTTCTTCATCCATCACAACCATTGCTGAGCTTTTACCCTTTAATCTCTCTGATCTTCTCAAGTTTTGCTCTCTGGCATTCTTCCAACATTGTTCTCTTTCTAATTGTTTACGAACTTCCATTGCTTCACGTGTAGTGTTTCTTGGCCTTCCTGCTGTTCTGTTTATTGCACTCCTTTGTACATTGTTTGGTATATTCGTTTCTGCTCTTTCCTCATTTATGATATCCCCATCTGTAGACTCTTCTTCTAAATATCCATCAAATGTCTCTATTTCATCATTGTCAACACCATTTGTTTCGTCCAAAATTATTTCATTCTGAGTGTCTCTTTCACATTCATTTTCTTTATCTTCGTTGTCAAGTCCTATAAATATTAAGTCATGCTTTTTATTATGGTCTTTTATTTGCTTACCTTTCAATAGATCTACACCATTCCTGCTCTCATCAAATTTTACGTCACAAGCGCATTGTACCTTATCTGCAACACATCCAAATCTCTTCATATATCCCACATTTGATTTTCTTCCAACATAGTTCATAGGGTGTCTTTCCGTGAATTGATGTCTTTACTCTATTTTTTATGTGGGCTGCTGTGCACACTGCCTCTCCCCAGAAATCCATCGGAATCTCACAATCGCTAATCATTGATCTTGTTATCTCAATTATTGATCTGTTCATTCTCGCTATTAATCCGTTGCTTTGTGGGGTCCATGGTGGGCTAAACTCATGCTTGATGCCTTTGTTATCTAACCGCTCCTTTAGATCATTACTAACATATTCTCCTCCATTATCTGATCGTATGGCCTTCAACCTCATACCAGTTTCATTTTCCTTTTGTTTTATCAACTTGATCAGTTCACATCCAGCTTCACTTTTTTGGCACAGCAATGATACAAAAACAAATCTCGAATAGTCATCTACTACAGTCATAATATAATTTTTACCTCCTTTCGTTGTTGGTCTCACCGGTCCAATTAGGTCTGTATGCCATAAATCCATCAATTTTTCTGCTCTTCTCTTTTCTACTCTTGGATGTGTCTTTTGACATGCCTTTCCTTCTATACATGCCTCACACTGTCCATTTCGTGCATTTCTTCTCTCCATTCCTGAAACTAAATCCTGAGCTCTCATTTGCGTTATTATATCTCTATCGACATGCCCTAGTCTCCTGTGCCATACATCATCATCATTAACAGATTTCACTTTTTCATCACCCATTATATCTGTTTTAACATAATACCCGTTTCCCTCTCTTACAGCCTTCATTTCTACTTGGTTTTCATCTTTATACACTATCGCACTGTCTTTATCAAACTTTACTTTGTACCCATGGTCTGTAAACTTCGCTACGGACAACAAATTTGAATTGAGATCTGGAACGTGTAATACATTCCTTAACCGAACACTATTATGAACATCTTTCTGCTTCATTACAATTTCCCCTATCCCGCTTGAAACAATTTTTCTACCTTCTTTGTCAGTTAACGTTATTTCCCTACTGTCACTTTCTATTTTTCTAAAAATGTCTCCATCGCTTGACGTGTGGCTTATCGAACACGAATCTAACAGCCAAAGAGTGCCTGTTTTATTATAGTTGCCTGTCTCACTGTCACTGTATTGTTTCACGTCACATTTGTATATACTTTCTTTAACTGGTGCATTCTCTCTTACGCTCATTATACTTTCATCTCCTGTTCGCATTATTCTATCTCCCCTTCTTTGTCCATGAAAGCCTCTTCCTCTTGTATTGCCACGATAGTTGTTTCCTCTTCCCCTTGTATTTGTAAACTGTCTCTGCTTGTTACATTCCGAAGCAATATGATCCACTCCATTGCAATTAAAACATTTTTGTCTTGCACGACACTGATCTGCAAAGTGACCCCTTCTCCCACATTTAAAACATTTTATGTCATTTCTTGTGCCCTCTCTTACCTTTCACACATTCTCATTATCTCTTTCTTCACGCCCTTTTGCTTTTCTCATCTCTTCTTGTTTTAGCGCGTAACGCATGTCATTTATTGTCACATTGCTCTGGCTCTGTAGTATCCTCATGTTCGATTCGAATTCTGTCCACAGACCCTTTAAAATAAACATCTTTAATTCAAATTCTTCAATGTTCTTACCTAGCTGTTAGCATTTGTTTTTTAATCCTTCGGCTCTGTTCAGGTAGTCGTCTACGTTTTCTTCCCTCCTCATTTTTAGGTTGGTCAGCTCGCTCAGGGATCTTGTTTTCAACTGTTCTGTTTCGGCCGCCATGTTTAATTTTATGAGATTCCACAATTTTTCAGCATTTCTTTCGTGGCTCCATTTTAGTTATTGAGCTTCGGTCATGGTATTTATCCTGATCGTTCACGCCGTGTAATTTTCAATATCCCACTCGTTCCATACCCGATACTTCCTATCAAATTCTTTTTCACCTTCCTCCGGCTTTCCCGGCGGTTTTACGCCCATTAGTTTTTTCCAGAGTCTTTAGGATCGAAGTATGCCCATAAAAAATAATTTGTGTCGTTTAATGGCTCGACGCCCGCGATGTTCCAATTCTCTGCCATTGCGGCGCACGTGGTCACTCACTCTTTCTTTTTAATTGACTTTCCTAACTTCTCTTTAATTATCCACTCAATTCGCATCCCTCTCTTTTGTGCAACCACGCTCTGCTACCATTTATGCAATATAGTTATTTTATTAGAAATGATTTAATACACCATGCTTCCACAAAGACGCTAGGCCGGTAATTGCGTGTCATGCAACCGTTCGCTTCGAGCTACGTTCGCCCTGCCGAATCAAACAGAAGACGGGGGGCTCCATCCTTCCACGCGCAATATACTGGGGTACAGGAAAACAATCTCACACAATAACAACAATAATGATGATATTAACTAAAATGATAATGATAATAACAATAATAATAATGATAATAACAACAATGGTGATGATATTAACTGTAATGATAATGATAACAACAATACTAATAATGATAATAACAGTAATGGTAATGATAATAACAATAATAATAATGATAATAACAACAATGGTGATGATGTTAACTGTAATGATAATGATAATAATAATACAAATAATGATAATAACAGTAATAATAATGACAATAACGACAATAATAATGACAATAACGCCAATAATAATGATAAGAACAGTAATAATAATGATAATAACAGTAATCATAATGAGAATAACAATAATAATAATGATAATAACAATAATGATGATGATATTAACTATAATGATAATGTCACGGTTATCGCCGAAGCAAGGTAATTCACACTGCGTTTGCCGAACAGAATCTACTTTATTAAGAATCGATAGTTACATTTATAATATACGTTTTCGCACTGGAGGGGGTGAACTCGGAAATTGGATGTGGATTAACGATGGAATGTGGACGTAAGGTTTCTTGGTTGTGACGCGAATTTCTAGGAGCGGAAGTGGAATGCTAGACTAAGGATTTTAGTGCGGCGCGTGGCTTCTAGGAAGTCCAATGGAATGTCTGACCAAGGGATTTTGGATATCGTTACACCCCCTTCGTTACATAGAATTTGTCCTCAAATTTACTTAAACTTGATGGGTTTCGCAGGTTTTACAATTGTATCGTATTTGCTGCTTATTTCTGAAAAGTGTACCCGAGTTGTTTCTGGTGGAACTACGGGGGTGGTATTGTGACTATTCTGGCAAAATATCTGAATACAGAGGTTTTTTCCGGGCAACCCTGAGAATCGAAAGCATTTAAATAATCCATATACGATAAGAAGACCTAGCGCGCCACAACCAAGGTAGGTAACAATACTGTAGAATTTTTCGGCCCAACTTCTAATTCGCCGTTCTTTACGAATTCTGGCCAATGTATCGTCCAATTGATCCAAATTTTTTTCATACTGTCCGATTGACTCTAGTTGCGCATGATTAGGAAGTGACGGGATTTTGTTGCGGAGTAACTGTACATCATCAACCGAATAATTTAAAGATACCGGGTGGAATCGCGTTTCAAATTCTATAGTGGTGTTACCTCCTCCTATCCTCATTGTGATTAACGGAGTACTTAGTGTACAGTCGCCGAAAACTTCTATAAGACTAGGAATGTCAATGGTTGAGGTTAATTGCTCGTTTTCACAAGTTATTCGGGTTCGCATCCCGTTTCGTGGTATTACTATGTATTTACCGACGGCCTTCAATGGAATGTAGCTGACATCGTTTATCACTATAGGTGTTACGTGACAGGCGGTCGCTGGCCTTACTACGTTGCAGAGAATTTCTGCTGTGCAATCGGCTGAGCTTAATTGATTATGTTCTGGTATATTACGTCTACAAATGAAATATCCTAATGTTTTTTTTTGCAGTTTCCTAACGTGACATCATCAATAGGTATGTATGATAATTTATGTGAAAATACGAAAGAGTGCTCGACAAGAAGAACTTCAAAGAGATCGTTATGCTTTTTCGGAACTGAGTACAGGCGCAATATCTTCCATGTTTCATTCTCAATTACAGGAACTTTTATAGAATATATCAATTTACCCTTACTGCAAAGTATGGCGATCTGGCTCATCATAATGAATGTATTGTAATTACGAGTCGTGAGTGGAATCACGGAAGGTATATTTGCCTTTTCGTATACAGTTTTTAAGTGTAGTATAAAATCATCTGGTGGTACTAATTCCGGGTGTACAATTCCGTTATAAGCTAACGTTGGAACAGATAGTAATACATGCGTGTCCTCGCTTAATTGACCTACTAAGAGCGTTAAAGCAGTAAGTTGCGTCAATACGTGGGCTAAGTATTCGGTTGATCTCGTTTCATTTAATATAGCTCTAATTATTCTATCGTATGTGTCATGCATCGCTTTTACAGACTCCAAACTATTCTCACGTAACATTGATTTAATTAGTAATGACTGATTTGATATTGCGGAAGAGAGTTGATTGTCGATTTCGAATAATTTGCCTATGTTTGAATTTATGACAGATAAATCGGATTCGTCTAATGTGCCAAATAGTGTTTTTGAAAGAGTGCCTATCGCATTTATCAAACCGCATTTTCGTCGCGAACGTAATGTGGTAAGTTCGGATAATCGAGAAAGTGAATTGATCACCCGCTGGATTCGCTGTTGAACGAGATTGATTTCACGGGCTGCGCTGAAATTATGGAGTTTACATGTTTCTGCGATCTTTGCTGCCATTGCCGCTATTTTGGACACTCGTTGCTTAGGTACCGTTGCATCTACCGCGACGATCATGTTCCACTCTTGTGAGAATAGGTGGGCTTCTCCGATGACTTCAAGGAACACGTTCGTGTTGCCCAGTGGTGTTATACGAAGGGCGTCGGATAAACCCAGCAGAAGCAGAAGAATGATCATCCTGAAATCAACAATGATACAATTTTAACCGGTTACCATGTACCGTAAATTCTCGTCCGTCAAATATGACAGTATAGTTAGGAGTTTTAATCGATTTAATGATCGCGGGTCCGAGCCATTCTGGTCGCAGCTTGCTGCGCGAATAGTCGTTGTGAATGAGCACCCTATCTCCTACTTTAAAGATGACTTGTGGTTTGATAATTCCGTCGTCTTGAACGAGCTGATTCGTCCGCTTGGTGTCTTCCAGTGTTTTACGAGCATCTCGTAGTGCGGCTTCGTGTCGTTTCTTCCATCGCAAAAACAGTTCTTCCCGGGTCAATGCTGGCGTAAGGGCAATTGTGTAGGGTAAAACTGCCATTCTACCAAAAGTAAGTTCAAATGGGGTTTTGCCCGTGCTTTCGTGTATAGAGGTGTTATAACCGAATGCCAACATGTTTAGTTTTTCGTTCCAATTTATGTCCTTATCTTTTATGGTTGTCCGAATCATTTCCTTGACTACTCCGTTTGCTCGTTCTAGCGAACCGTTTGATTGTGGGTGGAAGGCAGTTGTCGTTATGTGACCTATTTCCAATATATTTTCAAAATCAGCAGTAATTTTTGATACAAAATTCTGTCCCTGGTCCGTGAGTATATGCTTAGGCGATCCGAATAGATATATCCAATATTTCAAAAGTGCCTCTACTATTTGAACAGATGAAGTTTGTTTTAATGGAACTAATACAAGATACTTAGTTAATTGATCTTGAATTGATAATATATCCGTTACCTTTGTCCGTCTGTGGGAGAGGACCTATAATGTCGGCTGCGATTTTGTCGTTTGGGTAAAAAGGCGTGTCAGGTATTATTGGTTTCTCCTTTGATCTAATCCGTGTTAGCTTCCAACGCTGGGAAGTATCGCACTTCCTTATGAATTCCTTGATGTCGTCCTGCATATTCGGCCAACATGCTACCAACTTGACCTGTTCCAAAGTTTTATTCTCTCCGAAGTGCTGTGCATATTGTGAGTTGTGGTTTTCGTTGATAATTTGTATCTTCTCCTCAGGCGTGAATGGAATCCCTCTCGGATTTTCACAATATTGGACCCTGTGTCTCTTCAAGTGTCCGGAGATATAGCGTAGTATGTCCCTGAGGTGGAGTTTTTCGAAATTCGTCCATATGTCGTCCGATAACTATATACGAACAAATTTCCGTTTAGGTTCCATATATTCGTTTGTTAGTGCCTTTAAGTAAATGTACCATTTGGTCACATCTAAAGTTCCAAGCTTTTCTTTTTGCACCTGCAACCAATTAAAACCATAAGCAGTGGGTCGGATGTCTAACACGAAATCGAACTCTCTTAATCAATCATGATAATCCGAAGGTAGTTGGTCTGTTTCATTTTCCGTGTCCGTAGAAGAGGTTTCCTCGTCATTGTCGGATATCAAATTGTCAGCGTCTAGACGTTGGGTGATCTTCAAGTCGTAGTCTCCATCGCGCTAGCCTTGATGTTGGATCTTTAATATTAAAGAACCATGTAAGCGCTTGATGGTCGGTGCGGATGGTGAACCGTCGCCCCCAAAGGTATTGCCTCAGTCTTTTGGTGGCCCATACTATGGCCAGTAATTCTTTTTCAGTTGTGCTGTAATTCCTTTCGGCTGGGTTCAACGTTCGAGACATGTAGCAGCACGGTTTCCCATCTTGGGAGAGAACCGCTCCTAGTCCTTCCTCTGAGGCGTCCGTAGTCAAAGTGAATGGTTTCGAAGGGTCAGGAAATTGCAGGAAAGGATCCTCACACAGCTACTGTCGCAAGATGTCGAAGGCTGTCTGTTGTGCGTCAGTCCAGTAAAACGGGGTTTCCTTTTTAGTTAAGTCGGTCAGAGGCTTTGCGATTTTGGCGACATTTTTTATAAATTTACGATAATAATGGTTTGCGTGCGGCATCTACGCGCACAAATACGTGTGTACACGTGTATAAATCTTTAAAAATGAATGGTTTCTTTTTATGAACATGGTGAGCTGTTGAAATCGGTTTGATTTGCCTTATATGGTCTTTGAATTTCTGTAGAAAAAATGTTGGATCTGATGGGACTTCTTCATCCGCGAAAAATTCCCCGGGTAATCTCAGCGAATTTCCGAATAGCATTTCTGCTGCTGATGCCTGGATGTCCGGTTTGAAGCTGGTTCTTAAACCGAGAAGAACTGTTGGTAAAATTTCTGCCCAATCTTCCGTATTATGGCAAGCAATGGCTGTTTTCAACGATCTATGCCATCTTTCTATAATTCCATTCGACGTCGGGTGATATGCGATTGTGCGGATTCTTTTGCAGCCGATTAAATTCATCAGGCATTCAAATTGATAGGATTCGAATTGCGGACCTCTATCCGTGGTGATGCTTACTGGGGATCCGTACCGTGATACCCAAGTACCGTAAAATGCAGTTGTTATTGTTCCTGCTGTGACGTCTCGTATCGGTACCGCTTCGGGCCATCGCGAAAATCTATCGATCATCGTGGGGCAATATCTGTATCCTTGCGACGGCGGTAATGGTCCCACGATATCCATGTACACGTTCTGGAACCTTTGCTCCGGCGCATGGATGTGTTCTGGCACGTTCGTGTTGTGCCTGCTTATTTTATTTATTTGACATTGTAAACAGGTTCGCACCCAATTTGTTATATCTTTCTTCGTGCTTGGCCAAATGAATTTGTTTGAAATGAGTTTCTTTGTTGAGCGACTTACAGAATGTGCTAAGCTGTGTACGGAATTAAAAACGCGTTTTGCAATATTTTTGGTATGTACGGTCGAATTTCGTTTGTAGAGATATCGCAGTAAATTATGTTATCAGTATCGTGTACCCTTAATTTTTTTAAATTGACTGCAGTTGATTCGGATTTTAATGAGTCTTTTAATTCTTGATCTTTAACGTGTTACTTCATCTATTCTGGACAATGCATCTGGCACCACGTTGTCGCGACCTGTAATGTGGATTACATTGGTGGAAAACTGGCTTCTATAGTCTAGTTGGCGTAGACGTCTTGGTGTCGCTTTGCTAGATTTTTGATCGAATGCATAGATTAATGGTTTGTGATCTGTTTTGATAATTAATTGTTGTCCTTCGATTGAGTGTTTAAAAAATTGTATACTTCTATATATCGCAGTAAGTTCTCGGCCATAAGTACTGTAATTTCTTTCGCTTTCTGAAAATTGTTTTGAAAAAAATCCGAGTGGTTGCCATTCTTTTCCACTCCACTGTTCCAATGTAGCTCCTATGGTATTGTCGGACGCATCGGTCTTAAGTGCCAACGGAACACCTTCTTTCGGGTGTACTAACAGTGCTGCATCTGCAATTTGCTGTTTACTCGCTTCGAAAGCTTTTTCGGCTTCAGCAGTCCAATTTATAGGTCGTTTATCTTTTTTCTTGGCTCCTATCAAATATACGTGTAGCGGTGCTTGAACCTTAGCTGCATTTTTAATGAAACATCTATAAAAATTTAGTAGGCCTAAAAATCGTCTTAATTCTTCTATTGTTTTTGGTTTAGTGAATTCCTGTATAGCTTTAACTCTTTCTGTTAATGGTTTAATGCCTGTACTGTTAATGTGGTAACCAAGATATTGAATTTCGTTTTTTCCAAACGTACATTTCGCGATGTTTATGTGCAATCCATATTCTTCGTCCTTCGACGCAATAAAACTATCATCAATATAACAGTGAACGAAATCTAATCCTCGTAGTACGGTGTCCATAAATCTTTGAAACGACTGTGCCGCATTACACAAACCAAATGTCATCACATTGAATTCGAATAGGCCAAATGGCGTAATTACCGCAGTTTTCTTTTTATCCTTAGGCGCGATTGGAATTTGGTGGTATGCGCGTTTTAAATCTAGTGTTGAAAATGTAGTGCAGCCCTGTAATTTATACGTAAAATCATGTATGTGTGGTACTGGGTACTTATCTGGAATGGTTATTTTATTGAGACGCCGGTAATCGCCGCATGGGCGCCATTCTCCGGATTTTTTCTTGACTAAATGTAGTGGGCTTGCCCATGGGCCAGTAGATGGCTGACAAATACCCTGCTGCATCATTAGCTCAAATTCTGCTTTAGCTACCCGCAATTTATCCGGAAGTAACCTTCTGGGTGGCTCCGAAACTGGTGGTCCTCTTACTTCGATGTGGTGTTGTACATCGTGGGGACATCCTTCAATATTACGCGGTTTTGTGATGTCCACATACTCGCGCAATAATTCTTGATATGGACAGTTTAGGTTTATTGTCGATACCATTGCTATAGGCTTCTGCGATACGCCGGCGTTTGTTTGTAAATGCGTAGTATTGTCCAACAATCGTTTATTTCTTATATCTACTAATAGAGAATAATGCTTTAGAAAATCTGCTCCTATAATCGGATTTTTTACCTCTGCTACTATGAACTCCAATCTAAATGATCGTCGCAATCCCAAATCTAATGTAAGAATCTTTGTGCCGAATGTGTTGATTTCTGTGCCGTTAGCTGCATATAGTTTAAAATCGCACGGGTTTCCTTTACCTGAGGAAGTTTTCGGTATTACAGAAATGTCTACTCCCGTGTCGATTAAGAATCGCATTGCGCTTTTGCGATCCGTTCTTATCAAGCGACTTTTACAAGTTTCCTCCACCACAGTAGCCGCTAACCGGGCTGAGGTTTTTAGTTTTCCGGTTGCTGGTTTAAATCGCCTTTCCAGGCGCAAGGTGCTTGGCATTTCCATGATCTGTTGCCGAATCTATTATGATAGTAGCAAAAATTATTATTATTACGTGATCTAGACCTTGACCTGGAGCAATACTCGAATCCTCGTCTAGATGTAGATCGTCGCGTTCCTAGGTCTCTCGATAGGGTTCCACCATCACACCTGCGGCCCTTTGCGTTTGTATCGACAGTTCTGCGGTTTCTGGTATTAGCGTAGCAAGTGCATCAATGGTATACTGTAATGTATTAGGTACTGCTTTATCAACTACCGCTTTATCAACTTCCGCTGCGTTCAGCGGTTCCCTTTTTTCGACTGCTTTATCCGCTAAATTTGCAAGTTTCTCGAGTTCCGTGCCGCTGTCGACTATCGAAAGCAGTTCTTGCACACGGGAAGGCAGCCTTTGAAGCCACAACGTTTGAAGTAGGCGCTCTACGACTCCAGTTCCCGTCAATATTCGCATCTCGCGTAATAATTCAGAAGGTTTCTTTGATCCCAGCTCTAAACCTGTCAAAAGCTTCCGCAACTGATGCTCTTCTGACTCAGTGAAACGGTTAATAAGCGTGTTTTTTAATATATTATACTTATCTCTATCTGGCGGCGATTCGATTACATCCGCGACCACCTTCATCGTGCGTTGGTCTAAATGCCGGGGAACTGAGCTATATTTAATTTCATCAGACCTTATTCGGTGTAGCTGGAATTCTCCCTCCAATTGTCTGAACAATAATTTTGGGGTTTCCGTCCAAAATGTGGACATTCTTATGTTTAAGAATTCGTTGGCTTCAATGTTTAATCGGTCGAACGAGCGATGGGTCGTGTTGGGCGGCCCTGCGGCCACGTTTTTAAAAGCGTCGTTTTCTTGAGACGCGTCGGCGTCCTTTTTTCCGGGCGAATGTTCAAGTGGCGTCTTTGTGATTGAACTTTTTTACTTACTTTTTTGTTTTCTATATTTTTCACCGCGTATACAACCGGGGTCCCCAATTTGTGGGAATGATACACAATATATTACTGTTCAATTAAACCTTTTATTCGCTTGCTTCTTTTACACCGTCTACGAGTCGCGTGAGGATAGATAATAAAAATTGAATAACTGAATTTTAAGGGGAGGAACAATCGTCTATTTTTGAGTGTGGCGCTGGTGTCTGGTTCCTAGAGTATCAGCTACGAAGCGCACTCGCTTAGATGGCACTGCATGAGTGGTCGCCACACGATTAACACCAATAGCGTCATCTATGAGCAGTCATAATGATTCACGTTACGATTAATCGATATTTAGATCGATCGCAACGTGAAGTCAGTCATCTCTGAGTCTTCTCAACGGGCGCTCTCGTGTCTGTTCCGGTCCGCTCTTATGCTCGCTCGTACGCTCTTTATGTTGTAAAGTGTTAAAGTACGCTCAGAATTCTCATGTGAGAATACTCCGCGAGTGAGTAATATAATCACAGGCTGCTCATGAGATCAATAATATCTCACAAGTCTGTTTCGAGTCAACTCTTTGACCGTGTGTTAACATGTACGTTCGTTACTGCCTGCTCAGTGAAAGACCGCTCTGTTTTATGTTGTATAATTAGAAAGTCCTCTCAGAACGCGTAATTGTGAACAGAACGCTCCGCGAGTGATTAATATAATCACAGACTGCTCAGAGATCAATAATATCTCGAAATAACCTCCGAACACTCTCGACCACGTGTCGCATACAACGACCGTGGTCAGCACGCTCATTAGAATAACTGTTTTGTGAATACTCGATCATGTGTAAATGACTATATTTATTGTTTGTTACTCGTGTACTTGACTCCGTGCAATAAACGTTGCGCAGTAATTCACGAATCACCGTTAATGTCCAAATCACCCTGTCCGAACACCAGTACGCAACGACGAATGCGTAAAAATCGTTATAGTAAGGCATAATTTTTAACGTAACCAATAAAATTTTACATTCACTTACAGAATTTGTAGGTATATGTGAAATGTATTTATTAGTATTAGAATTAATGTCAAGTAACACATTATTTTTAAAACGGCTAAGAAAATTTTAGCTTCACTTACAGAATTTGTAGGTATTAATGAAATTTGTTTATTAGCATCAAACTTAATTTGACGTAATGCACAATTTTTAAAGTAACTAATAAAATCTTACCTCGGCATAAAGGATTTGTTGGTAATTGTGAAATGGATTTATTAGTATTAGAATTATTGTGAAGTGACACATAATTTTCAAAACAGCTAATAAAATTTTAAATTCCCTTACAGAATTTGTAGGTATTAATGAAATTTATTTATTAGTATCAAAGTTCATTTGACGTAGTGCATAATTTTTAAAGTAACCCATAAAATCTTACCTTGGCATAATGGATTTATTTGGTAATTGTGAAATGGATTTATTAGTTATGGAATTAATGTTTAGTAGCACATAATTGTTAAAACAGCTAATAAAATTTTACGTTCCCTTACAGAATTTGTAGGTATTAATGAAATTTATTTATTAGTATCAAAGTTGATTTGACGTAGTGCAAAATTTTTAATGTAACCAATAAAATCTTACCTTGGCATAATGGATTTATTTGGTAATTGCGAAATGGATTTATTAGTTATGGAATTAATGTTTAGTAGCACATAATTGTTAAAACAGCTAATAAAATTTTACGTTCCCTTACAGAATTTGTAGGTATTAATGAAATTTATTTATTAGTATCAAAGTTGATTTGACGTAGTGCATAATTTTTAATGTAACCAATAAAATCTTATCTTGGCATAAAGGATTTGTTCGTAATTGCGAAATGGATTTATTAGTATTAGAATTATTGTGAAGTGACACATAATTTTTAAAACAGCTATTAAAATTTTACGTTCCCTTACAGAATTTGTTGGTATTAATGAAATTCGTTTATTAGTATCAAAGTTCATTTGACGTAGTGCGTAATTTTTAATGTAACCAATAAAATCTTATCTTGGCATAAAGGATTTGTTCGTAATTGCGAAATGGATTTATTAGTATTAGAATTATTGTGAAGTGACACATAATTTTTAAAACAGCTAATAAAATTTTAAATTCCCTTACAAAATTTGTACGTATTTATTAAATTTTATTTATTAGTATCAAAGTTAATTTGACGTAATGCATAATTTTTAATGTAACTAATAAAATCTTACCTTGGAATAAAGGATTTGTTGGTAACTGTGAAAGGGATTTATTAGTATTAGAATTATTGTGAAGAGACACATAATTTTTAAAACAGCTAATAAAATTTTAAATTCCCTTACAGAATTTGTAGGTATTAATGAAATTTGTTTATTAGTATCAAAGTTAATTTGACGTAATGCATAATTTTTAATGTAAGCAATGAAATCTTACTTTGGCATAAAGGATTTGTTGGTAATTGTGAAATGGATTTATTAGTATTAGAATTATTGTGAAGTGACACATAATTTTTAAAACAGCTAATAAAATTTTACGTTCCCTTACAGAATTTGTAGGTATTAATGAAATTTATTTATTAGTATCAAAGTTAATTTGACGTAATGCATAATTTTTAATGTAACCAATGAAATCTTACCTTGGCATAAAGGATGTGTTGGTAATTGTGAAATGGATTTATTAGTATTAGAATTATTGTGAAGTGACACATAATTTTTAAAACAGCTAATAAAATTTTACGTTCCATTACAGAATTTGTTGGTATTAATGAAATCTGTTTATTAGTATCAGAGTTAATTTCACAGAATGCATAATTTTTAAAGTAACCCATAAAATCTTACCTTGGCATAATGGATTTATTTGGTAATTGTGAAATGGATTTATTAGTTATGGAATTAATGTTTAGTAGCACATAATTTTTAAAACAGCTAATAAAATTTTACGTTCCCTTACAGAATTTGTAGGTATTAATGAAATGTATTTATTAGTATCAAAGTTCATTTGACGTAGTGCATAATTTTTAATGTAACCAATAAAATCTTATCTTGGCATAAACGATTTGTTGGTTATTGTGAAATAGATTTTTTAGTATTACAATTATTGGGAAGTGACACATAATTTTTAAAACAGCTAATAAAATTTTAAATTCCCTTACAAAATTTGTACGTATTTATTAAATTTTATTTATTAGTATCAAAGTTAATTTGACGTAATGCATAATTTTTAATGCAACCAATAAAATCTTACCTTGGCATAAAGGATGTGTTGGTAATTGTGAAATGGATTTATTAGTATTAGAATTATTGGGAAATGACACATAATTTTTAAAACAGCTAATAAAATTTTACGTTCCCTTACAGAATTTGTAGGTATTAATGAAATTTGTTTATTAGTATCAAAGTTCATTTGACGTAGTGCATAATTTTTAATGTAACCAATAAAATCTTATCTTGGCATAAAGGATTTGTTCGTAATTGCGAAATGGATTTATTAGTTACGGAATTAATGTGAAGTGACACATAATTTTTAAAACAGCTAATAAAATTTTAAATTCCCTTACAAAATTTGTACGTATTTATTAAATTTTATTTATTAGTATGAAAGTTAATTTGACGTAATGCATAATTTTTAATGCAACCAATAAAATCTTACCTTGGCATAAAGGATGTGTTGGTAATTGTGAAATGGATTTATTAGTATTAGAATTATTGGGAAATGACACATAATTTTTAAAACAGCTAATAAAATTTTAAATTCCCTTACAGAATTTTTTACGTGTTTATTAAATTTTATTTATTAGTATCAAAGTTAATTTGACGTAATGCATAATTTTTTAGTAACCAATGAAATCTTACCTTGGCATAAAGGATGTGTTGGTAATTGTGAAATGGATTTATTAGTTATAGAATTAATGTTTAGTAACACATAATTGTTAAAACAGCTAATAAAATTTTACGTTCCCTTACAGAATTTGTAGGTATTAATGAAATTTGTTTATGTTAGTCTATATTATATATGATACAAGCCTCTACACTTTTCTATGTTTTCATATGCAGTTGCATCCGTGTAGCGACCAACTTCGCACTACTGTAAAGGAAGCTACCGTTTGCTTTGCTTTTGTTCTCACTCTCATAAATTACTCGATAGCAGCAACATCTTGTCTCTCTTATTCCACCTTAACCTTAACAGGTTATGGGCCCAGGACGTGATTTCGAATAAAATATTGTGCGCTAAGATCGGTAAAATCATTCTGTGTGAATATTTTTCTTTCTACGCGAGTGTGCACTAACCGGCATAGTTTCGAAACGAAGGCAAGATGAGTGGTCAGGGATGGACGAGAATCGAGTTACTATCAAAGGACAATTTCGACACTTGGAAGCTGCAAGTGCGTGCTATACTCGTCAAAAACGATCTTTGGGAGTACGTTCAAGGCACGAGAAGAAAACCCGAGGTCGCGGAAGGAGAAAACGCAGCAGCGGCGGCGGCGGCGGCAGCATCGTGGGACGCTGCAGACCAAAAGGTGCATTCCGAGCTCATTTTGGCTATCAGTCCAGCGGAATTGAAGCAAGTCAAAGGTTGCACAACATCTCGCGAGGTTTGGCTAAAATTGCATGAAATTTATCAATCACAAGGTCCCGCGAGAAAAACCACGCTATTGAAGCGTCTCATGCTTTACAAAATGGCGGAGGGCGACGATATGCGCGAACATATTCGGCAATTTTTCGATACGGTCGATAAATTGCAAGAGATGGAGATAGACGTTAATAAGGACCTTCTAGCTAGTATGTTATTGTACAGTTTGCCGTCTAGTTACGAAAATTTTAGGTGTGCAATCGAATCGAGGGATGATCTTCCTCAACCGGAAGCGCTGAAAATAAAAATACTCGAGGAGTTCGATGCGCGGAGAGCGACATGGAAGGAGAAATCGCAGGAAGCCATGTTTGTTCGGAGACAGTACCCACCTAGTAAGGAGTTCCCGAAACAGAGGGAGACAGTGATCCAAGACAAACAAAGAAAACCGAAGCTCATTTGTTATAAATGTCGAAAGCCTGGGCACAAAGCAACCCAGTGTCGCACGAAACGATTACCGACCGAACAAATTGCCGGTAAGGCGGAGGAAGTTTCCTTCTTTTCGTGCGAGGAGCGAGCGAGCGCGGCAAGCGCTAGTTGCGCTACGAGCGCAAACATATGGTGTCTTGACAGCGGTTCAACATCGCACGTGTGCGGTGATCCGGAGAAGTTTGACAGATGGGCGGAGACGCGGCAGCGACAGCTGAACTTGGCGAGCAACGCGAGCACATCGATAGACGGAGCGGGAGAGCTGCGGATAACCCTTCAAGACGATGATGGCGGAAAAAATGTAAATTTACAGGACGTTCTTTATGTGCCCGAGTTAAGAACAAATTTGCTTTCCGTAAGTAAAATAACCGACAAAGGGTATAGCGTATCATTTAATAGTGAGGGTGCCGTAGTTCGCGATAGCGAAAATAATCTTGTATTGTTCGCGAAAAGAAAAGACGGATTATAGCTTACGTCAGAAATCGCGGAAATGGCCGGAAGCGCGAGCGATCGAAAGGGCGGAAATAGTTTAAGGTTATGGCACATTAGACTCGGACATTTAAACGAAAAATATTTAAAGTCAATGGCGGCGCGCGGTATTTTAAACATTGAATCAGGGAACAGTGAGTCGGTTACTCCGTGCGAAACGTGCTTTAAGGGGAGAATTACCAGACTACCTTTTTCAAGCGAGTCGCAGCGAGCGACAAAATTGTTAGAAATAGTTCATACAGACATATGCGGGCCGATGCGGATACATTCGATCGGAGGCGCTCGATATTTTGCGACATTTATCGACGACTACAGCCGTTGGTGCGAGGTACGTTTCCTAAAATCGAAGGACGAATTGATCGGTGCTTTCAAAGCGTACAAGGCTCTAGTCGAGAAACAAACTGGCGAAAAGATAAAGAATGTTCAATCGGACAATGGAAAAGAATATTGTAATCGCGAATTTGACGTTCTTCTTTCGGAGCAAGGAATAAGGCGACGACTAACCGCACCATACACTCCGCAACAAAACGGAGTAGCCGAGCGTAAAAATCGAACGCTATGCGAAGCGGCTAGATGTCTAATGATCGATTCGAGCGTATCTCAGGGTTTTTGGGCAGAAGCAATCGCGACAGCGAATTATGTACGTAATAGGTGCCCATCGAGCGCGATAAATGGGAAAACTCCTTTCGAACTCTGGACCGGTCGTGTGCCTAAGCTGAATCATCTGCGCAGCTTCGGATGCAAAGCGATCGCATTAAATAAGAATCCGACGAAGGGAAAGTTTGAACCACGCGGCCGCGAATGCATTTTTATAGGATATTCTGATACGGCGATGGCGTACCGCGTTTGGTTTCCGTCCGAGCGAAAAGTCGAGGCGACCAGAGATGTAATCTTTCTTGAGAATCGTGCGTCAGGAATGAAATTTGACGATTTTATAGATGATAAGATTTGGCAAAATAAGAGTTCAGATTTGGAAAATTGGACGTTCGTTGAAATAAATTACTCTAATTTTAGCATAGGTCAAGAGCGAATTCGGGCAGATCAAGGGCAAATTGAGACGGTTGAAGGCGAAGTGGAGGAGCCTGGCGAACCAAGAGTCCCTGAACGAAGGGGGCCGGGAAGACCCAGGATCATACGCACTGGTCTCCCGGGAAGGCCTCGCAAGGTTCCAGCTCAACCAAGAAGCGAGAACATCGAAGGGAATACGAATAGCCTCGCTGAAACTGGCGACACACCGGAGTATGGATGTATCGCTGAGACGCCAATTAATGCAGCTCTTGAAGGACCCGACGCTCCGAAGTGGCGAGGAGCAATAAAAGACGAATTTCTCAGCCACATTAAAAATGAAACGTGGGACGTGGTCGACCGACCTCGAGCGAAGAGCACAGTCAGCTGTAGAATTATTCTACGAAATAAATACAAACCCGATGGTTGCATCGAGAGGCGAAAGGCTCGCCTGGTGGCAAGGGGCTTCAGTCAGAAGCCCGGAGTAGATTTTCGCGAGACTTTCGCGCCCGTCGCGAGGATGAATTCCATAAGGATGGTATCTGCTCTGGCGGTCCAGTATGGAATGGAAGTGCATCAGCTGGACGTCACAACCGCGTATCTTAACGGCAGTATCGACGAAGAAATATACATGGACGTTCCTGAATTTTTAGAAAAATTACTACCTGAAATAATTCAAGAATGCGGAGACTTGGCACTTCGAGCTGCGGCTGGAGAGATGCTGAAGAGACTGCAGTCTGGAAATAAAGTATGCCGGCTGAAGAAAGCACTGTACGGTCTTAAGCAAGCTGGTCGGCAGTGGCACGTTAAACTTCGCCAGGACTTGCAGGAATTGGGATTACAGCCTCTCAACGGAGATACCAGCGTTTACACCGCGAAACGCGACGATAAGCTGTTACTCATCGCAACCTATGTAGACGACTTAATAATAGCCTCCAACGAATCCAATTGGATCGAAGAAATCAAGGAAAACTTGAGGCAAAGATTTGCGTTGAGAGATTTAGGCAGGATTAGTTGCTGTCTCGGCCTAGAATTTACCCAAGACGAGGAGGGGATGTTCATTTGTCAGGAGGGGTATGCAAGAAGCATCTTGCGTAAATTCGGTATGGAAGACTGCAACCCAGTCTCGACCCCTGTGGATATATCCAAGAAGCTAGACGAACCGAACGAACCTCTAACTGAGGCGGATTGTCCTTTCCGCGAACTAATCGGATGTCTTATGTATCTTTCAGTCTGCACGAGACCAGACATCTCCTACGCTGTGAACTCCCTGAGCCAGTTCAACAACAAATTCGGAAAAGAGCACTGGATTGCTGCAAAAAGGATTCTACGCTATTTGAAAGGAACATTGGATTATGGTCTAATGTATACGCGCAGCGATGACCCATTATACGGATATGTAGACGCCGATTGGGCCAGCTGTATAAAGGATAGAAAATCGTACACCGGCTACGCCTTCGTCTTCGCAAATGCAGCCACGAGCTGGGAATCGAGAAAGCAACAGACTGTCGCTCTCTCGTCGACTGAGTCGGAGTACATGGCTCTCGCCGACTGCGTAAAGGAAGCGATACACGTCCAGCGTTTCATAAGCGAAGCAACGGGATCAGATATAAGTCCCGTGACCATTTTTAACGACAATCAAGGATCTCAAGAATTAGCTAAAAATCCTGTTTTTCATTCCAGAACCAAACACATAGACGTGAAACATCACTTCGTGCGAGAAGCCGTCGAGAAAAACCTTGTAAACTTGAAGTACATGCCTTCGAAGCAAATGCCCGCTGACGTATTGACAAAAGGTCTCCCGAATTCGTCTCATATGTTATGTATTAGAAACTTAGGTTTAACAAAGCGAAAATGTTAAAGTATAGCGTTCAGAGGCTTGAGAGGGAGTGTTAGTCTATATTATATATGATACAAGCCTCTACACTTTTCTATGTTTTCATATGCAGTTGCATCCGTGTAGCGACCAACTTCGCACTACTGTAAAGGAAGCTACCGTTTGCTTTGCTTTTGTTCTCACTCTCATAAATTACTCGATAGCAGCAACATCTTGTCTCTCTTATTCCACCTTAACCTTAACAGTTTATTAGTATCAAAGTTCATTTGACGTAGTGCATAATTTTTAATGTAACCAATAAAATCTTATCATGGCATAAAGGATTTGTTCGTAATTGTGAAATAGATTTATTAGTTACTGAATTAATGTGAATTAACACATAATTTTTAAAACAGCTAATAAAATTTTAAATTCTCTTACAGAATTTGTAGGTATTAATGAAATTTATTTATTAGTATCGAAGTTCATTTGACGTAGTGCGTAATTTTTAATGTAACCAATAAAATCTTATCTTGGCATAAACGATTTGTTGGTTATTGTGAAATAGATTTATTAGTATTAGAATTATTGGAAAGTGACACATAATTTTTAAAACAGCTAATAAAATTTTTAATTCCCTTACAAAATTTGTACGTATTTATTAAATTTTATTTATTAGTATGAAAGTTAATTTGACGTAGTGCATAATTTTTAATGTAACCAATAAAATCTTATCATGGCATAAAGGATTTGTTCGTAATTGTGAAATAGATTTATTAGTTACTGAATTAATGTGAATTAACACATAATTTTTAAAACAGCTAATAAAATTTTAAATTCTCTTACAGAATTTGTAGGTATTAATGAAATTTATTTATTAGTATCGAAGTTCATTTGACGTAGTGCGTAATTTTTAATGTAACCAATAAAATCTTATCTTGGCATAAACGATTTGTTGGTTATTGTGAAATAGATTTTTTAGTATTACAATTATTGGGAAGTGACACATAATTTTTGAAACAGCTAATAAAATTTTACGTTCCCTTACAGAATTTGTTGGTATTAATGAAATCTGTTTATTAGTATCAGAGTTAATTTCACAGAATGCATAATTTTTAAAGTAACCCATAAAATCTTACCTTGGCATAATGGATTTATTTGGTAATTGTGAAATGGATTTATTAGTTATGGAATTAATGTTTAGTAGCACATAATTGTTAAAACAGCTAATAAAATTTTACGTTCCCTTAGAGAATTTGTAGGTATTAATGAAATTTGTTTATTAGTATCATAGTTCATTTGACGTAGTGCATAATTTTTAATGTAACCAATAAAATCTTATCATGGCATAAAGGATTTGTTCATAATTGTGAAATAGATTTATTAGTATTAGAATTATTGTGAAGTGACACATAATTTTTAAAACAGCTAATAAAATTTTACGTTCCCTTACAGAATTTGTAGGTATCAATGAAATTTATTTATTAGTATCAAAGTTCATTTGACGTAGTGCGTAATTTTTAATGTAACCAATAAAATCTTATCTTGGCATAAACGATTTGTTGGTTATTGTGAAATAGATTTTTTAGTATTACAATTATTGGGAAGTGACACATAATTTTTAAAACGGCTAATCAAATTTTAAATTCCCTTACAGAATTTGTAGGTACTAATGAAATTTATTTATTAGTATCAAAGTTCATTTGACGTAGTGCATAATTTTTAATGTAACCAATAAAATCTTATCTTGGCATAAAGGATTTGTTCGTAATTGCGAAATGGATTTATTAGTTACGGAATTATTGTGAAGTGACACATAATTTTTAAAACAGCTAATAGAATTTTACGTTCCCTTACAGAATTTGTAGGTATTAATGAAATTTATTTATTAGTATCAAAGTTCATTTGACGTAGTGCGTAATTTTTAATGTAACCAATAAAATCTTATCTTGGCATAAACGATTTGTTGGTTATTGTGAAATAGATTTTTTAGTATTACAATTATTGGGAAGTGACACATAATTTTTAAAACGGCTAATAGAATTTTACGTTCCCTTACAGAATTTGTAGGTATTAATGAAATTTATTTATTAGTATCAAAGTTCATTTGACGTAGTGCGTAATTTTTAATGTAACCAATAAAATCTTATCTTGGCATAAACGATTTGTTGGTTATTGTGAAATAGATTTTTTAGTATTACAATTATTGGGAAGTGACACATAATTTTTAAAACGGCTAATCAAATTTTTATTTCCCTTACAGAATTTTTTACGTGTTTATTAAATTTTATTTATTAGTATGAAAGTTAATTTGACGTAATGCATAATTTTTAATGTAACCAATAAAATCTTACCTTGGCATAAAGGATGTGTTGGTAATTGTGAAATGGATTTATTAGTTACAGAATTAATGTGAAGTGACACATAATTTTTAAAACAGCTAATAAAATTTTTAATTCCCTTACAAAATTTGTACGTATTTATTAAATTTTATTTATTAGTATGAAAGTTAATTTGACGTAATGCATAATTTTTAATGTAACCAATAAAATCTTATCTTGGCATTAACGATTTGTTGGTTATTGTGAAATAGATTTATTAGTATTAGAATTATTGGGAAGTGACACATAATTTTTAAAACAGCTAATAAAATTTTAAATTCCCTTACAGAATTTGTACGTATTTATTAAATTTCATTTATTAGTATCAAAGTTAATTTGACAGAATGCATAATTTTTAAAGTAACCCATAAAATCTTACCTTGGCATAATGGATTTGTTGGTAATTGTGAAATGGATTTATTAGTAGTGGAATTAATGTTTTGTAGCACATAATTGTTAAAACAGCTAATAAAATTTTACGTTCCCCTACAGAATTTGTAGGTATTAATGAAATTTGTTTATTAGCATCAAACTTAATTTCACGTAATGCATAATTTTTAATGTAACCAATAAAATCTTATCTTGGCATTAACGATTTGTTGGTAATTGTGAAATGGATTTATTAGTTATAGAATTAATGTTTAGTAACAGATAATTGTTAAAACAGCTAATAAAATTTTAAATTCCCTTACAAAATTTGTACGTATTTATTAAATTTTATTTATTAGTATGAAAGTTAATTTGACGTAATGCATAATTTTTAATGTAACCAATAAAATCTTATCTTGGCATTAACGATTTGTTGGTTATTGTGAAATAGATTTATTAGTATTAGTATTATTGGGAAGTGACACATAATTTTTAAAACAGCTAATAAAATTTTACGTTCCATTATAGAATTTGTTGGTATTAATGAAATCTGTTTATTAGTATCAGAGTTAATTTGACAGAATGCATAATTTTTAAAGTAACCCATAAAATCTTACCTTGGCATAATGGACTTATTTGATAATTGTGAAATGGATTTATTAGTTATGGAATTAATGTTTAGTAGCACATAATTGTTAAAACAGCTAATAAAATTTTACGTTCCCTTACAGAATTTGTAGGTATTTATTAAATTTTATTTATTAGTATCAAAGTTAATTTGACGTAATGCATAATTTTTAATGTAAGCAATGAAATCTTACTTTGGCATAAAGGATGTGTTGGTAATTGTGAAATGGATTTATTAGTATTAGAATTATTGTGAAGTGACACATAATTTTGAAAACAGCTAATAAAATTTTACGTTCCCTTACAGAATTTGTAGGTATAATTAAATTTATTTATTAGTATCAAAATTCATTTGACGTAATGCATAATTTTTAATGTAAGCAATGAAATCTTACTTTGGCATAAAGGATGTGTTGGTAATTGTGAAATGGATTTATTAGTATTAGAATTATTGTGAAGTGACACATAATTTTGAAAACAGCTAATAAAATTTTACGTTCCCTTATAGAATTTGTAGGTATTAATGAAATTTATTTATTAGTATCGAAGTTCATTTGACGTAGTGCGTAATTTTTAATGTAACCAATAAAATCTTATCTTGGCATAAACGATTTGTTGGTTATTGTGAAATAGATTTATTAGTATTAGAATTATTGGAAAGTGACACATAATTTTTAAAACAGCTAATAAAATTTTTAATTCCCTTACAAAATTTGTACGTATTTATTAAATTTTATTTATTAGTATGAAAGTTAATTTGACGTAATGCATAATTTTTAATGTAACCAATAAAATCTTATCTTGGCATAAACGATTTGTTGGTTATTGTGAAATAGATTTATTAGTATTAGAATTATTGGGAAGTGACACATAATTTTTAAAACAGCTAATAAAATTTTACGTTCCCTTACAGAATTTGTAGGTATAATTAAATTTATTTATTAGTATCAAAGTTCATTTGACGTAGTGCGTAATTTTTAATGTAACCAATAAAATCTTATCTTGGCATAATGGATTTATTTGGTAATTGTGAAATGGATTTATTAGTTATGGAATTAATGTTTAGTAGCACATAATTGTTAAAACAGCTAATAAAATTTTACGTTCCCTTACAGAATTTGTAGGTATTAATGAAATTTATTTATTAGTATCAAAGTTCATTTGACGTAGTGCATAATTTTTAATGTAACCAATAAAATCTTATCATGGCATAAAGGATTTGTTCGTAATTGTGAAATAGATTTATTAGTATTAGAATTATTGTGAAGTGACACATAATTTTTAAAACAGCTAATAGAATTTTACGTTCCCTTACAGAATTTGTAGGTATTAATGAAATTTATTTATTAGTATCGAAGTTCATTTGACGTAGTGCGTAATTTTTAATGTAACCAATAAAATCTTATCTTGGCATAAACGATTTGTTGGTTATTGTGAAATAGATTTATTAGTATTAGAATTATTGGGAAGTGACACATAATTTTTAAAACAGCTAATAAAATTTTACGTTCCATTATAGAATTTGTTGGTATTAATGAAATCTGTTTATTAGTATCAGAGTTAATTTGACAGAATGCATAATTTTTAAAGTAACCCATAAAATCTTACCTTGGCATAATGGACTTATTTGATAATTGTGAAATGGATTTATTAGTTATGGAATTAATGTTTAGTAGCACATAATTGTTAAAACAGCTAATAAAATTTTACGTTCCCTTACAGAATTTGTAGGTATTTATTAAATTTTATTTATTAGTATCAAAGTTAATTTGACGTAATGCATAATTTTTAATGTAAGCAATGAAATCTTACTTTGGCATAAAGGATGTGTTGGTAATTGTGAAATGGATTTATTAGTATTAGAATTATTGTGAAGTGACACATAATTTTGAAAACAGCTAATAAAATTTTACGTTCCCTTATAGAATTTGTAGGTATTAATGAAATTTATTTATTAGTATCGAAGTTCATTTGACGTAGTGCGTAATTTTTAATGTAACCAATAAAATCTTATCTTGGCATAAACGATTTGTTGGTTATTGTGAAATAGATTTATTAGTATTAGAATTATTGGAAAGTGACACATAATTTTTAAAACAGCTAATAAAATTTTTAATTCCCTTACAAAATTTGTACGTATTTATTAAATTTTATTTATTAGTATGAAAGTTAATTTGACGTAATGCATAATTTTTAATGTAACCAATAAAATCTTATCTTGGCATAAACGATTTGTTGGTTATTGTGAAATAGATTTATTAGTATTAGAATTATTGGGAAGTGACACATAATTTTTAAAACAGCTAATAAAATTTTACGTTCCCTTACAGAATTTGTAGGTATAATTAAATTTATTTATTAGTATCAAAGTTCATTTGACGTAGTGCGTAATTTTTAATGTAACCAATAAAATCTTATCTTGGCATAAACGATTTGTTGGTTATTGTGAAATAGATTTTTTAGTATTACAATTATTGGGAAGTGACACATAATTTTTGAAACAGCTAATAAAATTTTACGTTCCATTATAGAATTTGTTGGTATTAATGAAATCTGTTTATTAGTATCAGAGTTAATTTGACAGAATGCATAATTTTTAAAGTAACCCATAAAATCTTACCTTGGCATAATGGACTTATTTGATAATTGTGAAATGGATTTATTAGTTATGGAATTAATGTTTAGTAGCACATAATTGTTAAAACAGCTAATAAAATTTTACGTTCCCTTACAGAATTTGTAGGTATTTATTAAATTTTATTTATTAGTATCAAAGTTAATTTGACGTAATGCATAATTTTTAATGTAAGCAATGAAATCTTACTTTGGCATAAAGGATGTGTTGGTAATTGTGAAATGGATTTATTAGTATTAGAATTATTGTGAAGTGACACATAATTTTGAAAACAGCTAATAAAATTTTACGTTCCCTTATAGAATTTGTAGGTATTAATGAAATTTATTTATTAGTATCGAAGTTCATTTGACGTAGTGCGTAATTTTTAATGTAACCAATAAAATCTTATCTTGGCATAAACGATTTGTTGGTTATTGTGAAATAGATTTATTAGTATTAGAATTATTGGAAAGTGACACATAATTTTTAAAACAGCTAATAAAATTTTTAATTCCCTTACAAAATTTGTACGTATTTATTAAATTTTATTTATTAGTATGAAAGTTAATTTGACGTAATGCATAATTTTTAATGTAACCAATAAAATCTTATCTTGGCATAAACGATTTGTTGGTTATTGTGAAATAGATTTATTTGTATTAGAATTATTGGGAAGTGACACATAATTTTTAAAACAGCTAATAAAATTTTACGTTCCCTTACAGAATTTGTAGGTATAATTAAATTTATTTATTAGTATCAAAGTTCATTTGACGTAGTGCGTAATTTTTAATGTAACCAATAAAATCTTATCTTGGCATAAACGATTTGTTGGTTATTGTGAAATAGATTTTTTAGTATTACAATTATTGGGAAGTGACACATAATTTTTGAAACAGCTAATAAAATTTTACGTTCCCTTACAGAATTTGTTGGTATTAATGAAATCTGTTTATTAGTATCAGAGTTAATTTCACAGAATGCATAATTTTTAAAGTAACCCATAAAATCTTACCTTGGCATAATGGATTTATTTGGTAATTGTGAAATGGATTTATTAGTTATGGAATTAATGTTTAGTAGCACATAATTGTTAAAACAGCTAATAAAATTTTACGTTCCCTTACAGAATTTGTAGGTATTAATGAAATTTATTTATTAGTATCGAAGTTCATTTGACGTAGTGCATAATTTTTAATGTAACCAATAAAATCTTATCATGGCATAAAGGATTTGTTCGTAATTGTGAAATAGATTTATTAGTATTAGACTTATTGTGAAGTGACACATAATTTTTAAAACAGCTAATAGAATTTTACGTTCCCTTACAGAATTTGTAGGTATTAATGAAATTTATTTATTAGTATCAAAGTTCATTTGACGTAGTGCGTAATTTTTAATGTAACCAATAAAATCTTATCTTGGCATAAACGATTTGTTGGTTATTGTGAAATAGATTTTTTAGTATTACAATTATTGGGAAGTGACACATAATTTTTAAAACGGCTAATCAAATTTTAAATTCCCTTACAGAATTTTTTACGTGTTTATTAAATTTTATTTATTAGTATCAAAGTTAATTTGACGTAATGCATAATTTTTTAGTAACCAATGAAATCTTACCTTGGAATAAAGGATGTGTTGGTAATTGTGAAATGGATTTATTAGTTATAGAATTAATGTTTAGTAACACATAATTTTTAAAACCGCTAATAAAATTTTACGTTCCCTTACAGAATTTGTAGGTATTAATGAAATTTATTTATTAGTATCAAAGTTCATTTGACGTAGTGCATAATTTTTAATGTAACCAATAAAATCTTATCTTGGCATAAAGGATTTGTTCGTAATTGCGAAATGGATTTATTAGTTACGGAATTAATGTGGTGACACATAATTTTTAAAACAGCTAATAAAATTTTAAATTCCCTTACAGAATTTGTAGGTATTAATGAAATTTGTTTATTAGTATCAAAGTTAATTTGACGTAATGCATAATTTTTAATGTAAGCAATGAAATCTTACTTTGGCATAAAGGATTTGTTCGTAATTGCGAAATGGATTTATTAGTTACGGAATTAATGTGGTGACACATAATTTTTAAAACAGCTAATAAAATTTTAAATTCCCTTACAGAATTTGTAGGTATTAATGAAATTTGTTTATTAGTATCAAAGTTAATTTGACGTAATGCATAATTTTTAATGTAAGCAATGAAATCTTACTTTGGCATAAAGGATTTGTTGGTAATTGTGAAATGGATTTATTAGTATTAGAATTATTGTGAAGTGACACATAATTTTTAAAACAGCTATTAAAATTTTAAATTCCCTTACAGAATTTTTTACGTGTTTATTAAATTTTATTTATTAGTATCAAAGTTAATTTGACGTAATGCATAATTTTTTAGTAACCAATGAAATCTTACCTTGGCATAAAGGATGTGTTGGTAATTGTGAAATGGATTTATTAGTTATAGAATTAATGTTTAGTAACACATAATTGTTAAAACAGCTAATAAAATTTTACGTTCCCTTACAGAATTTGTAGGTATTAATGAAATTTGTTTATTAGTATCAAAGTTCATTTGACGTAGTGCATAATTTTTAATGTAACCAATAAAATCTTATAATGGCATAAAGCATTTGTTCGTAATTGTGAAATAGATTTATTAGTTACTGAATTAATGTGAATTAACACATAATTTTTAAAACAGCTAATAAAATTTTAAATTCTCTTACAGAATTTGTAGGTATTAATGAAATTTGTTTATTAGTATCAAAGTTCATTTGACGTAATGCATAATTTTTAATGTAAGCAATGAAATCTTACTTTGGCATAAAGGATTTGTTGGTAATTGTGAAATGGATTTATTAGTATTAGAATTATTGTGAAGTGACACATAATTTTTAAAACAGCTAATAAAATTTTTAATTCCCTTACAAAATTTGTACGTATTTATTAAATTTTATTTATTATTATGAAAGTTAATTTGACGTAATGCATAATTTTTAATGTAACCAATTAAATCTTATCTTGGCATTAACGATTTGTTGGTTATTGTGAAATAGATTTATTAGTATTAGAATTATTGGGAAGTGACACATAATTTTTAAAACAGCTAATAAAATTTTACGTTACCTTACAGAATTTGTTGGTATTAATGAAATCTGTTTATTAGTATCAGAGTTAATTTGACAGAATGCATAATTTTTAAAGTAACCCATAAAATCTTACGTTGGCATAATGGATTTATTTGGTAATTGTGAAATGAATTTATTAGTTATGGAATTAATGTTTAGTAGCACATAATTGTTAAAACAGCTAATAAAATTTTACGTTCCCTTAGAGAATTTGTAGGTATTAATGAAATTTGTTTATTAGTATCATAGTTCATTTGACGTAGTGCATAATTTTTAATGTAACCAATAAAATCTTATCATGGCATAAAGGATTTGTTCATAATTGTGAAATAGATTTATTAGTATTAGAATTATTGTGAAGTGACACATAATTTTTAAAACAGCTAATAAAATTTTACGTTCCCTTACAGAATTTGTAGGTATTAATGAAATTTATTTATTAGTATCAAAGTTCATTTGACGTGGTGCGCAATTTTTAATGTAACCAATAAAATCTTACGTTGGCATAAAGGATGTGTTGGTAATTGTGAAATGGATTTATTAGTATTAGAATTATTGGGAAGTGACACATAATTTTTAAAACAGCTAATAAAATTTTACGTTCCCTTACAGAATTTGTAGGTATTAATGAAATTTGTTTATTAGTATCAAAGTTCATTTGACGTAGTGCATAATTTTTAATGAAACCAATAAAATCTTATCTTGGCATAAAGGATTTGTTGGTAATTGTGAAATGGATTTATTAGTTATAGAATTAATGTTTAGTAACACATAATTGTTAAAACAGCTAATAAAATTTTACGTTCCCTTACAGAATTTGTAGGTATTAATGAAATTTGTTTATTAGTATCAAAGTTCATTTGACGTAGTGCATAATTTTTAATGTAACCAATAAAATCTTATAATGGCATAAAGCATTTGTTCGTAATTGTGAAATAGATTTATTTGTTACTGAATTAATGTGAATTAACACATAATTTTTAAAACAGCTAATAAAATTTTAAATTCTCTTACAGAATTTGTAGGTATTAATGAAATTTGTTTATTAGTATCAAAGTTCATTTGACGTAATGCATAATTTTTAATGTGTTAGGTTTTAGTCGGGAAGAGAAGTGGATTAAACACTTTTATAAACTATATAACTTTGGACTATATTTAAACATAATTATACACGAATTAACAATAAGAGAAAAGAACGTGTGCAATCGTTATTGCATGCTATGACCAACTGAAGTACGCAACGCATTGCATAAAATAAACAAAATAATATCGGAGCATTTTGCATACGGTCGGTATAATATCGATTAATTCTATCACTCCCCCTATCGATATGTTCCGACGCAAGGATGCATATCGATAAATCAGAAACGAAACGCTTGCTATCTTACCTACAGGAAACTACGGAAATAAAGTCATTAACTAATTATTACAGCATATTAAGTAAACATATATCTCTTAAAACTAGTACATATTTAACATTCTTACGCAAGAATCATGTTTCTGTTTGCTTAAGGATTTCGTGAAAATATCTGCAATCATTGATTTCGTCTCTAAGTAATCAATCGTAATTTCTTTTCTTTCGACTAACTCACGTGTAAAATGATACTTAATGTCTACATGTTTGCTACGCTTATGATAAACTGGATCTTTGGCTAATTTTATCGCACTCTGGTTATCGCAATAAACTTTAATTACTCCACCTATGTATTTTTCAAAACCCATGTGAGTTAATAGTCTTTTAATATACACGACTTCGCGTGACACTTCCGCCAACGCGATATACTCGGCTTCCATGGTTGATAGAGCCACCGAAGGCTGCTTTCTTGAACTCCAACTTATTGGACCATTTGACAACATTAATAGATTTCCGGAGCAAGACCTTCTGCTGTCTACGTCTCCTGCCCAATCCGCATCCGTATATGCTTTAAGACCGTCTTCACTTTTGGAGTAAGTTATGCCGTAGTGAGATGTTCCAATTAAATATCTCAACGTTCGTTTCGCCAATATCCAGTGTATTTTTCGAGGGTTCGAACAAAACCGACTCAGTACATTCGCAGCAAATGCAATGTCTGGTCTGGTTGCATTAGCCAGGTATACGAAGCCACCTATTAATTCTCTATAAGGTCTTCGTTTCATGTCATCCGCTTCTTCTTGCGGGATTGGAGTTTCATCCTTGGATATTTTGGCGTTCGGTTCAATCGGAGTTGAAGCCGTCTTCGCGTTTTCCATATTAAATTCTTTTGCGAGTTTATCTATGTACGCCTTTTGCGATAAACGAATCTTACCAGTTGGTGCATCTCTTTGAACGTGAATTCCTAAAATATTATTTATTTGTCCCAAGTCGACCATCTTAAACTGTTTTCTAAGTTTTACTTTTATTTCATTAAGCATTTCTATGCATTTCGAAGCTATTATCACGTCATCTACGTAAATAATTATGATCGCTCGATCTTTGTCTTTTTCAAACACGTAAATACATGGATCAGCTGTGGTTCGTTTGCCACCTTCTTTTCTGATATATCCATCGAACTTTTTGTACCACTCGCGACCAGATTGTTTTAACCCATACAACGGCTTTAACAATTTACAGACCTTATCTTCATGCCCATGTTTTTTAAACATTTCCGGTTGCTCCATATATACTTCATCGTGAAGTTCGCTTTGCACGTATGCTGATACTACATCCATCTGATGTACGATCATTTCTTCATTTGCGGCCACAGCGAGTAACGTACGAATGGTCTCGTACCTTGCTACTGGAGCATATACGTCATCGTAATCTACTCCGTATCGTTGAGTGTGTCCACGAGCAACTAATCTCGCTTTATATTTTTCGATTTGTCCGTCTTGATTCATTTTTGTTTTAAATACCCACCGGTTAGTTAAAATTTTCTTATCGTTCGGCCTAGGTACAATTATCCATGTTCGATTTTCTTGTAACGTGTTATATTCCTCATGCATTGCAGCTAGTCATGCCTCTTTATCTTCCCTGCACATGACTTCATCAACTGTTGTTGGATCAGGCGACTCAGTCCTCCTACAATGATAAATTTTCTTTGGTCTGCCCACCTTACCTGTCCTGATTTTTTTCGGTCTTCCAGGACCACGTCTATCAGTGTGTAGTTCGATATTTTCATCGGCAGACTCGTCCTCCGTTGATACATCACTGACAGTAACTCCCTCGCGTATCTCAGAGTTATGTTCTCGGGGCTGCAAATCTAATTGAACATGCTGATGTTCACCTCCTTCGTCCTCGTTGTTGGAATCAGGTGCTGCAATTTGTTTATTATAAATATCTGAGTCTTTCAATTCTTCGTGAAATCTTACATCTCGTCGTTTTATTATAGTCCTGGTACCGGGTGCCCAGAGTCTGTACGCCTTCGACTCTGATGAGTAACCTACCAGAACGTAGCTCTTACCTTTTGGGTCAAATTTACATTTCTTTGGACCTTTTTCGAGTGCGACAACCTTACTGCCAAAAATTCTCATGTACCCGACGTACGGTTTTCTACCCGTCCATGCTTCAAATGGAGTAGTATTGCCTAGTATTTTCGTAGGACAACGATTTCTGATATAGTTTGCGGTATTTACCGCTTCGGCCCATAATGACATGGGGAGACCGGATTCGAGTAACATACAACGCGACATTTCAACAAGAGTTCGATTCATCCTCTCAGCCACGCCGTTCTGCTGAGGTGTATATTCAACGCTAAGTTGTCTCTTAATCCCTTCAGACTCTAAATATTCGGTAAATTGCTTCGACAGATATTCTTTCGCGTTGTCTGTTCGTAGCGTTTTCAGCACACAACCCGTTTCTTTCTCAACGCGTAATTTATAATTTTTAAACGCCGCAAAAATATCGTGTCTACTCTTTAACATGGCGATCTCGGTATATCTAGATTTATCATCTACGAACGTGGCGAAATACTTTGCGCCGCCCAATGACGCACAACTAAAAGGACCGCAAATATCGGAGTGCACTATTTCTAATCTTTCTTTCGCTACATTTTTCGAAGATTTATACGGCAGCTGATGAATTTTCGATTTATCGCATATTTCACAATTAAAATTCGTTTGATCGGGCTTTAATTTAATTCCATCAACAATTTGTTGTTTATATAAACTTCTCAAATCATTAAAATTCAAGTGGCCATATCTACTGTGCCATCGCCGAAAATTACTCTCTTGTATTGCAGATTGAGCTCTTTCTGTGCCTATTTCATCAACCACGTATAAATCGCCTTGCCTTTTAGCTGTTAATGCCACAGTGCCATCAGTACGTTTCACAGTCGCAAAATTTTTCTTAAAAACTACGGTATAATCACGGTCCGTCATTCGCGAAACTGATAATAAGTTATTTCTAAAATTGGGCACATACATTGCATCGTGAAGCTCGACAACATTAGACTCGTTACCTCGCAGTTTTATTTCTAATTTAATATCACCAGCACCGGATGTAGTTTCGCAATGTTCGGCCGCGGTGTACACTTTCGCACGCATTTGATTGTCAATACGAGTAAATTTGTCTATATCGTTGCACATATGTTTTGTCGCGCCGCTATCTAAACACCAAGTTTCCTTCTTCACTGAATCCGCGCAACAAGCAATCGTAATCATCGCATCGCTTACGGTGTTAAACTCTGTACGTTTCTGTTTCAATCTGCAATCCGCACTTTTATGTCCTAACTTGCCGCAATTAAAGCACTTACCCGTAAATTTTCGCGAATCACGTTTCGAATAATTGTCTTTATATGTTTTCACCTTTTTGTTATAATTACTATTGTTCCCTTTCACTATTAACGCTTCGCTTTTATTTTTGTTATCGACCGACTTCTCATCTCTTGCATTCTGTCTCGCTTCTTCTTCTATTAATTTAAGCTTTAAATTTTCGATAGATGGTACTACGTCGCGCGACTCGATCACTATACAAAAATTTTCGTACTCGGCCGGTAAAGAAGTTAATAACATAATCGATAGAAGTTCGTCAGGAATTTTTATATCGCCTTCTTCGAGTCGTTCGGCAATACTAACAAACTCACTTACATACTGCTGCATCGAGACGTCCGGTTTCTTTTCTATTCTCAATAACTGCCTGTACAATGCCGTTTTGCGAATTGGCCCACGCGATTCAAAAACTTTCTTTAATTCACTCCACGCTTCGCTAGATGTTTCTGCCTTTTTTACGTAATTGAGTTGGCCTTGCGTTATGCTCAAATTTATTAGAGCTAGCGCCTTTGAATCTTTTCTATCCCATTCCATCGCATTTTGATCCGTTCTCTTCTCAGTGCCGTCGACGTAGTTCCACAAATCATTGTACACAAGAACACTTTTCATCTGTACCTTCCACAGATCGTAGTTGCGGTCGCTCAATCTTTCGATATTACCGAAGCCTTGCGTACTAGCCATTTTTTTTAGAGCGTCGTCGAACGGTGAATGTCGTAAATTATAATTATTAATATTTAACTGTGCCCTGGGCCCATAACCTGTTAGGTTTTAGTCGGGAAGAGAAGTGGATTAAACACTTTTATAAACTATATAACTTTGGACTATATTTAAACATAATTATACACGAATTAACAATAAGAGAAAAGAACGTGTGCAATCGTTATTGCATGCTATGACCAACTGAAGTACGCAACGCATTGCATAAAATAAACAAAATAATATCGGAGCATTTTGCATACGGTCGGTATAATATCGATTAATTCTATCATAATGTAAGCAATGAAATCTTACTTTGGCATAAAGGATTTGTTGGTAATTGTGAAATGGATTTATTAGTATTAGAATTATTGTGAAGTGACACATAATTTTTAAAACCGCTAATAAAATTTTACGTTCCCTTACAGAATTTGTAGGTATTAATCAAATTTATTTATTAGTATCAAAGTTCATTTGACGTAGTGCATAATTTTTAATGTAACCAATAAAATCTTATCTTGGCATAAAGGATTTGTTCGTAATTGCGAAATGGATTTATTAGTTACGGAATTAATGTGAAGTGACACATAATTTTTAAAACAGCTAATAAAATTTTAAATTCCCTTACAGAATTTGTAGGTATTAATGAAATTTGTTTATTAGTATCAAAGTTAATTTGACGTAATGCATAATTTTTAATGTAAGCAATGAAATCTTACTTTGGCATAAAGGATTTGTTGGTAATTGTGAAATGGATTTATTAGTATTAGAATTATTGTGAAGTGACACATAATTTTTAAAACAGCTAATAAAATTTTACGTTCCATTACAGAATTTGTTGGTATTAATGAAATCTGTTTATTAGTATCAGAGTTAATTTCACAGAATGCATCATTTTTAAAGTAACCCATAAAATCTTACCTTGGCATAATGGATTTATTTGGTAATTGTGAAATGGATTTATTAGTTATGGAATTAATGTTTAGTAGCACATAATTGTTAAAACAGCTAATAAAATTTTACGTTCCCTTACAGAATTTGTAGGTATTAATGAAATTTGTTTATTAGTATCAAAGTTCATTTGACGTAATGCATAATTTTTAATGTAACCAATGAAATCTTACCTTGGCATAAAGGATGTGTTGCTAATTGTGAAATGGATTTATTAGTTACAGAATTAATGTGAAGTGACACATAATTTTTAAAACAGCTAATAAAATTTTAAATTCCCTTACAAAATTTGTACGTATTTATTAAATTTTATTTATTAGTATGAAAGTTAATTTGACGTAATGCATAATTTTTAATGTAACCAATAAAATCTTATCTTGGCATTAACGATTTGTTGGTTATTGTGAAATAGATTTATTAGTATTAGAATTATTAGGAAGTGACACATACTTTTTAAAACAGCTAATAAAATTTTTAATTCCCTTACAAAATTTGTACGTATTTATTAAATTTTATTTATTAGTATGAAAGTTAATTTGACGTAATGCATAATTTTTAATGTAACCAATAAAATCTTATCTTGGCATAAAGGATTTGTTCGTAATTGCGAAATGGATTTATTAGTTACGGAATTAATGTGAAGTGACACATAATTTTTAAAACAGCTAATAAAATTTTAAATTCCCTTACAGAATTTGTAGGTATTAATGAAATTTGTTTATTAGTATCAAAGTTAATTTGACGTAATGCATAATTTTTAATGTAAGCAATGAAATCTTACTTTGGCATTAACGATTTGTTGGTTATTGTGAAATAGATTTATTAGTATTAGAATTATTGGGAAGTGACACATAATTTTTAAAACAGCTAATAGAATTTTACGTTCCCTTACAGAATTTGTAGGTATTAATGAAATTTATTTATTAGTATCAAAGTTCATTTGACGTGGTGCGTAATTTTTAATGTAACCAATAAAATCTTACGTTGGCATAAAGGATGTGTTGGTAATTGTGAAATGGATTTATTAGTATTAGAATTATTGGGAAGTGACACATAATTTTTAAAACAGCTAATAAAATTTTACGTTCCCTTACAGAATTTGTAGGTATTAATGAAATTTGTTTATTAGTATCAAAGTTCATTTGACGTAGTGCATAATTTTTAATGAAACCAATAAAATCTTATCTTGGCATAAAGGATTTGTTGGTAAATGTGAAATGGATTTATTAGTTATAGAATTAATGTTTAGTAACACATAATTGTTAAAACAGCTAATAAAATTTTACGTTCCCTTACAGAATTTGTAGGTATTAATGAAATTTGTTTATTAGTATCAAAGTTAATTTGACGTAATGCATAATTTTTAATGTAAGCAATGAAATCTTACTTTGGCATAAAGGATTTGTTGGTAATTGTGAAATGGATTTATTAGTATTAGAATTATTGTGAAGTGACACATAATTTTTAAAACAGCTAATAAAATTTTACGTTCCATTACAGAATTTGTTGGTATTAATGAAATCTGTTTATTAGTATCAGAGTTAATTTCACAGAATGCATCATTTTTAAAGTAACCCATAAAATCTTACCTTGGCATAATGGATTTATTTGGTAATTGTGAAATGGATTTATTAGTTATGGAATTAATGTTTAGTAGCACATAATTGTTAAAACAGCTAATAAAATTTTACGTTCCCTTACAGAATTTGTAGGTATTAATGAAATTTGTTTATTAGTATCAAAGTTCATTTGACGTAATGCATAATTTTTAATGTAACCAATGAAATCTTACCTTGGCATAAAGGATGTGTTGCTAATTGTGAAATGGATTTATTAGTTACAGAATTAATGTGAAGTGACACATAATTTTTAAAACAGCTAATAAAATTTTAAATTCCCTTACAAAATTTGTACGTATTTATTAAATTTTATTTATTAGTATGAAAGTTAATTTGACGTAATGCATAATTTTTAATGTAACCAATAAAATCTTATCTTGGCATTAACGATTTGTTGGTTATTGTGAAATAGATTTATTAGTATTAGAATTATTAGGAAGTGACACATAATTTTTAAAACAGCTAATAAAATTTTTAATTCCCTTACAAAATTTGTACGTATTTATTAAATTTTATTTATTAGTATGAAAGTTAATTTGACGTAATGCATAATTTTTAATGTAACCAATAAAATCTTATCTTGGCATAAAGGATTTGTTCGTAATTGCGAAATGGATTTATTAGTTACGGAATTAATGTGAAGTGACACATAATTTTTAAAACAGCTAATAAAATTTTAAATTCCCTTACAGAATTTGTAGGTATTAATGAAATTTGTTTATTAGTATCAAAGTTAATTTGACGTAATGCATAATTTTTAATGTAAGCAATGAAATCTTACTTTGGCATTAACGATTTGTTGGTTATTGTGAAATAGATTTATTAGTATTAGAATTATTGGGAAGTGACACATAATTTTTAAAACAGCTAATAGAATTTTACGTTCCCTTACAGAATTTGTAGGTATTAATGAAATTTATTTATTAGTATCAAAGTTCATTTGACGTGGTGCGTAATTTTTAATGTAACCAATAAAATCTTACGTTGGCATAAAGGATGTGTTGGTAATTGTGAAATGGATTTATTAGTATTAGAATTATTGGGAAGTGACACATAATTTTTAAAACAGCTAATAAAATTTTACGTTCCCTTACAGAATTTGTAGGTATTAATGAAATTTGTTTATTAGTATCAAAGTTCATTTGACGTAGTGCATAATTTTTAATGAAACCAATAAAATCTTATCTTGGCATAAAGGATTTGTTGGTAAATGTGAAATGGATTTATTAGTTATAGAATTAATGTTTAGTAACACATAATTGTTAAAACAGCTAATAAAATTTTACGTTCCCTTACAGAATTTGTAGGTATTAATGAAATTTGTTTATTAGTATCAAAGTTCATTTGACGTAGTGCATAATTTTTAATGTAACCAATAAAATCTTATAATGGCATAAAGCATTTGTTCGTAATTGTGAAATAGATTTATTAGTTACTGAATTAATGTGAATTAACACATAATTTTTAAAACAGCTAATAAAATTTTAAATTCTCTTACAGAATTTGTAGGTATTAATGAAATTTGTTTATTAGTATCAAAGTTCATTTGACGTAATGCATAATTTTTAATGTAAGCAATGAAATCTTACTTTGGCATAAAGGATTTGTTGGTAATTGTGAAATGGATTTATTAGTATTAGAATTATTGTGAAGTGACACATAATTTTTAAAACCGCTAATAAAATTTTACGTTCCCTTACAGAATTTGTAGGTATTAATCAAATTTATTTATTAGTATCAAAGTTCATTTGACGTAGTGCATAATTTTGAATGTAACCAATAAAATCTTATAATGGCATAAAGCATTTGTTCGTAATTGTGAAATAGATTTATTAGTTACTGAATTAATGTGAATTAACACATAATTTTTAAAACAGCTAATAAAATTTTAAATTCCCTTACAGAATTTGTAGGTATTAATGAAATTTGTTTATTAGTATCAAAGTTAATTTGACGTAATGCATAATTTTTAATGTAAGCAATGAAATCTTACTTTGGCATAAAGGATTTGTTGGTAATTGTGAAATGGATTTATTAGTATTAGAATTATTGTGAAGTGACACATAATTTTTAAAACAGCTAATAAAATTTTACGTTCCTTTACAGAATTTGTAGGTATTTATTAAATTTTATTTATTACTATCAAAGTTAATTTGACGTAATGCATAATTTTTAATGTAACCAATAAAATCTTATCTTGGCATAAACGATTTGTTGGTTATTGTGAAATAGATTTATTAGTATTAGAATTATTGTGAAGTGACACATAATTTTTAAAACAGCTAATAAAATTTTAAATTCCCTTACAGAATTTTTTACGTGTTTATTAAATTTTATTTATTAGTATCAAAGTTAATTTGACGTAATGCATAATTTTTTAGTAAGCAATGAAATCTTACCTTGGCATAAAGGATGTGTTGGTAATTGTGAAATGGATTTATTAGTTATAGAATTAATGTTTAGTAACACATAATTGTTAAAACAGCTAATAAAATTTTACGTTCCCTTACAGAATTTGTAGGTATTAATGAAATTTGTTTATTAGTATCAAAGTTCATTTGACGTAGTGCATAATTTTTAATGTAACCAATAAAATCTTATCTTGGCATAAAGGATTTGTTCGTAATTGCGAAATGGATTTATTAGTTACGGAATTAATGTGAAGTGACTCATAATTTTTAAAACAGCTAATAAAATTTTAAATTCCCTTACAGAATTTGTAGGTATTAATGAAATTTGTTTATTAGTATCAAAGTTAATTTGACGTAATGCATAATTTTTAATGTAAGCAATGAAATCTTACTTTGGCATAAAGGATTTGTTGGTAATTGTGAAATGGATTTATTAGTATTAGAATTATTGTGAAGTGACACATAATTTTTAAAACAGCTAATAAAATTTTTAATTCCCTTACAAAATTTGTACGTATTTATTAAATTTTATTTATTAGTATGAAAGTTAATTTGACGTAATGCATAATTTTTAATGTAACCAATAAAATCTTACCTTGGCATAAAGAATGTGTTGGTAATTGTGAAATGGATTTATTAGTTACAGAATTAATGTGAAGTGACACATAATTTTTAAAACAGCTAATAAAATTTTTAATTCCCTTACAAAATTTGTACGTATTTATTAAATTTTATTTATTAGTATGAAAGTTAATTTGACGTAATGCATAATTTTTAATGTAACCAATAAAATCTTATCTTGGCATTAACGATTTGTTGGTTATTGTGAAATAGATTTATTAGTATTAGAATTATTGGGAAGTGACACATAATTTTTAAAACAGCTAATAAAATATTAAATTCCCTTACAGAATTTGTACGTATTTATTAAATTTCATTTATTAGTATCAAAGTTAATTTGACAGAATGCATAATTTTTAAAGTAACCCATAAAATCTTACCTTGGCATAATGGATTTGTTGGTAATTGTGAAATGGATTTATTAGTAGTGGAATTAATGTTTTGTAGCACATAATTGTTAAAACAGCTAATAAAATTTTACGTTCCCCTACAGAATTTGTAGGTATTAATGAAATTTGTTTATTAGCATCAAACTTAATTTCACGTAATGCATAATTTTTAATGTAACCAATAAAATCTTATCTTGGCATAAACGATTTGTTGGTTATTGTGAAATAGATTTATTAGTATTAGAATTATTGTGAAGTGACACATAATTTTTAAAACAGCTAATAAAATTTTAAATTCCCTTACAGAATTTTTTACGTGTTTATTAAATTTTATTTATTAGTATCAAAGTTAATTTGACGTAATGCATAATTTTTTAGTAACCAATGAAATCTTACCTTGGCATAAAGGATGTGTTGGTAATTGTGAAATGGATTTATTAGTTATAGAATTAATGTTTAGTAACACATAATTGTTAAAACAGCTAATAAAATTTTACGTTCCCTTACAGAATTTGTAGGTATTAATGAAATTTGTTTATTAGTATCAAAGTTCATTTGACGTTGTGCATAATTTTTAATGTAACCAATAAAATCTTATCTTGGCATAAAGGATTTGTTCGTAATTGCGAAATGGATTTATTAGTTACGGAATTAATGTGAAGTGACTCATAATTTTTAAAACAGCTAATAAAATTTTAAATTCCCTTACAGAATTTGTAGGTATTAATGAAATTTGTTTATTAGTATCAAAGTTAATTTGACGTAATGCATAATTTTTAATGTAAGCAATGAAATCTTACTTTGGCATAAAGGATTTGTTGGTAATTGTGAAATGGATTTATTAGTATTAGAATTATTGTGAAGTGACACATAATTTTTAAAACAGCTAATAAAATTTTTAATTCCCTTACAAAATTTGTACGTATTTATTAAATTTTATTTATTAGTATGAAAGTTAATTTGACGTAATGCATAATTTTTAATGTAACCAATAAAATCTTACCTTGGCATAAAGAATGTGTTGGTAATTGTGAAATGGATTTATTAGTTACAGAATTAATGTGAAGTGACACATAATTTTTAAAACAGCTAATAAAATTTTTAATTCCCTTACAAAATTTGTACGTATTTATTAAATTTTATTTATTAGTATGAAAGTTAATTTGACGTAATGCATAATTTTTAATGTAACCAATAAAATCTTATCTTGGCATTAACGATTTGTTGGTTATTGTGAAATAGATTTATTAGTATTAGAATTATTGGGAAGTGACACATAATTTTTAAAACAGCTAATAAAATATTAAATTCCCTTACAGAATTTGTACGTATTTATTAAATTTCATTTATTAGTATCAAAGTTAATTTGACAGAATGCATAATTTTTAAAGTAACCCATAAAATCTTACCTTGGCATAATGGATTTGTTGGTAATTGTGAAATGGATTTATTAGTAGTGGAATTAATGTTTTGTAGCACATAATTGTTAAAACAGCTAATAAAATTTTACGTTCCCCTACAGAATTTGTAGATATTAATGAAATTTGTTTATTAGCATCAAACTTAATTTCACGTAATGCATAATTTTTAATGTAACCAATAAAATCTTATCTTGGCATTAACGATTTGTTGGTAATTGTGAAATGGATTTATTAGTTATGGAATTAATGTTTAGTAGCACATAATTGTTAAAACAGCTAATAAAATTTTACGTTCCCTTACAGAATTTGTAGGTATTAATGAAATTTGTTTATTAGTATCAAAGTTCATTTGACGTAATGCATAATTTTTAATGTAACCAATGAAATCTTACCTTGGCATAAAGGATGTGTTGCTAATTGTGAAATGGATTTATTAGTTACAGAATTAATGTGAAGTGACACATAATTTTTAAAACAGCTAATAAAATTTTAAATTCCCTTACAAAATTTGTACGTATTTATTAAATTTTATTTATTAGTATGAAAGTTAATTTGACGTAATGCATAATTTTTAATGTAACCAATAAAATCTTATCTTGGCATTAACGATTTGTTGGTTATTGTGAAATAGATTTATTAGTATTAGAATTATTAGGAAGTGACACATAATTTTTAAAACAGCTAATAAAATTTTTAATTCCCTTACAAAATTTGTACGTATTTATTAAATTTTATTTATTAGTATGAAAGTTAATTTGACGTAATGCATAATTTTTAATGTAACCAATAAAATCTTATCTTGGCATAAAGGATTTGTTCGTAATTGCGAAATGGATTTATTAGTTACGGAATTAATGTGAAGTGACACATAATTTTTAAAACAGCTAATAAAATTTTAAATTCCCTTACAGAATTTGTAGGTATTAATGAAATTTGTTTATTAGTATCAAAGTTAATTTGACGTAATGCATAATTTTTAATGTAAGCAATGAAATCTTACTTTGGCATTAACGATTTGTTGGTTATTGTGAAATAGATTTATTAGTATTAGAATTATTGGGAAGTGACACATAATTTTTAAAACAGCTAATAGAATTTTACGTTCCCTTACAGAATTTGTAGGTATTAATGAAATTTATTTATTAGTATCAAAGTTCATTTGACGTGGTGCGTAATTTTTAATGTAACCAATAAAATCTTACGTTGGCATAAAGGATGTGTTGGTAATTGTGAAATGGATTTATTAGTATTAGAATTATTGGGAAGTGACACATAATTTTTAAAACAGCTAATAAAATTTTACGTTCCCTTACAGAATTTGTAGGTATTAATGAAATTTGTTTATTAGTATCAAAGTTCATTTGACGTAGTGCATAATTTTTAATGAAACCAATAAAATCTTATCTTGGCATAAAGGATTTGTTGGTAAATGTGAAATGGATTTATTAGTTATAGAATTAATGTTTAGTAACACATAATTGTTAAAACAGCTAATAAAATTTTACGTTCCCTTACAGAATTTGTAGGTATTAATGAAATTTGTTTATTAGTATCAAAGTTCATTTGACGTAGTGCATAATTTTTAATGTAACCAATAAAATCTTATAATGGCATAAAGCATTTGTTCGTAATTGTGAAATAGATTTATTAGTTACTGAATTAATGTGAATTAACACATAATTTTTAAAACAGCTAATAAAATTTTAAATTCTCTTACAGAATTTGTAGGTATTAATGAAATTTGTTTATTAGTATCAAAGTTCATTTGACGTAATGCATAATTTTTAATGTAAGCAATGAAATCTTACTTTGGCATAAAGGATTTGTTGGTAATTGTGAAATGGATTTATTAGTATTAGAATTATTGTGAAGTGACACATAATTTTTAAAACCGCTAATAAAATTTTACGTTCCCTTACAGAATTTGTAGGTATTAATCAAATTTATTTATTAGTATCAAAGTTCATTTGACGTAGTGCATAATTTTGAATGTAACCAATAAAATCTTATCTTGGCATAAAGGATTTGTTCGTAATTGCGAAATGGATTTATTAGTTACGGAATTAATGTGAAGTGACACATAATTTTTAAAACAGCTAATAAAATTTTAAATTCCCTTACAGAATTTGTAGGTATTAATGAAATTTGTTTATTAGTATCAAAGTTAATTTGACGTAATGCATAATTTTTAATGTAAGCAATGAAATCTTACTTTGGCATAAAGGATTTGTTGGTAATTGTGAAATGGATTTATTAGTATTAGAATTATTGTGAAGTGACACATAATTTTTAAAACAGCTAATAAAATTTTACGTTCCTTTACAGAATTTGTAGGTATTTATTAAATTTTATTTATTACTATCAAAGTTAATTTGACGTAATGCATAATTTTTAATGTAACCAATAAAATCTTATCTTGGCATAAACGATTTGTTGGTTATTGTGAAATAGATTTATTAGTATTAGAATTATTGTGAAGTGACACATAATTTTTAAAACAGCTAATAAAATTTTAAATTCCCTTACAGAATTTTTTACGTGTTTATTAAATTTTATTTATTAGTATCAAAGTTAATTTGACGTAATGCATAATTTTTTAGTAAGCAATGAAATCTTACCTTGGCATAAAGGATGTGTTGGTAATTGTGAAATGGATTTATTAGTTATAGAATTAATGTTTAGTAACACATAATTGTTAAAACAGCTAATAAAATTTTACGTTCCCTTACAGAATTTGTAGGTATTAATGAAATTTGTTTATTAGTATCAAAGTTCATTTGACGTAGTGCATAATTTTTAATGTAACCAATAAAATCTTATCTTGGCATAAAGGATTTGTTCGTAATTGCGAAATGGATTTATTAGTTACGGAATTAATGTGAAGTGACTCATAATTTTTAAAACAGCTAATAAAATTTTAAATTCCCTTACAGAATTTGTAGGTATTAATGAAATTTGTTTATTAGTATCAAAGTTAATTTGACGTAATGCATAATTTTTAATGTAAGCAATGAAATCTTACTTTGGCATAAAGGATTTGTTGGTAATTGTGAAATGGATTTATTAGTATTAGAATTATTGTGAAGTGACACATAATTTTTAAAACAGCTAATAAAATTTTTAATTCCCTTACAAAATTTGTACGTATTTATTAAATTTTATTTATTAGTATGAAAGTTAATTTGACGTAATGCATAATTTTTAATGTAACCAATAAAATCTTACCTTGGCATAAAGAATGTGTTGGTAATTGTGAAATGGATTTATTAGTTACAGAATTAATGTGAAGTGACACATAATTTTTAAAACAGCTAATAAAATTTTTAATTCCCTTACAAAATTTGTACGTATTTATTAAATTTTATTTATTAGTATGAAAGTTAATTTGACGTAATGCATAATTTTTAATGTAACCAATAAAATCTTATCTTGGCATTAACGATTTGTTGGTTATTGTGAAATAGATTTATTAGTATTAGAATTATTGGGAAGTGACACATAATTTTTAAAACAGCTAATAAAATATTAAATTCCCTTACAGAATTTGTACGTATTTATTAAATTTCATTTATTAGTATCAAAGTTAATTTGACAGAATGCATAATTTTTAAAGTAACCCATAAAATCTTACCTTGGCATAATGGATTTGTTGGTAATTGTGAAATGGATTTATTAGTAGTGGAATTAATGTTTTGTAGCACATAATTGTTAAAACAGCTAATAAAATTTTACGTTCCCCTACAGAATTTGTAGGTATTAATGAAATTTGTTTATTAGCATCAAACTTAATTTCACGTAATGCATAATTTTTAATGTAACCAATAAAATCTTATCTTGGCATAAACGATTTGTTGGTTATTGTGAAATAGATTTATTAGTATTAGAATTATTGTGAAGTGACACATAATTTTTAAAACAGCTAATAAAATTTTAAATTCCCTTACAGAATTTTTTACGTGTTTATTAAATTTTATTTATTAGTATCAAAGTTAATTTGACGTAATGCATAATTTTTTAGTAACCAATGAAATCTTACCTTGGCATAAAGGATGTGTTGGTAATTGTGAAATGGATTTATTAGTTATAGAATTAATGTTTAGTAACACATAATTGTTAAAACAGCTAATAAAATTTTACGTTCCCTTACAGAATTTGTAGGTATTAATGAAATTTGTTTATTAGTATCAAAGTTCATTTGACGTAGTGCATAATTTTTAATGTAACCAATAAAATCTTATCTTGGCATAAAGGATTTGTTCGTAATTGCGAAATGGATTTATTAGTTACGGAATTAATGTGAAGTGACTCATAATTTTTAAAACAGCTAATAAAATTTTAAATTCCCTTACAGAATTTGTAGGTATTAATGAAATTTGTTTATTAGTATCAAAGTTAATTTGACGTAATGCATAATTTTTAATGTAAGCAATGAAATCTTACTTTGGCATAAAGGATTTGTTGGTAATTGTGAAATGGATTTATTAGTATTAGAATTATTGTGAAGTGACACATAATTTTTAAAACAGCTAATAAAATTTTTAATTCCCTTACAAAATTTGTACGTATTTATTAAATTTTATTTATTAGTATGAAAGTTAATTTGACGTAATGCATAATTTTTAATGTAACCAATAAAATCTTACCTTGGCATAAAGAATGTGTTGGTAATTGTGAAATGGATTTATTAGTTACAGAATTAATGTGAAGTGACACATAATTTTTAAAACAGCTAATAAAATTTTTAATTCCCTTACAAAATTTGTACGTATTTATTAAATTTTATTTATTAGTATGAAAGTTAATTTGACGTAATGCATAATTTTTAATGTAACCAATAAAATCTTATCTTGGCATTAACGATTTGTTGGTTATTGTGAAATAGATTTATTAGTATTAGAATTATTGGGAAGTGACACATAATTTTTAAAACAGCTAATAAAATATTAAATTCCCTTACAGAATTTGTACGTATTTATTAAATTTCATTTATTAGTATCAAAGTTAATTTGACAGAATGCATAATTTTTAAAGTAACCCATAAAATCTTACCTTGGCATAATGGATTTGTTGGTAATTGTGAAATGGATTTATTAGTAGTGGAATTAATGTTTTGTAGCACATAATTGTTAAAACAGCTAATAAAATTTTACGTTCCCCTACAGAATTTGTAGATATTAATGAAATTTGTTTATTAGCATCAAACTTAATTTCACGTAATGCATAATTTTTAATGTAACCAATAAAATCTTATCTTGGCATTAACGATTTGTTGGTAATTGTGAAATGGATTTATTAGTTATAGAATTAATGTTTAGTAACAGATAATTGTTAAAACAGCTAATAAAATTTTAAATTCCCTTACAAAATTTGTACGTATTTATTAAATTTTATTTATTAGTATGAAAGTTAATTTGACGTAATGCATAATTTTTAATGTAACCAATAAAATCTTATCTTGGCATTAACGATTTGTTGGTTATTGTGAAATAGATTTATTAGTATTAGAATTATTGGGAAGTGACACATAATTTTTAAAACAGCTAATAAAATTTTACGTTCCATTATAGAATTTGTTGGTATTAATGAAATCTGTTTATTAGTATCAGAGTTAATTTGACGTAATGCATAATTTTTAATGTAACCAATAAAATCTTATCTTGGCATTAACGATTTGTTGGTTATTGTGAAATAGATTTATTAGTATTAGAATTATTGGGAAGTGACACATAATTTTTAAAACAGCTAATAAAATATTAAATTCCCTTACAGAATTTGTACGTATTTATTAAATTTCATTTATTAGTATCAAAGTTAATTTGACAGAATGCATAATTTTTAAAGTAACCCATAAAATCTTACCTTGGCATAATGGATTTGTTGGTAATTGTGAAATGGATTTATTAGTAGTGGAATTAATGTTTTGTAGCACATAATTGTTAAAACAGCTAATAAAATTTTACGTTCCCCTACAGAATTTGTAGATATTAATGAAATTTGTTTATTAGCATCAAACTTAATTTCACGTAATGCATAATTTTTAATGTAACCAATAAAATCTTATCTTGGCATTAACGATTTGTTGGTAATTGTGAAATGGATTTATTAGTTATAGAATTAATGTTTAGTAACAGATAATTGTTAAAACAGCTAATAAAATTTTAAATTCCCTTACAAAATTTGTACGTATTTATTAAATTTTATTTATTAGTATGAAAGTTAATTTGACGTAATGCATAATTTTTAATGTAACCAATAAAATCTTATCTTGGCATTAACGATTTGTTGGTTATTGTGAAATAGATTTATTAGTATTAGAATTATTGGGAAGTGACACATAATTTTTAAAACAGCTAATAAAATTTTACGTTCCATTATAGAATTTGTTGGTATTAATGAAATCTGTTTATTAGTATCAGAGTTAATTTGACAGAATGCATAATTTTTAAAGTAACCCATAAAATCTTACCTTGGCATAATGGACTTATTTGATAATTGTGAAATGGATTTATTAGTTATGGAATTAATGTTTAGTAGCACATAATTGTTAAAACAGCTAATAAAATTTTACGTTCCCTTACAGAATTTGTAGGTATTTATTAAATTTTATTTATTAGTATCAAAGTTAATTTGACGTAATGCATAATTTTTAATGTAAGCAATGAAATCTTACTTTGGCATAAAGGATGTGTTGGTAATTGTGAAATGGATTTATTAGTATTAGAATTATTGTGAAGTGACACATAATTTTGAAAACAGCTAATAAAATTTTACGTTCCCTTATAGAATTTGTAGGTATTAATGAAATTTATTTATTAGTATCGAAGTTCATTTGACGTAGTGCGTAATTTTTAATGTAACCAATAAAATCTTATCTTGGCATAAACGATTTGTTGGTTATTGTGAAATAGATTTATTAGTATTAGAATTATTGGAAAGTGACACATAATTTTTAAAACAGCTAATAAAATTTTTAATTCCCTTACAAAATTTGTACGTATTTATTAAATTTTATTTATTAGTATGAAAGTTAATTTGACGTAATGCATAATTTTTAATGTAACCAATAAAATCTTATCTTGGCATAAACGATTTGTTGGTTATTGTGAAATAGATTTATTAGTATTAGAATTATTGGGAAGTGACACATAATTTTTAAAACAGCTAATAAAATTTTACGTTCCCTTACAGAATTTGTAGGTATTAATGAAATTTGTTTATTAGTATCAAAGTTCATTTGACGTAGTGCATAATTTTTAATGAAACCAATAAAATCTTATCTTGGCATAAAGGATTTGTTGGTAAATGTGAAATGGATTTATTAGTTATAGAATTAATGTTTAGTAACACATAATTGTTAAAACAGCTAATAAAATTTTACGTTCCCTTACAGAATTTGTAGGTATTAATGAAATTTGTTTATTAGTATCAAAGTTCATTTGACGTAGTGCATAATTTTTAATGTAACCAATAAAATCTTATAATGGCATAAAGCATTTGTTCGTAATTGTGAAATAGATTTATTAGTTACTGAATTAATGTGAATTAACACATAATTTTTAAAACAGCTAATAAAATTTTAAATTCTCTTACAGAATTTGTAGGTATTAATGAAATTTGTTTATTAGTATCAAAGTTCATTTGACGTAATGCATAATTTTTAATGTAAGCAATGAAATCTTACTTTGGCATAAAGGATTTGTTGGTAATTGTGAAATGGATTTATTAGTATTAGAATTATTGTGAAGTGACACATAATTTTTAAAACCGCTAATAAAATTTTACGTTCCCTTACAGAATTTGTAGGTATTAATCAAATTTATTTATTAGTATCAAAGTTCATTTGACGTAGTGCATAATTTTTAATGTAACCAATAAAATCTTATCTTGGCATAAAGGATTTGTTCGTAATTGCGAAATGGATTTATTAGTTACGGAATTAATGTGAAGTGACACATAATTTTTAAAACAGCTAATAAAATTTTAAATTCCCTTACAGAATTTGTAGGTATTAATGAAATTTGTTTATTAGTATCAAAGTTAATTTGACGTAATGCATAATTTTTAATGTAAGCAATGAAATCTTACTTTGGCATAAAGGATTTGTTGGTAATTGTGAAATGGATTTATTAGTATTAGAATTATTGTGAAGTGACACATAATTTTTAAAACAGCTAATAAAATTTTACGTTCCCTTACAGAATTTTTTACGTGTTTATTAAATTTTATTTATTAGTATCAAAGTTAATTTGACGTAATGCATAATTTTTTAGTAACCAATGAAATCTTACCTTGGCATAAAGGATGTGTTGGTAATTGTGAAATGGATTTATTAGTTATAGAATTAATGTTTAGTAACACATAATTGTTAAAACAGCTAATAAAATTTTACGTTCCCTTACAGAATTTGTAGGTATTAATGAAATTTGTTTATTAGTATCAAAGTTCATTTGACGTAGTGCATAATTTTTAATGTAACCAATAAAATCTTATCTTGGCATAAAGGATTTGTTCGTAATTGCGAAATGGATTTATTAGTTACGGAATTAATGTGAAGTGACTCATAATTTTTAAAACAGCTAATAAAATTTTAAATTCCCTTACAAAATTTGTACGTATTTATTAAATTTTATTTATTAGTATGAAAGTTAATTTGACGTAATGCATAATTTTTAATGTAACCAATAAAATCTTACCTTGGCATAAAGGATGTGTTGGTAATTGTGAAATGGATTTATTAGTTACAGAATTAATGTGAAGTGACACATAATTTTTAAAACAGCTAATAAAATTTTTAATTCCCTTACAAAATTTGTACGTATTTATTAAATTTTATTTATTAGTATGAAAGTTAATTTGACGTAATGCATAATTTTTAATGTAACCAATAAAATCTTATCTTGGCATTAACGATTTGTTGGTTATTGTGAAATAGATTTATTAGTATTAGAATTATTGGGAAGTGACACATAATTTTTAAAACAGCTAATAAAATTTTAAATTCCCTTACAGAATTTGTACGTATTTATTAAATTTCATTTATTAGTATCAAAGTTAATTTGACAGAATGCATAATTTTTAAAGTAACCCATAAAATCTTACCTTGGCATAATGGATTTGTTGATAATTGTGAAATGGATTTATTAGTAGTGGAATTAATGTTTTGTAGCACATAATTGTTAAAACAGCTAATAAAATTTTACGTTCCCCTACAGAATTTGTAGGTATTAATGAAATTTGTTTATTAGCATCAAACTTAATTTCACGTAATGCATAATTTTTAATGGAACCAATAAAATCTTATCTTGGCATTAACGATTTGTTGGTAATTGTGAAATGGATTTATTAGTTATAGAATTAATGTTTAGTAACAGATAATTGTTAAAACAGCTAATAAAATTTTAAATTCCCTTACAAAATTTGTACGTATTTATTAAATTTTATTTATTAGTATGAAAGTTAATTTGACGTAATGCATAATTTTTAATGTAACCAATAAAATCTTATCTTGGCATTAACGATTTGTTGGTTATTGTGAAATAGATTTATTAGTATTAGAATTATTGGGAAGTGACACATAATTTTTAAAACAGCTAATAAAATTTTACGTTCCATTATAGAATTTGTTGGTATTAATGAAATCTGTTTATTAGTATCAGAGTTAATTTGACAGAATGCATAATTTTTAAAGTAACCCATAAAATCTTACCTTGGCATAATGGACTTATTTGATAATTGTGAAATGGATTTATTAGTTATCGAATTAATGTTTAGTAGCACATAATTGTTAAAACAGCTAATAAAATTTTACGTTCCCTTACAGAATTTGTAGGTATTTATTAAATTTTATTTATTAGTATCAAAGTTAATTTGACGTAATGCATAATTTTTAATGTAAGCAATGAAATCTTACTTTGGCATAAAGGATGTGTTGGTAATTGTGAAATGGATTTATTAGTATTAGAATTAATGTTTAGTAACACATAATTGTTAAAACAGCTAATAAAATTTTAAGTTCCCTTACAGAATTTTTAGGTATTAATGAAATTTGTTTATTAGTATCAAAGTTCATTTGACGTAGTGCATAATTTTTAATGTAACCAATAAAATCTTATAATGGCATAAAGCATTTGTTCGTAATTGTGAAATAGATTTATTAGTTACTGAATTAATGTGAATTAACACATAATTTTTAAAACAGCTAATAAAATTTTAAATTCTCTTACAGAATTTGTAGGTATTAATGAAATTTGTTTATTAGTATCAAAGTTCATTTGACGTAATGCATAATTTTTAATGTAAGCAATGAAATCTTACTTTGGCATAAAGGATTTGTTGGTAATTGTGAAATGGATTTATTAGTATTAGAATTATTGTGAAGTGACACATAATTTTTAAAACCGCTAATAAAATTTTACGTTCCCTTACAGAATTTGTAGGTATTAATCAAATTTATTTATTAGTATCAAAGTTCATTTGACGTAGTGCATAATTTTTAATGTAACCAATAAAATCTTATCTTGGCATAAAGGATTTGTTCGTAATTGCGAAATGGATTTATTAGTTACGGAATTAATGTGAAGTGACACATAATTTTTAAAACAGCTAATAAAATTTTAAATTCCCTTACAGAATTTGTAGGTATTAATGAAATTTGTTTATTAGTATCAAAGTTAATTTGACGTAATGCATAATTTTTAATGTAAGCAATGAAATCTTACTTTGGCATAAAGGATTTGTTGGTAATTGTGAAATGGATTTATTAGTATTAGAATTATTGTGAAGTGACACATAATTTTTAAAACAGCTAATAAAATTTTACGTTCCCTTACAGAATTTTTTACGTGTTTATTAAATTTTATTTATTAGTATCAAAGTTAATTTGACGTAATGCATAATTTTTTAGTAACCAATGAAATCTTACCTTGGCATAAAGGATGTGTTGGTAATTGTGAAATGGATTTATTAGTTATAGAATTAATGTTTAGTAACACATAATTGTTAAAACAGCTAATAAAATTTTACGTTCCCTTACAGAATTTGTAGGTATTAATGAAATTTGTTTATTAGTATCAAAGTTCATTTGACGTAGTGCATAATTTTTAATGTAACCAATAAAATCTTATCTTGGCATAAAGGATTTGTTCGTAATTGCGAAATGGATTTATTAGTTACGGAATTAATGTGAAGTGACTCATAATTTTTAAAACAGCTAATAAAATTTTAAATTCCCTTACAAAATTTGTACGTATTTATTAAATTTTATTTATTAGTATGAAAGTTAATTTGACGTAATGCATAATTTTTAATGTAACCAATAAAATCTTACCTTGGCATAAAGGATGTGTTGGTAATTGTGAAATGGATTTATTAGTTACAGAATTAATGTGAAGTGACACATAATTTTTAAAACAGCTAATAAAATTTTTAATTCCCTTACAAAATTTGTACGTATTTATTAAATTTTATTTATTAGTATGAAAGTTAATTTGACGTAATGCATAATTTTTAATGTAACCAATAAAATCTTATCTTGGCATTAACGATTTGTTGGTTATTGTGAAATAGATTTATTAGTATTAGAATTATTGGGAAGTGACACATAATTTTTAAAACAGCTAATAAAATTTTAAATTCCCTTACAGAATTTGTACGTATTTATTAAATTTCATTTATTAGTATCAAAGTTAATTTGACAGAATGCATAATTTTTAAAGTAACCCATAAAATCTTACCTTGGCATAATGGATTTGTTGATAATTGTGAAATGGATTTATTAGTAGTGGAATTAATGTTTTGTAGCACATAATTGTTAAAACAGCTAATAAAATTTTACGTTCCCCTACAGAATTTGTAGGTATTAATGAAATTTGTTTATTAGCATCAAACTTAATTTCACGTAATGCATAATTTTTAATGTAACCAATAAAATCTTATCTTGGCATTAACGATTTGTTGGTAATTGTGAAATGGATTTATTAGTTATAGAATTAATGTTTAGTAACAGATAATTGTTAAAACAGCTAATAAAATTTTAAATTCCCTTACAAAATTTGTACGTATTTATTAAATTTTATTTATTAGTATGAAAGTTAATTTGACGTAATGCATAATTTTTAATGTAACCAATAAAATCTTATCTTGGCATTAACGATTTGTTGGTTATTGTGAAATAGATTTATTAGTATTAGAATTATTGGGAAGTGACACATAATTTTTAAAACAGCTAATAAAATTTTACGTTCCATTATAGAATTTGTTGGTATTAATGAAATCTGTTTATTAGTATCAGAGTTAATTTGACAGAATGCATAATTTTTAAAGTAACCCATAAAATCTTACCTTGGCATAATGGACTTATTTGATAATTGTGAAATGGATTTATTAGTTATCGAATTAATGTTTAGTAGCACATAATTGTTAAAACAGCTAATAAAATTTTACGTTCCCTTACAGAATTTGTAGGTATTTATTAAATTTTATTTATTAGTATCAAAGTTAATTTGACGTAATGCATAATTTTTAATGTAAGCAATGAAATCTTACTTTGGCATAAAGGATGTGTTGGTAATTGTGAAATGGATTTATTAGTATTAGAATTATTGTGAAGTGACACATAATTTTGAAAACAGCTAATAAAATTTTACGTTCCCTTATAGAATTTGTAGGTATTAATGAAATTTATTTATTAGTATCGAAGTTCATTTGACGTAGTGCGTAATTTTTAATGTAACCAATAAAATCTTATCTTGGCATAAACGATTTGTTGGTTATTGTGAAATAGATTTATTAGTATTAGAATTATTGGAAAGTGACACATAATTTTTAAAACAGCTAATAAAATTTTTAATTCCCTTACAAAATTTGTACGTATTTATTAAATTTTATTTATTAGTATGAAAGTTAATTTGACGTAATGCATAATTTTTAATGTAACCAATAAAATCTTATCTTGGCATAAACGATTTGTTGGGTATTGTGAAATAGATTTATTAGTATTAGAATTATTGGGAAGTGACACATAATTTTTAAAACAGCTAATAAAATTTTACGTTCCATTATAGAATTTGTTGGTATTAATGAAATCTGTTTATTAGTATCAGAGTTAATTTGACAGAATGCATACTTTTTAAAGTAACCCATAAAATCTTACCTTGGCATAATGGACTTATTTGATAATTGTGAAATGGATTTATTAGTTATGGAATTAATGTTTAGTAGCACATAATTGTTAAAACAGCTAATAAAATTTTACGTTCCCTTACAGAATTTGTAGGTATTTATTAAATTTTATTTATTAGTATCAAAGTTCATTTGACGTAGTGCGTAATTTTTAATGTAACCAATAAAATCTTATCTTGGCATAAACGATTTGTTGGTTATTGTGAAATAGATTTATTAGTATTAGAATTATTGGAAAGTGACACATAATTTTTAAAACAGCTAATAAAATTTTTAATTCCCTTACAAAATTTGTACGTATTTATTAAATTTTATTTATTAGTATGAAAGTTAATTTGACGTAATGCATAATTTTTAATGTAACCAATAAAATCTTATCTTGGCATAAACGATTTGTTGGTTATTGTGAAATAGATTTATTAGTATTAGAATTATTGGGAAGTGACACATAATTTTTAAAACAGCTAATAAAATTTTACGTTCCCTTACAGAATTTGTAGGTATAATTAAATTTATTTATTAGTATCAAAGTTCATTTGACGTAGTGCGTAATTTTTAATGTAACCAATAAAATCTTATCTTGGCATAAACGATTTGTTGGTTATTGTGAAATAGATTTTTTAGTATTACAATTATTGGGATGTGACACATAATTTTTGAAACAGCTAATAAAATTTTACGTTCCCTTACAGAATTTGTTGGTATTAATGAAATCTGTTTATTAGTATCAGAGTTAATTTCACAGAATGCATAATTTTTAAAGTAACCCATAAAATCTTACCTTGGCATAATGGATTTATTTGGTAATTGTGAAATGGATTTATTAGTTATGGAATTAATGTTTAGTAGCACATAATTGTTAAAACAGCTAATAAAATTTTACGTTCCCTTACAGAATTTGTAGGTATTAATGAAATTTGTTTATTAGTATCAAAGTTCATTTGACGTAATGCATAATTTTTAATGTATGCAATGAAATCTTACTTTGGCATAAAGGATTTGTTGGTAATTGCGAAATGGATTTATTAGTTACAGAATTAATGTGAAGTGACACATAATTTTTAAAACAGCTAATAAAATTTTTAATTCCCTTACAAAATTTGTACGTATTTATTAAATTTTATTTATTAGTATGAAAGTTAATTTGACGTAATGCATAATTTTTAATGTAACCAATAAAATCTTATCTTGGCATAAACGATTTGTTGGTTATTGTGAAATAGATTTATTAGTATTAGAATTATTGGGAAGTGACACATAATTTTTAAAACAGCTAATAAAATTTTACGTTCCCTTACAGAATTTTTTGGTATTAATGAAATCTGTTTATTAGTATCAGAGTTAATTTGACAGAATGCATAATTTTTAAAGTAACCCATAAAATCTTACGTTGGCATAATGGATTTATTTGGTAATTGTGAAATGAATTTATTAGTTATGGAATTAATGTTTAGTAGCACATAATTGTTAAAACAGCTAATAAAATTTTACGTTCCCTTACAGAATTTGTAGGTATTAATGAAATTTGTTTATTAGTATCAAAGTTCATTTGACGTAGTGCATAATTTTTAATGTAACCAATAAAATCTTATCATGGCATAAAGGATTTGTTCGTAATTGTGAAATAGATTTATTAGTATTAGAATTATTGTGAAGTGACACATAATTTTTAAAACAGCTAATAAAATTTTAAATTCCCTTACAAAATTTGTACGTATTTATTAAATTTTTTTTTTTTTATTTAGAGATTATAGTCGCATCAACCACTGTTTGGGTTATTAGCGACTTAGTATTTCAGTTTACAGTTTGTTGTACAGTTTGGTGTCCTTCAAAAAGTTGAGTAGGTTCTGTGTAGTTGTATCATCCTTCAGATTGTCATTCCATGCGGGTTTTATGTCGTATTTCTGCCTGTCAGCAGCATATTTTGCGCATTGGATGATGAGGTGGTCCACCGTTACATTGACCTTGCAAAGATCGCAGATTGGGGGTTCTTCTTTAGTGAGGTGGTACTGGTGTGTGATTCTTGTGTGGCCAATTGTAATTCTTGTAACGACAACTTGGTCACGTCTTTGCAAGGAGCTGGTGATACTTTTCTTATAAAAGTTACTTTTTATTGTTGTTAGTCTAGGTTTACATTGCATAATCCACGTGTTGTTCCAGTTCTCTTCCAATTTCTGTTTGGCATTAAGGAAGGGTATTTCGGGAGACGGGTGATTTGTATAGTGGTCAGACATTGAAGAGTTCGCTGCTTCTTTGGCTAGTTTATCCACTGTATCGTTTCCCGTGATGCCTACATGTGAAGGAATCCAGACCATTGTAATTTTATTGTTTCTTTGTGTTGATTGAGTATATGCTAATTGGCATTTTTGTATGAGGGTGTCATTTGTCCATTGATTTTGGATTGTGGAGATGGCAGTTAGAGAGTCGCAGAAAATAGCAAAATTTTTATTTTGTTCGGTGGTAGTGAGTTCGATGGCATGTTTGAGTGCGGTGATTTCGCAGTCAAATATGGTTGAATTTGGATGGAGTTTGTTACTTATTGTTACTTGTTCGTTAATTATGGCGTACCCGGAACCATTTGCAGTTTTTGAACCATCGGTATATATGTAGGATCGGGCCAGAGGGAGGTGTGAAGAAAATACACGCACTTTCGTCGAAAATAAAAAAGCTTTACTAAAAAAGGAGATAATATAAACTAGTTGCTAAAAACGTGTTCGCCCGCGTCGCATCATGCATTCAACTGAAATTCGTCCGCTTCATTCATTTGTTACCTCACGCATTCCCTCTCACTCGCACACACGTTCATCTGCAATCATTCGTATTCTCTCTTACAACGTTCACGCACTCATCTCACTCGTTCTCACGTACATCCACGCACTCTCGCATTCCTTCATCTGGGGGTTCGTCCGGGGTCTTCGGCCCCCGAAGACATATCAGCTGTTTCGTCGTCGCATCGGTACGGTTTCATATAATCAGCGGATGTACTTGTTATTGATGGACCTTCGCTGTCGCCTATACGCGCTACCTCATAACGATTATTTCTTTTTACTTTTGTTATCGAGTACGGGCCTAAATATTTTTTCTTAATTTTTAACGCTGGACCGAATTGGGTTCGCTTTATAAATACTATGTCGCCTTCCGTATATTGTTTCGCTGGTTTACATCGTTTATTATATTGTCGCCTATTTTCTTCCTGTATTTTCATTAGGTTTTCTTTTGCTATTGCTCTCATTTTGTCGCGGTCTTCGTCGTATAACTGAATTGTTTCCTGTTCAATGAGGTTGATAATTTCGTGTTCTTGTTTATTTCTCATTCTTGTGCCGAAAAGGACTTCAAACGGTGTCATACCTATTGCTCTCTGAAATGTGCTATTAATACATTTTTGAACTTTATTTACGTGTTTATACCATTGGTCGGGGTTGTCGATAGACAGCTTGGTTAATACGGGTATTAACGTACGTATCGTGCGCTCTGCTTGACCGTTTCCTCGCGGTACGCCTGTCGTAATATGTATGTTTTTTATACCTTCTTCTTCGCAATATTGTTGAAATTCTGTGGACGTGAACGCGGCTCCTCTGTCGGAAATTATGCGATCTGGGTTTCCGAAAATTTTTTGTTGGCTATCTAACTTGTTAATTACTTCTTTAGCGTTAACTGTTTTCGTGGGATATAACCATGTAAATTTCGAAAATCCGTCTATTACTATGAAAATATATCTGTATGCTTTACCTGTCGCTGTCATTGGACCTACGTGGTCGATGTGATACGTTTCGAGCGGTTTTGACCCTTTCGCGATTGGTGTTAATTCACCTTCTTTTTTTCCTGACTTTTTCTCGGATACTATGCACTGAATACAACAACTAATGAATTTCTTTATTTTTTCTTCTAACGCTGGTATGTAATATTCCCTTTCGATAATTTCTTTCATTTTTCGTCCGTTAAAATGACCGTTTTCGTGCGCGTTTCTTATTATTTCTAAGTACATGCATGCCGGTACAACAATTAAATCTTTACCATCTTTGCGTTTCATTAATATGTCGTTTTGTACAAAATAATTTTCGTATTCTTCGGTTTCTAGGATGCGCTTAATTACTCGAAATCTTTCTTCTTCGCTTTGTTTTTTTCGTAATACCGCTAACATTGTATTTTCTATAACTAAAACCGGAAATCTGCTAAGTGCGTCTACATGTTTAACTCGCGTGCCTTTTCTGTGTTCAATAATATATTCGAATTCTTCTAGGGTTAATGCCCATCGTGCGACTTTGGGGGAAAGATCTTTTTTAGATAACGTTTTTTTGAAAGCTTCGCAGTCCGTCACTAACTTAAATGGTACGCCTAATAAATAAACACGGAATTTTTTGACTGCATTTATCACGGCTAATACTTCTAATTGATAGGAATGATACTTTCGTTCGGCGTCAGTCGTTTGCTTACTATAATAATATACAGGATGGAACGCGTTTTCTTTCGTCTTTTGCAATAGGATCGCTCCAAAACCTTCCTGACTCGCGTCGGTATGAAGCTCTGTTTCTAACTTTGGATTGTAAATTTGTAATACGGGTTTTGCCGATAAAATAGATTTTAACGTTACAAATGCTTCTTTTTGTTCTTCTTTCCAAATAAATTTCTGACTTTCTTTCGTTAGTTTAAATAAAGGTGAGGCGATTTTTGCGTAATCTTTTATAAATTTTCTGAAATAGCCGGTTAGGCCTAAAAAACTTTGTATTTGCTTTTTACTTTTTGGTTCGGGAAATTTTTGTACTGCTTTTGTTTTCGCGTCGCCTGGATAAACGTTTCCGTTTTCAATTTCGTGACCTAAGTATTCTATCCGCGAACGGAGAAATTGGCATTTACTCCAGCTGATCGTCAACCCGTTTTCAGCTGCTATTTTTAACGTTTCGACTAATTTTCTGTACGCGTCTTCGTCGTCCGCTCCCGGTATGATTATATCGTCAACATAAATAAAAATTACTTTACGCCGAATGAGATCCTGAAAAACTACGTTAATAAATCTTAAAAAACTTGTGGCACTAATGCAAAGTCCGAATGGCGTCTTTAAAAACTCATATTGTGCGTCTGGTGTTACGAACGCGGTGTATTTAATGCTTTCTTTCGCGACCGGTACGTGTAGATAACCGTTTTTTAAATCGATTACCGAGAATACACGAGCGTCTCTTAATTCGTCTATTTTCTCTTCGACGAGGGGCGTTGGGAAGTGATCGCGCTTTATTTTTTTATTTAACTCTCGGTAGTCTATGCAAACTCTATAGGACCCATTCTTTTTTGGAACTATGACTACCGGGCTTGCATACTCGCTTTTGCTTGGTCGAATAACCCCTTCCTTAAGCCACTCGTCGATTTGCTTATCCAGTACATTCTTTTCTTTTGGCGCTAATCGCCGCGGTCTTACGTTAACAGGATCGTTGTTATTTAATATTATCGTTGTTTCTATCTGTACGTTGTCCTTTTTCGCCGGTCTATATTCACTAACTAATCTCTCTATTTTGTCCTTATATTGTTCTTTAACGTCTAACTCATCTGTCGTAACGTGCATTATATCCTTTAATTCTTCGAACGCGGTGTCCACTACTTCCTGGGTATTTTCCTTCTCTGACTCGTTTCTGGAAACTGCGCCTGGTATCTCTTCTGTCGTTCTCGGGACTCTGTGAATCGCGATTATGTTACCTTTATTTACACACATTTCGACACCTTCCAAAAAATCTTGTCCTAAAATTATGTCGTGTGGAATCGCGTACGACGGCACTACGAAAAATTTAACACTGTATGTCTCGTCGTTCACGCGTATCGCGGCACTGAATGTTCCGGTCACTTTTGTCGTCGCGTTGCCGGCGCCGGTAATGTTCGTCATCGTCGCCGACAACGGAGGACCACCGATTTCCTCGTGCCGATTCTCCCGCATTAACGAAATGTCACTTCCGGAATCGACTAACGCGTGGCTTTTCACATTGTTCACTTCTATCGGACACGTCGTTTTCGCACTCGTTACACAATTTACGCTAGCAGTTTTAACGTTTTTTTCACTTTTTCCATTCCTTGCCACGGTGCACTTGCTCGCTATATGTCCAAAATTATTGCAATTGAAGCATTTTGGCCCTTTTCCCTTATCAGGGCAATCCTTCGCGTCGTGTTCCGGTAGGCCGCATGTGTTGCAACGGGGGGGTTTTGATTTACGCAGAACGTCCTTCTTTGTTTTTGCTTCTTCTTTTCTTCCTCCTGGTCCTCGCGCCTTTTCCTTCATCCTGTCGTATATTTCTAAATTCTCTCTTAGATCGCGTAACGTGCGTGACTGATACAAGATTGCTTTATTGTATTCGTGGTCTTCTATGCCATTGATAACATATTCCATAAGGGCCTTATCCTCGACGTCACCCTCGCTGGCTATTGCGCGCATCGCGTAAATGTATTGTCGTCCGCTTTCGTGTGCCAATCTTTTTCGCCGAAACAATCGCGAGTGTATCAGGGCACTGTTCACTTCTATCCTGAATTCGTTTTTCAATCTTTTCCGTAGCTCCTTCCATGACGTTATGTTTCTTTCCGTTGCAATAAATTGTTTCGCAGATCCCCGTAACATGCGCTTCGCGTAGATTAATTGTTGCAAATCATTCCACTGTAATAGCATGCTTAGATCTTCGAAATCCTTTATCCATTTTTTAACTGATATTTTGCCGTCGCCCGAGAAGTGTGGTATCGAATCTTCGACATCTTTGATACTAAATAAGCTGGGGCGTTCTGACGACGTTCTTCTCTTCCGATTACCTATTTTTGATGCTTTTCTCGTCTCTCGTTCTTCTTCTTCGTCTTCTGTGTCGCTCACCACTGCGCTTCGAATCTCCTCCTTTTCATCTTCCGTTTCGTCTTCCGTTTCGTCTTCCGTTTCTTCCTCATCGGGATCTTCATTCTGTTTCGTATATTTAATCAGTCTTTCTCGTAGTTCTGCCTTTTTTCCCGTTGTCTTTAAGTCTAATTCTTTAAGCTTTTCGCGTAATTCTTGTAATTTCATTTTCGATATTTCTTCCATCTTTGGTTGTTCCGTTGTTCTCTTAGTAGCGATCATCGTTCTGTCCAGGTCGCTTATCTCGTTTTCCGACGTGCGGCGTTCCATAGCGTCGTTTCCGTTCTCCTCTTTATTTATTCTTTCACTTTTGCTTCCGTTCACTTCACTTTTTACTTCTGTAATCTCGCGTTTCCGATTATCCGTTCAATCCGCTAACAGACGCTTTTTTTTTCGCGTTCACTTTCACTTATGGCGTCGTTACGCGGTCCGAACGTAACCGTATCGCTATTACCGTTCGCGTTTTTTCGTTTTTTTTTTTTTTTCGACAATCCCTCACATCCCGGTGACGAGCCCCCAAATGTAGGATCGGGCCAGAGGGAGGCGTGAAGAAAATACACGCACTTTCGTCGAAAATAAAAAAGCTTTACTAAAAAAGGAGATAATATAAACTAGTTGCTAAAAACGTGTTCGCCCGCGTCGCATCATGCATTCAACTGAAATTCGTCCGCTTCATTCATTTGTTACCTCACGCATTCCCTCTCACTCGCACACACGTTCATCTGCAATCATTCGTATTCTCTCTTACAACGTTCACGCACTCATCTCACTCGTTCTCACGTACATCCACGCACTCTCGCATTCCTTCATATATGTGCGAATGATTTGAGTAGGAATTTTTAAGCTCTTGGAATATTGTCTTCAGAAAATTTTGATTTGTTTTTGTCTTATTGTATTGGAGCATAGTTAGATTGGTTTTGATTTCCGGAATGAGCCAAGGAGGAGTGATATGGACTGCTTTACGTGTTGTGGTCTGAATTTTCATGTCATGTTCTTTTAAGAGGTTCCTTAATCTTTGATAGAAAGGGAGGTGGAATTTCTTCTTTTGTTGCAAGGGTTGGTTTTGTTTGAAGATTGCCTGGTGCACGGGGTTTTGTGGGGTGGAGGCGATTTTGGTTGCAAATTTTATGGTTAGTAATTTTCTTCTAACCTGTAGTGGTGGTTCTGTTGCTTCACTGAGGATACCATTAATCGGACTGGTTCGGTAGGCACCAGTTGCTATTCTTAGTGCGTTATTGTGAATGACATCTAATTTTTTCAGTACACTGGTATTAGCGGAGTTAAAGATAATTGATCCATAATCTAATTTCGATCTTATAATTGCTTTGTATGTTAACAATAGGATATTTAGATCAGCTCCCCAGTTGTTTGCTGCTATTGTTTTGAGTATATTTAGGCGTTGAAAACAGTCTGCTTTTAGTTTAGTAATATGGTGGTTCCATGTCAGTCGTGAGTCGAAAGTTAAACCTAGTAGTTTTATAGAGGATGTTTCAGGAAGAGTCTGATTGTTGAGTGCTAGTTGGATTTTTATCGGGCGTTGCATTCTATTAAAGACAATTATTTTAGATTTAGAAGTAGAGAGTTTGAACCCTGACGTAAGGCACCAGTTCTGAAGCTTGTCTAAAATTTCCTGGAGTATTGCTTGAGAAGTTAATGGGTTTCTCCCTTTGCATATTATTGTTAGGTCATCTGCAAATAGGAAGCCTAAGGCTGGGCTTATTATGTTCTTTAAAATGTCGTTGATGGCAATTAGGAATAAGGTGACACTTAGGACGGAACCCTGGGGAACTCCGTTTTCTACTATTTTTGTGGAGGAGAGGGTGTTATTGACTCTTACACGGATTGTTCTGATAGCCAGAAAGTTTTTTATGAAATTATAAATGTTTCCCTTCACCCCCTGGTTTTGAAGGATTCTTAGAATACGATTTCTCCAGACCATGTCGTAAGCCTTTTTTATGTCAAGGCATACAGCGATTGCGTGTTGTTTGTTAGCAAAGGCGTCAAGTATTATCGTCTCTAGGTTAATAAGGTGATCGTAGGTTGAGTGGAATTGTCGAAAACCGCTTTGGTGTTCAGCGATTAATGAATTGACTTCCAGGAACCACCTGAGTCTTTGGTTGACGATTTTCTCCATTAACTTACACATTGTATTAGTTAAAGCTATTGGCCGATAGTTGTTTGTGTCTAGTGGGTTTTTGCCGGGTTTTAGAATAGGGACAATTAAAGCTTCCCTCCATCTAGAGGGAAAGATGTTGTGTAACCAAATGCAGTTAAAAATTGCTAACAGGTATTCAAGAGCAACATCAGGCAAGTTAGTTAGGAAACAATTTGGGATTTCGTCAGGACCGGGGCTAGTGTTTTTGCATCTATTCAAGATATATCGCAGTTCGTTAAGTTGTAGCGGAACGTTTAGAGGGGATAATTCTGTTGTGACTTGCACTGCTCCTGAGGGTTGTGATGAATTGATGTCTATTTCTTGTTTGTAGATTCGGAACTCTTTCGTGTAGTTATTGTCGCTCGAATTTTTTTGGAATGTTGCTGCTAACTCTTCAGAAATTTCGGTTAGATTAGTAGTGGTAGTGTTATCTTCTTTAATTATGGCAGGGATCGTGAACTGGCCGTGAGATTTTTTGAACGCATTTATCCTCTTCCAGATTATGGGCAGTGGGGTGTGTGGATTGAATGATGAGACGTATTCTTTCCACGCTTGCCTTTTGCTAGTCTTGATGGTTTTACGGGATATGGCTCTAAGTTTTTTGAAATTAATGAGATTTTCAGGTGTTTTGTGCTTTTTGTATCTATTGAATGCGTGTTTGCAGTTTGCATTAGCTTTGGAACATTCCTCATTCCACCATGGGTTAACTTTGATTTTATAGTTGGGAAGGGTTTTTGTTGTCGGAATGGCTAGGTTGGCAGCGTTAATAATAGATTGCGTGAAAACCTCAAGTGCTACATTTAATGTTTCTGCGTTATTTGAATCTAATTTGATAAATTGAGGAGCTGATTTGGTCATTGATTCTCGAAACGTTTCCCAGTTGGCTTTTTTGATTTTCCACCTTGGAGGTCTGGTGGGCCCACTTCTTGTGTCAGTGTTGTATGTTATCATTATAGGGTAGTGATCACTATCATACAAGTCATTGAGGACACTCCATGTAGTATTTTGCGTGATTGATGGACTGCACATCGATAAATCAATTGCACTGGAACTGCCAGTTGCGATGCAAAAGTGGGTTTGTTTGTTAGTATTTAGAAGATTGAGGTTGGTTGAGTCTATTATTCTTTCGATGATAGAACCTCGTGCATCAGTCTTATGGGATCCCCACAGGATGTTGTGGCTATTAAAATCGCCTAGAATGATATGTGGTTTAGGTATTTGATTAATTAAATGGGTTAATTCTGTCTCATCTATGCGTTGACTGTTTGGTATGTATATGTTGCCTATGTATAGGCTCGTAGAAAGTTCGATTTTAACGACAATGGCTTCGAGATTGGTATCAATCACTACTTCTTGGCTATGGATACTGTTTTTGACGAGAATGGCTACACCTCCACCCGCATGTGCTGAGATGCGATTTTTGAAAAGGGTCTTGTACGATTTGATACTGCCTGAACTTTGGTCCTTGAAATTGGTTTCTTGTAAGCATATTATATCGGGTTGGAGGTCGTTGGTTAATAATTGTAGGTACTCAAGGCGACTGTAGAATCCATTAAGGTTCCATTGGATGATTTGAAGGGGCATCGTATGTAGTTGGTTGTATGTTACTAGGGATCAGGCTTTGGTTTGGAGGAATCGAGGAGCTTTCATTGGTGAGGATAGTTTGTAGAGAGATAGATGGTAAGTTGTCAGCTTCCAGTTTTTTGATTAGGCGGTGGAGTCTGTTTTTCAATCTCTGGTCGTGTGTTAGCAAGTGAGTTGTTTTGAGCATACTGATCAAGTTAACCATGTCAGAAGTGTAGTCTTTTGCAATTTCATATGGATTTTCAGTACCGATAATATTTTCTAGAAGACTCTTAAATTGGGTAAAGTTGAGATTGAGTTTGTTTACAGGGTCTTCCAAAAACGGTTTGATTGGTCCTATTATGTCATCTAGTTGGTCAATAAGCCTAGTTAATGACTGACTACGTTTGGCTTTTTTCTTCGTGGTGGAGACTGTGGGTTGGTCGTCTGATTTCAATATGTTACTAGTCGATCGTTTGGTTTTCAGGTGATGTGAATTTGCTGGTTGTTCTTCTGAGGAGGTAGATAGGGGTCTTTTGTTGCGGAGAAATTGGAGATTGATTTCATCATGTAATGGGTTAGTAAGTAAAGTTGAGTCGGTTGAGGATAAGTATGTGGCACTGGAATTGATGTCCTCGTATTTTTTGTCTTCTAAATTTTCAGTCTGGCTTCCGTGTGAGGGCAATATCATGTTTTGGATGTTAGTGGAGCAAAGAGTTTGCATTGGGCTATTACATGCGTGGCTTTGAGCTGAGTCCACATCTTTTGGCAGGTTGGTGGTTGTAAGTTGTACTGTATTGTTGCATTGCTTAGCAATATGGCCTTCTTCCTTACACAAGAAGCATGTGACTTTATCGGTGGATGCGAAGATTCTATACTGTGTACTGTCATGAGTAATAATAAAGGATGTTGGGATGTTTTGGACATCATCAGGATTGATATAGATCTGTCTTCTAAAACTCATGATGTGAGAAAAACCAGGTTCTTGTAATCCTACTCGAAGAAAGGTGAGTTTCGATGTTAGCCTAATGTTGTGATCTCTTAGAAATTTCTCAATGTAATCGTGAGGTATGGTAGGGGGAACATTGGAGAGGACAATTCTCTGTGACGGATTGATCAAAGGTCTGACTGTGGTGGTCGTATTGTTGATAGAAAGAGATTTGTGATTGTTCGCAAAGGTCTTGGCGGCCATTATACTGTCAAAATAGATACAGACTCTATTATTAGCTATACGTGAGACAAAGCGAATAGCGTTAGGCCCGGTGAATTTTGCAACTGTTTGTATGTAATCATTTAGGGGAGTGCCCTCTATGGCGTCAATTATGATTGCTTGATGTTTACTGGGAAATGCATCGTTGGACGCAGCTGAAGCGTAGGATTTTGTTGGTTGTTCAGTTGGAAGGTGTTGTACGTTACAGTTTGATGATGAATCGAGTTCCATATTAAGATTGTCTTGGTCAGGAGGTTTGTCACTATTCCACTCTTTTCGGTTCATTCTGCCGCTGTCGTGGCAGGACAACAATAAATGTTGATCTGCACGCCGACACGACACAATGAAATTGATTGAACTTTGATATGAATTACACTGGCACTCGCGAGCGATAGTAAACACGTCTATTCTGTTTGCTTGCTCGAGAGCAACTGATTAAATTTTATTTATTAGTATCAAAGTTAATTTGACGTAATGCATAATTTTTACTGTAACCAATAAAATCTTATCTTGGCATAAAGGATTTGTTGGTTATTGTGAAATAGATTTATTAGTATTAGAATTATTGGGAAGTGACACATAATTTTTGAAACAGCTAATAAAATTTTACGTTCCCTTACAGAATTTGTTGGTATTAATGAAATCTGTTTATTAGTATCAGAGTTAATTTCACAGAATGCATAATTTTTAAAGTAACCCATAAAATCTTACCTTGGCATAATGGATTTATTTGGTAATTGTGAAATGGATTTATTAGTTATGGAATTAATGTTTAGTAGCACATAATTGTTAAAACAGCTAATAAAATTTTAAATTCCCTTATAGAATTTGTACGTATTTATTAAATTTTATTTATTCGTATCAAAGTTAATTTGACGTAATGCATAATTTTTAATGTAACCAATGAAATCTTACCTTGGCGTAAAGGATGTGTTGGTAATTGTGAAATGGATTTATTAGTTATAGAATTAATGTTTAGTAACACATAATTGTTAAAACAGCTAATAAAATTTTACGTTCCCTTACAGAATTTGTAGGTATTAATGAAATTTGTTTATTAGTATCAAAGTTAATTTGACGTAATGCATAATTTTTAATGTAAGCAATGAAATCTTACTTTGGCATAAAGGATTTGTTGGTAATTGTGAAATGGATTTATTAGTATTAGAATTATTGTGAAGTGACACATAATTTTTAAAACAGTTAATAAAATTTTACGTTCCCTTACACAATTTGTAGGTGTTAATGAAATTTATTTATTAGTATCAAAGTTCATTGGACGTAGTGCGTAATTTTTAATGTAACCAATAAAATCTTATCTTGGCATAAAGGATTTGTTCGTAATTGCGAAATGGATTTATTAGTTACGGAATTAATGTGAAGTGACACATAATTTTTAAAACAGCTAATAAAATTTTAAATTCCCTTACAAAATTTGTACGTATTTATTAAATTTTATTTATTAGTATGAAAGTTAATTTGACGTAATGCATAATTTTTAATGCAACCAATAAAATCTTATCTGGGCATAAACGATTTGTTGGTTATTGTGAAATAGATTTATTAGTATTAGAATTATTGGGAAGTGACACATAATTTTTAAAACAGCTAATAAAATTTTACGTTCTCTTACAGAATTTGTAGGTATTAATGAAATTTGTTTATTAGTATCAAAGTTAATTTGACGTAATGCATAATTTTTAATGTAAGCAATGAAATCTTACTTTGGCATAAAGGATTTGTTGGTAATTGTGAAATGGATTTATTAGTATTAGAATTATTGTGAAGTGACACATAATTTTTAAAACCGCTAATAAAATTTTACGTTCCCTTACAGAATTTGTAGGTATTAATGAAATTTATTTATTAGTATCAAAGTTCATTTGACGTAGTGCATAATTTTTAATGTAACCAATAAAATCTTATCTTGGCATAAAGGATATGTTCGTAATTGCGAAATGGATTTATTAGTTACGGAATTAATGTGAAGTGACACATAATTTTTAAAACAGCTAATAAAATTTTAAATTCCCTTACAGAATTTGTAGGTATTAATGAAATTTGTTTATTAGTATCAAAGTTAATTTGACGTAATGCATAATTTTTAATGTAAGCAATGAAATCTTACTTTGGCATAAAGGATTTGTTGGTAATTGTGAAATGGATTTATTAGTATTAGAATTATTGTGAAGTGACACATAATTTTTAAAACAGCTAATAAAATTTTACGTTCCCGTACAGAATTTGTAGGTATTTATTAAAGGGTCTAGCCGAAAAAGGTAGTGAAATGTGCCCTTGAGTCAAATAAGAAACCCAATTCGTCAGTCGATAGCATATCTAAAAAAAACATCTCACACCAAGTTTCAACCCCCTATCTCATCCGTAGGGGTAGTAAAAGGGAAAAAACGAAATTCCGGTTTTTGGCCTATTTTGCCTATTTAATTTCGCACAAAAATTCTGAAAAAATTCTGAAACATTAAAGTCCATATTGCGCATATTATAGAATTTTTTCAGATTTTTTGATCGCAAATTGTGGTTGTGAAAAATCAAAAACCGAACAAAAATCGGAAAAAATGCGATTTTTTATTGAAGATGTCGAGGTGCTACTTTTATATAAATGTGGTAGTTAGGTATTGGTACAACTATTATTCCCTAATTTTTTCAGATTTTTCGGCGAGGTGCGTCGTAGTTAAAAAAATCAAAAACTGATTTTTTGGTGCGAAAAACAAACTTCTACTTTGAATTTTGATGTCCTTTTCCTATAAAATATGTATTAAGTAATTTTAAGAGGATTCACGTTCACACAAATGATTTATGAATTACAACAATGGAATTAACTTAATTAATTATTTTTATGTTATATTCTTTATATACTATAATGTTGAACCATTTTTCAACGGAGTCAGTGGCGCAGTGGTTAAGGTTCCTGACTCGCGAACCGCTGCGCGCTCTTTTTGGCGCCGGTTCGATCCCGCCTGAACTAATTTTTTTTTTTTTTTTTTTAAATTGTTAATTTCCTTTTATTCTGATTATACAGCAATGGATACTACTTATTTGAAAACATTTCTAATGTATCTTAGGGATAACTCCAGGTTTGTTTTTTTTTTTTTTTTTTTTTCCAGTGGGGGAAATGCATTTACGCACAGTCCTGGTCTTCTCGGACTAGTGTGGGACTCCTACGTTAATTGCAGACTACCCACTAAAACCCCCACTACCTATTGAAATAAAAATAATTTTAAGTATTTTGATTACATGTTTTAATTGTACTACGAGTTTATATATTTTTAATTTTAAATATTTCATTTTTCGTAACTTACCACTTTCCATTGTGGAAGAAATATTATGCCTATGCTATTAATCTTCATCGCTGTCTTCATTTATTACTGGTATTACTTGCTCCGTTTGAAATATTCTGCTTAATATTTCTGCAGGTCGTATAATCGTTGACAAGTACCGTGCATGGCTTAAGTAATATATTATTGCTGCTACGTGTGAACAGCAACCAATAGTACGATTACCATTCGCACATTCGCAACAATAACGCTTAATGCCTGAATAGCCTATCGAGTTGGGTGTATAATCAATGAAACATCTGTACGTTTTACTATTTATATGTCGCGACCTGACCTGAAACTTAACTATATGTTCATGTTCTTTCAATAAAAGGATATTAATATTATTTTCTTCATCCATGATTTCAGCTAAATAAGAAATTGCTTGAGATAATTGGTACGAGCCGGTAAAAAGAATTTTTAAATCGCTTTCTGTCATCTCTGGAAAGTCGAGAAGATCTGAAACTACTATTTGTTTAAATGGAACTGTTCGTCTATACCAACGGTTTGTCTCGACTTCTAACGCTAATGAATTAGTAATGTTTTGTTGAATTAACATTCGATTTATAATTTCATCTGCATATCCTACGTCTGAATTTAGACGTTTACCAAACTTATTGTTTAAAAATCCTACAATTCTACAATATGAACTAATGGATGGAAGCAACTTGTTATCTAACTGATTATGGAGTAAACGATATTTTTGCCCTATTATACCGTGTACGGCTTCGACGACCCATCTAATTTTTGTAACTTGACGAGAAGCATTTGATTCTAATGTTGTTAATTGGCTCCGGTTGCCTTTTAATGCGGGCATCAAAACTCTATAGCCTAATTGTTTCAAATAAGTTTCTACGTCCCGAAACCCCCTATCAACAATACAGATGTCTCCTGATTTCATAATGCTTTGTAAACCATTCGGATCTTGCATGGCAATTTTCATAATTTGCGCATCATTTTGCGTTGCATAATAAGGACCAAGGATGTCCACAATGTAGCCATTTGTGGTGCAGATTGTAAATGGTTTACAAAGAGGAACTTTTTTCTGCCCGGAATACGATTTACGTTGATATGCGTTGTTTGAACTTTTTTGGTGTCGAATATATGTTCCATCAAAAATCAGTGCTAGCTGATCAGTTATGTTATACAAATGTTTAGCAACAGTGGATGTTCCATTTTCTATTAAGTTTCGTCGTGAACAAGCCGCGAATCCGAAATGTACTGGTAAAATATCTTTTTCGAACGCGTTTAATACCGATTTGCAAAACGTTGAAACTTGTTGTTCGTGCTCTAAACCCAGAATTGCAGCTACCATACTATTAGAATTACCAGTACGCAATTTAAATAAAAAAACTACAAGAGCTTGAATTGTATCGCGACGATTCGGTTTCCTCATAGATGTCATCATCTCTTGTAGTTCGATAATATTTTCCCAATTTAACCCCGTAAATACCTTTAAATGCTCTTCTGATAATGTGAAATCGCCTATTTTATCTTTAATATTTGAATTGTCATGTTCACTAAGGTATTCAAAATGAACTCTGACTTCGTTACTATCCAGAAAACTACTATTAGAATATGCGCGTAAATTCTGTATCAGGTCATGAAATAAACGATTCTTTAGTAAATGATCAGCACAGCACCGATTTCCTTTGGGCACATATAATCTCCGCATGATGAATACCTGCTTTCTAGTTTCGGGTGGTACATTAACAATTTTGGATTTAGATCCACAGATGAAACAATATCCATGACTAGAAATGACTCTAGCAAATGGCATTTCAATTAAAATATTTTGTTCATCGCAAATGCTTTCTTGAATTTGAAAAGACGGATCTTCTGTTGACGAAGACGTTTGATCTGAAGATCCAGAAGATGTATGTTGCAATTGGTTAACTGAAGTTGTATCAAGTGTGGATTCTTCAACATGCGATATTGTAGTTGAAGACGTAGGTACAAAAAAAGTTATGTCGGCGGACGTTCGTGTAGATAATGTACCAGCTACAGATGCTGTAGTCATGGATATTTCATTTGTGGATTCTGATTGGAGACGCGGTGAGGGTATTTCAACTAACTCTGATATTGCACGATGCTTATATACAAAGGAACGACACAAACCGCAAAGAACATCCCCAATAACTACTACTTTCCTTAAAATATTCGAAAATCTTATACATTCAGTATTGGTAGATATTCTTTTTTTTTGACCACGAGATTTACGGATTAATCTATTACACTTAATGCACCTAGTATGCACGGTTCTCTTGTCAACGAACTGCACTTGATCACTTGACATGATGGTATCACAAGACAAGCAAAATACTCACTTAAAAAACAGACCAAGAAATAACAGTTCTCTGTATGGAATATAGTCCAAGACTGATTGCCGTTTTGTATGTCTCCTTCGAGGTAGAATTTTTACATTGGTGGGAGGTATACAGAAAATATATAAATTCAATATCTATTAGTAGGGGAAAAATTGTCGCTAAGTTGAATTTTACACTCACTTTTACAAAACTAAGCAGGTACTGACCGGCTTTTTTATTACCTAACGGGACCATGCCACGACCGAAGTTTGAGTGATAAAAATGTATCGTTAGTACAATAAAACTGAAAGTAAAAATACAGAAACCACGTCAAGGAATTTTATTTCTTTATTATTTTAGTCAAAAGTTGTTCAGGTATATTTATTTGTTCCATTTTACAAATGGTTCACACAGAACGTACACACCTCTTTTTTGCTAGGTAAGAAGCTATTAAAATTGTACGTTGAGATTATTTCAAGGATGGATCGAATTGTCCTTTTTCAAGCCTCAAGTTTACAACATCCTAACATATAATGATCGGGTACCTGAGGTGGTAAAAACCCAATCTTCAACTATTTAAGATTAACAATATGCCCACAACAAGTAATAGAAAGACCTCCATTACTTAGTTACCAGAAATGAAATATTTAAAAATTGGACTGTTATATTTACCCAACAGAGAAAATATAAAATTATAGCACAATTAAGATGTATAATCAAATAGTTCAGCAATTATTTTTACATGAATTTGAAGTTGTAAAAGTTTTTCAAATTAAAAAAAAAACAAACCTAGAGTTATCCCTAAGATACATTAGAAATGTTTTCAAATAAGTAGTATCCATTGCTGTATAATCAGAATAAAAGGAAATTAACAATTTAAAAAAAAAAAAAAAAAAATTAGTTCAGGCGGGATCGAACCGGCGCCAAAAAGAGCGCGCAGCGGTTCGCGAGTCAGGAACCTTAACCACTGCGCCACTGACTCCGTTGAAAAATGGTTCAACATTATAGTATATAAAGAATATAACATAAAAATAATTAATTAAGTTAATTCCATTGTTGTAATTCATAAATCATTTGTGTGAACGTGAATCCTCTTAAAATTACTTAATACATATTTTATAGGAAAAGGACATCAAAATTCAAAGTAGAAGTTTGTTTTTCGCACCAAAAAATCAGTTTTTGATTTTTTTAACTACGACGCACCTCGCCGAAAAATCTGAAAAAATTAGGGAATAATAGTTGTACCAATACCTAACTACCACATTTATATAAAAGTAGCACCTCGACATCTTCAATAAAAAATCGCATTTTTTCCGATTTTTTTTCGGTTTTTGATTTTTCACAACCACAATTTGCGATCAAAAAATCTGAAAAAATTCTATAATATGCGCAATATGGACTTTAATGTTTCAGAATTTTTTCAGAATTTTTGTGCGAAATTAAATAGGCAAAATAGGCCAAAAACCGGAATTTCGTTTTTTCCCTTTTACTACCCCTACGGATGAGATAGGGGGTTGAAACTTGGTGTGAGATGTTTTTTTTAGATATGCTATCGACTGACGAATTGGGTTTCTTATTTGACTCAAGGGCACATTTCACTACCTTTTTCGGCTAGACCCTTTTATTTCTTAGTATCAAAGTTAATTTGACGTAATGCATAATTTTTAATGTAACCAATAAAATCTTATCTTGGCATAAACGGTTTGTTGGTTATTGTGAAATAGATTTATTAGTATTAGAATTATTGGGAAGTGACACATAATTTTTAAAATAGCTCATAAAATTTTAAATTCCCTTACAGAATTTGTAGGTATTAATGAAATCTGTTTATTAGTATCACAGTTAATTTGACAGAATGCATAATTTTTAAAGTAACCCATAAAATCTTACCTTGGCATAATGGATTTGTTGGTAATTGTGAAATGGATTTATTAGTAGTGGAATTAATGTTTTTTAGCACATAATTGTTAAAACAGCTAATAAAATTTTACGTTCCCCTACAGAATTTGTAGGTATTAATGAAATTTGTTTATTAGCATCAAACTTAATTTCACGTAATGCATAATTTTTAATGTAACCAATAAAATCTTACCTTGGTATAAAGGATTTGTTGGTAATTGTGAAATGGATTTATTAGTTATAGAATTAATGTTTAGTAACAGATAATTGTTAAAACAGCTAATAAAATTTTACATTCCCTTACAAAATTTGTACGTATTTATTAAATTTTATTTATTAGTATGAAAGTTAATTTGACGTAATGCATAATTTTTAATGTAACCAATAAAATCTTATCTTGGCATAAACGATTTGTTGGTAATTGTGAAATAGATTTATTAGTATTAGAATTATTGGGAAGTGACACATAATTTTTAAAACAGCTAATAAAATTTTACGTTCCCTTACAGAATTTGTTGGTATTAATGAAATCTGTTTATTAGTATCAGAGTTAATTTGACAGAATGCATAATTTTTAAAGTAACCCATAAAATCTTACGTTGGCATAATGGATTTATTTGGTAATTGTGAAATAAATTTATTAGTTATGGAATTAATGTTTAGTAGCACATAATTGTTAAAACAGCTAATAAAATTTTACGTTCCCTTACAGAATTTGTAGGTATTAATGAAATTTGTTTATTAGTATCAAAGTTAATTTGACGTAATGCATAATTTTTAATGTAAGCAATGAAATCTTACTTTGGCATAAAGGATTTGTTGGTAATTGTGAAATGGATTTATTAGTATTAGAATTATTGTGAAGTGACACATAATTTTTAAAACAGCTAATAAAATTTTACGTTCCCTTACAGAATTTGTTGGTATTAATGAAATCTGTTTATTAGTATCAGAGTTAATTTCACAGAATGCATAATTTTTAATGTAACCAATAAAATCTTACCTTGGCATAAAGGATTTGTTGGTAATTGTGAAATGGATTTATTAGTTATGGAATTAATGTTTAATAGCACATAATTGTTAAAACAGCTAATAAAATTTTACGTTCCCTTACAGAATTTGTAGGTATTAATGAAATTTGTTTATTAGTATCAAAGTTCATTTGACGTAATGCATAATTTTTAATGTATGCAATGAAATCTTACTTTGGCATAAAGGATTTGTTGGTAATTGCGAAATGGATTTATTAGTTACAGAATTAATGTGAAGTGACACATAATTTTTAAAACATTTAAGAAAATTTTAAATTCCCTTACAAAATTTGTACGTATTTATTAAATTTTATTTATTAGTATGAAAGTTAATTTGACGTAATGCATAATTTTTAATGTAACCAATAAAATCTTATCTTAGCATTAACGATTTGTTGGTTATTGTGAAATAGATTTATTAGTATTAGAATTATTGGGAAGTGACACATAATTTTTAAAACAGCTAATAAAATTTTTAATTCCCTTACAAAATTTGTACGTATTTATTAAATTTTATTTATTAGTATGAAAGTTAATTTGACGCAATGCATAATTTTTAATGTAACGAATAAAATCTTATCTTGGCATTAACGATTTGTTGGTAATTGTGAAATAGATTTATTAGTATTAGAATTATTGGGAAGTGACACATAATTTTTAAAACAGCTAATAAAATTTTAAATTCCCTTACAGAATTTGTACGTATTTATTAAATTTCATTTATTAGTATCAAAGTTAATGTGACGTAATGCATAATTTTTAATGTAACCAATGAAATCTTACCGTGGCATAAAGGATTTGTTCGTAATTGCGAAATGGATTTATTAGCTACGGAATTAATGTGAAGTGACACATAATTTTTAAAACAGCTAATAAAATTTTTAATTCCCTTACAAAATTTGTACGTATTTATTAAATTTTATTTATTAGTATGAACGTTAATTTGACGTAATGCATAATTTTTAATGTAACCAATAAAATCTTATCTTGGCATAAACGATTTGTTGGTTATTGTGAAATAGATTTATTAGTATTAGAATTATTGGGAAGTGACACATAATTTTTAAAACAGCTAATAAAATTTTACGTTCCCTTACAGAATTTGTAGGTATTAATGAAATTTATTTATTAGTATCAAAGTTCATTTGACGTAGTGCGTAATTTTTAATGTAACCAATAAAATCTTATCTTGGCATAAACGATTTGTTGGTTATTGTGAAATAGATTTTTTAGTATTAGAATTATTGTGAAGTGACACATAATTTTTAAAACAGCTAATAAAATTTTAAATTCCCTTACAGAATTTTTTACGTGTTTATTAAATTTTATTTATTAGTACCAAAGTTAATTTGACGTAATGCATAATTTTTTAGTAACCAATGAAATCTTACCTTGGCATAAAGGATGTGTTGGTAATTGTGAAATGGATTTATTAGTTATAGAATTAATGTTTAGTAACACATAATTGTTAAAACAGCTAATAAAATTTTACGTTCCTTTACAGAATTTGTAGGTATTAATGAAATTTGTTTATTAGTATCAAAGTTCATTTGACGTAGTGCATAATTTTTAATGTAACCAATAAAATCTTATCTTGGCATAAAGGATTTGTTCGTAATTGCGAAATGGATTTATTAGTTACGGAATTAATGTGAGGTGACACATAATTTTTAAAACAGCTAATAAAATTTTAAATTCCCTTACAGAATTTGTAGGTATTAATGAAATTTGTTTATTAGTATCAGAGTTAATTTCACAGAATGCATAATTTTTAATGTAACCAATAAAATCTTACTTTGGCATAAAGGATGTGTTGGTAATTGTGAAATGGATTTATTAGTATTAGAATTATTGTGAAGTGACACATAATTTTGAAAACAGCTAATAAAATTTTACGTTCCCTTATAGAATTTGTAGGTATTAATGAAATTTATTTATTAGTATCGAAGTTCATTTGACGTAGTGCGTAATTTTTAATGTAACCAATAAAATCTTATCTTGGCATAAACGATTTGTTGGTTATTGTGAAATAGATTTATTAGTATTAGAATTATTGGAAAGTGACACATAATTTTTAAAACAGCTAATAAAATTTTTAATTCCCTTACAAAATTTGTACGTATTTATTAAATTTTATTTATTAGTATGAAAGTTAATTTGACGTAATGCATAATTTTTAATGTAACCAATAAAATCTTATCTTGGCATAAACGATTTGTTGGGTATTGTGAAATAGATTTATTAGTATTAGAATTATTGGGAAGTGACACATAATTTTCAAAACAGCTAATAAAATTTTTAATTCCCATACAGAATTTGTACGTGTTTATTGAATTTTATTTATTAGTATCAAAGTTAATTTGACGTAATGCATAATTTTTAATATAACCAATAAAATCTTACCTTCGCATAAAAGATTTGTAGGTATTTGTGAAATGTAGCTATTAGTTATAGAATTAATGTGAAGTACCACATAATTTTTAAACCAGCTAATAAAATTTTTGATCCCTTACAAAATTTGTACGTATTTATTAAATTTTATTTATTAGTATCAAAGTTAATTTGACGTAATGCATAATTTTTAATGTAACCAATAAAATCTTATCTTGGCATAAAGGATTTGTTGGTTATTGTGAAATAGATTTATTAGTATTAGAATTATTGGGAAGTGACACATAATTTTTAAAACAGCTAATAAAATTTTAAATTCTGTTGCATCCCGTTTGCAACAAGTGTTGCACATAGCGACGATATTCAGGTCATTATGAAATAACTACGGAATGGACATCGTCAGCTCCGATTAGTAGGATACCATCGTCAGCACCAAAAGTACGTCGAACCTCATCAAAACCCCAATTGTGAATAATATAAAAGGCGATACATCGCCAAGGCGCAGAGTTCGTAAGATATTGAGTTACACGCTTGTCAAATAAAGTCTTTTCTTGTTGATACTCGTCAGCCGGTGAAGTCCAGTTCTTTAACGCTCCCGAACCATATCCTACATACAGCAGTGTACCTCGAGGGGGCACAACAAATTTGGTGGCAGCGGTGGGATTGACTACTTTCTACGGTTGTAATTTGACGTGATAGTGCGACACGGTGAGCTATAGTGCGCCGCTGGAATTACAACACACAATTGTAATTCCACAAAGAATCGCGAAAGTCGTCCGGACCCAGTAAAGGGCATCAAGAAGCTGCACAAAGCGTTCTCCGTGGAGACGTCAACCAGCCTGGACAGATCGTCGCGATACGAAGCACTCCGACCCGTGGACTACTGTCAAATTGGAGAAATCCAGTAGCCGATCATCTGAGGAGACCGACTACCCGGATCAACCACCGTCAGAAGCAGCAGGAGCGTACGGCAGAACGAGAAAACAGCTGATTGCAGTCCGAGGACCGTTAGCCATTTGGAAAAGACAACCAACTGCAGAAAAGCAACGATATGCAAGCGCAACTAATATTGTAAGTAGTATAATCTCGAGTAACTATTTTTGTAAACCAGAATCTTGTATGTCGGGAAACAGTGGTGACATAGAAAAATTTAGATTGCCACACTGTAGGGCCATATCTAAATCTTGCGACTCCATATTCGACAATCTTTTAACACACACTGAAGAAGTCAACACTCCCCTTTCCGATCCAACAGCATCAATTAGACGACGTTTACGCGCACCTCATTTTAGTATAGAAAGCGATTCATCAAGCGACAGCGAGCTAGAACACATAACCATACAACGAGAATTCCCTATTGATCTCCACGACTTCACATTATTAGAAACTGTAGAAATGACAACCCCCGTTATAACCGCACTTTCCCTTGTAAAGGAATTTGGAGGAGAATCGGCAATCGAACTTGCGTCGTTTATTAGATCATTTACCATTGCAAAAGAGTTGGTATCAGAACGCGAACACCCACTTTTACTGCGCGCAATTTTAGGGACCAAACTAAAGGACAAAGCAGCAATAGAATTTGAATATAGAGACATAGATAGTTTCGAATCATTACAGACAACTTTAACCACTTTATTTACTGAAAAACGATCACTGTGTACTGTGCAGACAGAATTTAACGCGTGCCGACAAAGAGACGGAGAAAGTGTTAGGGACTACGCAACGAGATTAGAAAAACTAAAGACCGAATTAACACAAATAACGTTAAAGCCAAGGAATACGAATGCCGTAAATCTCGCGTTAGCAGAGTCAGTTAACGAACAAGCTCTCAATATTTTTACTATTGGGTTGAATGAAAAGTTAAGGATCATCATACGGTCAAGGCAGTATGATAATCTTAAAACTGCCATAACAGCGGCCATAGAAGAAGAACAATCGCTAGGTTTAACCTCAACTCGAAATTTTGGAAAATTTAGTGATTACAAAAACCCGAATAATTCCGGACCAAATAGAAACCGATTTAGCTCCAATGTACAGAATTGCGAAAGATGCCATAGACTAGGGCATCTCGCTAAGAATTGTTACGCGCGATTGAGCATGCCACGGATGACAGTACCATCTGGCCATCTCCCGTCTACTCGCCATAGTTTTGGTGTTAAACGAGAGGTGCGTCACACTTCAATAATCTGCAATTATTGCAAGAAACCGGGACATGTTCAACGAGATTGTAGAACTTTAATCAGGGATAACGGCGGAAATAATTCAAGCTATCGGCAAGAAGTAGGATCAAATAGAGAATCCAGACCACGTTTAAACACCAACACTGATAATATCAGACAGCCAGGTCCGAACGAAAGAACGATAGACTCGTATAGAATAAATTGCACCGAGGGAGCAGCTAGGCCCAAAAACATTGTTAAAATACAAGCTAGGGAAATAAAAAATGTAGAAGCGCGAATGCTAGTGGACACAGGAGCGGATCTAACTTTACTTAAATACGGTAAGATTGTAGGGAAGGTACCCGCGATCAACGAGGTCATTACACTGAGAGGAATAGGACGTACTGAAATTCCGACTATTTGCAAAATCGAGCTCAATATAAAAGTAGGCGACAAAGTTGTAACTCACCCGTGCCGTGTAGTTGAAGATGATTTTCCCATTCAGACGGACGGAATTTTAGGATACGATTTCGTTACAAATTATAAAGCAATAATCAGACCAGGACAACATGTAGAAATATTAGGAGTTAAATGGCCATTATTATATGACGAAGAATTTAATTTACCGCCACGTGCAGAGACAATAATACGGGTTCGAGCAAATGATAACGGTGAGGGATTAGTAGAAAAGAAGATGCTTTAAGCAGGCGTGTATATGGGAAATTGTTTAACGGAAGCCAAAAATGGAAAATGTCTTATCCCAGTCATAAATATGACCGAACAATTAGTACAGATTCGATTACCGCCGGTTGACTTGGACACCGAACTGATGACACAAGACCATGACCAAGACAATATGAAAGAAACGCAAGAACTCTACGCTATACGACACCTAACCGGAATAGATAGAATGAAGACGTTACGCGATAACATAAGGACGGAACATTTAAATGAGGAAGAAAAAACTAATTTACTAGAGCTATGCGAAAAACATAATGAAGTATTTTATTTGGATGGGGACGAACTAGGACACACGGACATTGTACGACACAAAATACGACTGTTACCAGACGCGAAACCCGTAAACATTAAACCGTATCGCCTACCACAAATACACAAGGACGAAATCGACAAGCAAGTACAGGATATGATCGAGCAAGGAATAATAGGTCCAAGCACTAGCGAATGGAACGCTCCACTGTTAGTAGTACCTAAAAAGTCTGATGCAACTGGAAAACCAAAATTTAGGGTTGTAGTAGACTTTCGTAAACTAAATGATATAACTGCGGGAGATTCTTTTCCACTCCCTAACATTACGGATATACTAGATCAATTAGGAGGAGCCAAGTATTTTTCCACATTAGATTTAAAAACGGGATTCCATCAAATCGAAATGGAACCAGAGGATTGTGAAAAAACTGCGTTTTCAACACAACACGGGCATTTTGAATTCAAAAGAATGCCGTTCGGACTCAAAGGCGCTCCTCCTACATTTCAAAGGGCTATGGAAACTATATTAGGTGGCTTAAGAGGGTTAAAATGTTTTGTATATATAGATGATATTGTAGTTCATGGCCGTTCGCTGAAAGAACACCAAGAACGATTAGAGCAAATTTTTTATCGATTGCGAGACAGCGAACTCAAATTGCAACCAAGTAAATGTGAATTCTTGCGAAAAGAGACTCTCTATTTAGGTCATATAATTACGGAAGAAGGGATCAAACCGGATCCATCAAAATTAGTTGCTGTTCAAAATTTTCCAACTCCAAAAAAGGCTAAAGATATTCAATCCTTCCTAGGGTTAGCTAGTTATTATCGGAAATTTATAGAAAATTTTTCAAAGATAGCTAAACCATTAACGCAACTATTAAAGAAGGACGTAGAATTTAGGTGGACCGCGCAAGAACAAGAAGCATTTGACATATTAAAAGGAAAATTAACATCAGCACCTCTATTACAATATCCTGATTTTTCAAAACAGTTTACATTAACGACGGACGCTTCGGGAAAGGCAATAGGAGCAATTTTATCTCAGGATCATAATGGAAAAGACCTACCAGTCGCTTACGCGAGTAGAGTTCTCAATAGCGCAGAAATCAATTACAGTACAACTGAAAAGGAACTTTTGGCAATTGTCTGGGCAACTCAACATTTCAGACCGTATCTTTACGGAACAAAATTCACTATTGTTACTGATCACAAACCCTTAACGTGGCTATTTAGCGTGAAGGAACCAGGTTCGCGATTAATGAGATGGCGTTTAAAATTAGAGGAGTATAATTACGAAATTCGGTACAAGGACGGAAAGTCTAACCAAAATGCTGACGCGTTAAGTAGGATGTTCGTCGTCAAACGCGGTAGAGGTAGGCCGCGGAAAACACCAACAGACAGTAACCAAATGGTCAACAATAATGCTGACGCCAGCTCCGACACTGACCGAATAGACACAAAACTCTCAGCTCACTCCGGAACAGATGACGAAACTGAACCAGACACCTATACTGAAGAAGACAAGAAACGAATACTTTACGAATACCATGACGCTCCTTTAGGTGGACACCAGGGAATAAATCGTACGCTTAAACGTATACTATTAAAACATTCGTGGCCAGGAATTAAACAGGACGTAGAAAATTATATCGGCAAATGCGTAAAATGTCAAAAGAACAAACTGTATAAAACATCTAAGGCACCAATGGTAATAACAGACACCCCAGCTATACCCTTCGAAAAATGTGCATTAGATATTGTAGGCCCATTACCTAAAACTAATGATAGGAATAAATACATATTAACTTTCCAAGACGGATTAACAAAATTTAGTAAGGCTATACCGATACCGGATCAAGAGGCAAACACAATCGCTAAGGAATTTGTAACAAAAATAATTTGCGAATATCGAATACCGCGAAAAGTACTAACTGATCAAGGGACTAACTTCTTAAGTCAGATCTTTAAAGATACGTGCAAATTATTAAGAATAGAGAAAATCCAAACCACCGCGTACCACCTAGAATCAAACGGAGCGCTCGAAAGAAGTCATAAGACATTGGCAGAATACCTAAAAAATTTTATTGATGAAGACCAGACGAATTGGGATGAATGGCTTCCCTACGCCATGTTCACCTACAACACAACTCCGCATTCAGCTACAAAATTCACACCCTACGAATTAGTATACGGGAAACAAGCCGAATTACCAACATCACTTACTTTACCGCCTCAACCAAACTATACCTACGACCAATACGCGAACGAAGTAAAACAACGAATACGCTCGACAAACCTAATAGCTAGGGAGACCTTAAAAAACAGTAAAATAGCAACAAAACAATACTACGACAAGTCGGCTAGAGTAAAAATATTCAAACCAGGGGACCAAGTACTATTACATGACAAAACGCTTCGACAAGGACGAACGAAAAAATTAACACTAAATTGGATAGGACCATACACAGTTTTACAGAAACACGATAAGGAAAATTATACAATCAAAAAGGGAAGACGAACACTACGTATACACACCAACCGTCTGAAACATTTTATAAACTAACAAGTAATAGAATAAACTATAGATAACACATCCTTATCGGTATCTAGTAAATCATATTTCCTTTTCTTAAAAACAAAAAAAAAAAAAAAACAACAAGCTATAACCATGTAGGAGCGAAACAAGTCACTTCCAATCAAGGGCACCTTCTCTTACAGGGTATCGAGTTTGGCCCTTGTCATAACAAGCATCGGATCAACAACGGAACCATGTACGATCAACAAATTCTTACACAACCCGGGAATATATTTCGAAGAACTAGGCAAACTACAAATATACGGTAACATCTGGAAATTAGCTCTACATATAAATACGAGATCATTAACTACACGCCAAATTCGGCTACAAAACGCTTTAACAGCAGCAACAAAAAGCTGCCTATATAACGAATACCATAAACTACACACATTCTGTAAACAATTTTCTACGACACATCAAAAAGAACTAGAACGCATTTCTTTAAACCTAAAGTACGTTGAACAAATAACAGGCAATACGCGTTCCCGCCGAGGACTCATAAACGGCATTGGTTACCTTGCTAAAACCCTATTCGGTACTATGGACGCAAAAGACAGAACGACAATTGAGCGACAAATACAACTACTTAAACAAGAAGGAACTGCTCTCAGAACCTCCGCAACTGAACAAACACAAGTCATTAACGCGAATATTAAATTATTCAACGAATCGGTAGAAAATATAAACCAAAACGAAAGAATATTATTCAGTAGCACAAACACACTGAAACAACTGTTACAGACAGAGACAGACAGACAACACGTCACAACAGCTATAGACGAAAATGCCATTATTCTTGGAAATATAATAAGAAACTTAGCGGAAGATGCGAAGGACCTTTCAGAATTTACATTAGATATAAAAAGGGGTATTCTCAACCCTACAGTAATATCACCAGCACAAATCTCAGAATGGCTACAAACAGCAATCCCGCAACTTCCGCCAGGTTTAAGTTTTCCAGTAACACCAACTGTAAATAATATTCATACTCTGTATGAACTATCCGATCTAGCATCATATGCAAACTCGCAAACGATCACGGTTATCCTCCAAATCCCTCTGGTGAACACAAAACATTACAAAATCAATAAAGTTTATCCAGTACCGACAAAAATCAACTCTTCTATTTATGCTTATATTGACCCAACCGAAACACATGTAGCACTAGACACAAACACCTTAGATTACGTTCACATAGGAAATAATGATCTCAACAAATGTAAAATAATGCAAAAGACATACTTCTGTAAATTACACCGTCCTATCTTCCAAGCTATCCCGAACGGACCATGCGAAATACAAATTTTAACGAGATTAGTACCACAACCTCAAAATTGTAATACGCGTATAATAAAATTAAACCACACCATCCTGATTGAATTAAACAAACCCGGATCGTGGATCTACATCACCCCGACCATCGAACAATTGTCAATCTCATGCGAAAATGACACACATACACAATCCAAAACAATACAAGATTCTGGTATTATAACGACAAACGGAAAATGTTCCATCTCGGCAGCGGATTTTAGAATCGAAACGAGCGCAAGTTACAATGCAGAGAAAACAGTACACTATTTACCATCACAAAACTTATCAGTAGCGGATCTACCCCAAAACCTAAATATAATTCACATAAACAACAATAAAAAGAACACATTGCGAAAAATCATTAGTCATCCAGAAGAACTGCGTCTTGTAAGTAAAAACCTAGAGCAAATAAGATCAGAATTAGACTCAAAAAATATCAATGTACCGTTAGAATACCATTTTAGTTTAATTTCCTCGTGTTCTGCGAGCGGAATAATACTTATAGTGATAGTAATAATAATAAGTTATAAATGTAAAGGGTTAAGTATTCGTAACAAAACTAACCAAGAAAACAAAAAAACGATAATAGAAATAGCAAGCGGAAACCCTAGCTCCCCAAAACCACGAATCGAAGAACTAAAAGAATCCAATAAACAATGTACAATATAAACCTTATGTATATATTAACCGTTCATTATTATCACACTGTAAAGATAGACTTAATTATAAGACTGTATGTTTGTAACCTCTCTACATAATATCGTATGTCGTCACAAGAGCTAACATGCTCCTTCCAAGGGGGGAGGGATGTTGCATCCCGTTTGCAACAAGAGTTGCACATAGCGACGATATTCAGGTCATTATGAAATAACTACGGAATGGACATCGTCAGCTCCGATTAGTAGGACACCATCGTCAGCACCAAAAGTACGTCGAACCTCATCAAAACCCCAATTGTGAATAATATAAAAGGCGACACACCGCCAAGGCGCCAGTTCGTAAGATATTGAGTTACACGCTTGTCAAATAAAGTCTTTTCTTGTTGATACTCGTCAGCCGGTGAAGTCCAGTTCTTTAACGCTCCCGAACCATATCCTACATACAGCAGTGTACCTCGAGGGGGCACAACAATTCCCTTACAGAATTTGTAGGTATTTATTAAATTTTATTTATTAGTATCAAAGTTAATTTGACGTAATGCATAATTTTGAAAGTAACCAATAAAATCTTACCTTCGCATAAAAGGTTTGTAGGCATTTGTGAAATGTAGTTATTAGTATTAGAATTATTGTGAAGTGGCACATAATTTTTAAAACAGCTAATAAACTTTTACGTTTCCTTACGGAATTTGTAGGTATTAATGAAATTTGTTTATTAGTATCAAAGTTAATTTGACGTTGTTAGGGATCTTTATTACCGACCCGTTAAATTAATTACACCTTTGCGGCGCTTCGTCGATCGCGAGCCCCCTCCTTCAGCCCCACTTTTCGAGTTTCGCGGATATTACTCGAAAATCGATCAGAGCGAACAAAGCGATCTAAGCGAGAAGAGCGAATTCTATTACTGCGACCTTAACTTATTGAGTGCTATTACTTTGTAATAAATTACTAAGTTCCTTGTTAACTGGTGTGCTTAATTGTGAGACATCATCCTTCCTAATCTCAACCAAGAGAAGAGATAACTCCTGGATCAAACAAAAATTCGAGCCAAGGATTTTTTGATATTTCTGCAGCAAACAAAAAATCTGCCCGTTAAAGAACAGACGTAATGCATAATTTTGAAAGTAACAAATAAAATCTTACCTTGGCGTAAAGGATTTGTTGGTAATTGTGAAATGTAGTTATCAGTATTAGAAATATTGTGAAGTGACACATGATTTTTAAAACAGCTAATAAAATTTTATCTTCCCTTACAGAATTTGTAGGTATTTATTAAATTTTATTTATTAGTATCAAAGCTATGATACTTTGACGTAACGCATAATTTTTAATGCAACTAATAAAATCTTACCTTCGCATAAAGGCTCTGTAGGTATTTGTGAAATGTAGTTATTAGTTATAGAATTAAGGTGAAGTAACTCATAATTTTTAAAACAGCTAATGAAATTTTACCTTCCCATATAGAATCTGTAGGTATTAATGAAATTTGTTTATTACTATCAAAGTTAATTTGAAGTAATGCATAATTTTTGAACTAACCAATAAAATCTTAGCTTCGCTTACAGAATTTGTAGGTATTTGTGAAGTGTACTTATTAGTATTAGAATTAATGTGAAGTAGCACATTATTTTTTAAACAGTTAACAAAATTTTAGCTTCAGTTACAGAATTTGAAGGTATTTATGAAATTTGTTTATTAGTATCAAAGTTCGTTAAATAAAGCATTTTTATATACACTTTCGCATGTATAAAATTTCACATTTTCGAGTTATTGACGAAAAATCTTTCCGCATAGTCGGTTCGGTGGCGAGTTCGAAAGTACCGAAAGTATCGGAGTAAGGTTCTGCATAGCCGGTTCGGTGCACCGATCATCGCCAATCGTCGAACCGATGCTTCTACACGTTACGTCCCAGGCTAACCTTCGCGTACGTAGCGAGTTTATGGTTATATACCCGGTTCGCGGTTGTATGCAATCGTTTTGGCCACGTGGTACATGCGCCCGTCGTATGCCAGGGATCCGCGCGTGACTCGATGTAGGTACGCGTAGAACTTACGGTATATCTTACGCAAATGATATCTACGTCCACCGTGGCGTTTACGTCCCATGAGCCGAAGATATTCCAAATAAAAGTACAAATCCTCTGTGCGGCTGATTCACGCACCACCGAGTATTGCACTATAAATATAATTGCCAAGTGCGTATTGTTGGAGAACCGGATTCAAACCAAGTGGAGTTAACTTTATATAGTTAATTTATTTACACACAAGAATCTTACTCTAGCTCTTAACATAAAATATAATTAACCAGCACGGTGAAGTGTAAGTCGAATTCTGACGAGACGGGTGAAAAGTTCTTAAAAGGAAAACTCCTTGCCAAATTCCGATTGGTTTAGTTATTTAGCAAGGGTGGAGGAAGGAACCGGGGGTGGGATAGTGTAGTGAGAGTAGTGGATTTTTGGGAAGTGGTAATTTAGGGGTACGTGAATGGTCTGGGACTGATGACGAGGAAAGGACCCAAGGTTAAGGACAAGGAAATGGAAACAGCATGTTAAGGGAAAATGTTTAGGGAACATAAGGCAGGATCTCCAACAGTAATATAACCTGTGCGGCGGATTCTCGCACCTCCGATTACTACGTAGGCTTTGATGAGCTCGTTCTAAGTTATATTGATCCCGTACAGCGGATACTCGCACCTCTGAATCAACTTGTAACGAGGGTAATTACCTTATGTATATGTGATGGCTCGTACAGGATGAATGAAGGTGAGTTTAAGAATAAGTATAACTAATAACTGATGAACAATTAACACTGGTTTTATTATAAGTATGAGAATATAATACTGAATACAAGTTCTATCACTAATGCTCGCTATGAGACTTGGTACTTTAAGAATATTAACTAAGTATATAGGGGCTCTAACCCTTGGCTAAGTATCGCGTCGACGAACAGCTCCGGAGCGTAGGAGCTCGGGGTGAAGAATGGCGCGCCTCGGAGAGTCGCGTGCTCACCGGACGGTCTCGGAGAGGCGAATGCTCCAGACCGCTTGGTCGCAGGGTCTTTTATATGGTTGCTTATCGGTAGTTACAGAATTTGGTCGCACAGAGATTCATTACAATATTTGGGTTACGTGCTGGTGGACGGTTTCGGTTAGCGGATGTTTATAGAGATTAGATAGTGAGTTTCGCTCGCAGGGTGTTTACAACGTAACAGGGCGGTTACAACAAACGAATTTCAGTTGGAGGATGTTTATAATATCGAGATAACGAAGTTCGGTCGGAGGATGTTTATAATATCGAGATAACGAATTTCGGTTGGCGGATGTTTATGAGATAAGAAAGAATTTGGCTCGGTGACTTAGATAAGAAGGTTCGGCGGATGTTTATAAGATAAGAAAGAATTTGGTCGATGAATATTTATAACGAAGGTCGGCGGATGTATTATGAGATAAGGTGGTCGCTGATGAGAACAACAGGTGAGTAATACTCTCGAGGTTCGAAGAGTACAAGTTACGTAATCGTGGCTCGCTTGTGGTATAACGGGTGAGTATATAATAAGGTAAGTATAATCTGTAGCGGTGTGCTTAAATGTATCGTAGTATAATATAACGACTAATTCAATACGGTAAGTATAACGGGTGAGTATATAATAAGGTAAGTATGATGGAGTAGTATGTTCAGAGAAAGTGTAAAATGTGAAGGATAGAGAAAATTAATAGAGAAGTGATATTGTGTTAGGTCGGTAGAGGTAGGTTAGGGCTAGGTTGGGGTAGGCGTAGCCAGGTTAGGTTGTGTTAAGGTTAGGTATAATAAAATAAGTAAGATGTGCAGTGAATATGCTTGGAGAAAGTTTTAAGCATAGTGATTAAATGATTAATAATTAAAATTAGAGGTTAATTCAATACGGAGGAGGTCCGTCCGACGTCACAACGTTAAATTACGTTAAATGAAGCGTTTTTATATTCACTTTAACGTGTCTAAAATTTCGCGTTTTCGAGTTTTTGACGAAAAATCATTCCGCATAGACGGTTCGGTGGAGAGTTCGAAAGTACCGAAAATACCGAAGTAAGGTTCTGCATAGTGGGTTCGGTGCGCCGATCATCGCCGATCGTCGAACCGATGCTTCTACACGTTAAATTACGTCAAATAAAGCGTTTTTATATTCACTTTCGCATGTCTGAAATTTCCCGTTTTCGAGTGTTCGACGAAAAACTTTTCTGCATAGTCGGTTCGGTGGCGAGTTCGAAAGTCACGAAAATACCGGAGTAAGGTTCTGCATAATCGGTTCGGTGCGCGGATCATCGCCAATCGTCGAACCGATGATTCTACACGTTAAATTACGTTAAATAAAGCGTTTTTATATTCACTTTCGCATGTATAAATTTTTCCGTTTGCGAGTTATTGACGAAAAATCTTTCCGCATAGTCGGTTCGGTGGATAGTTCGAAAGTCACGAAAATACCGGAGTAAGGTTCTGCATAGTCGGTTCGGTGCGCCGATCATCGCCGATCGCCGAACCGGTGCTTCTACACGTTAAATTACGTCAAATAAAGCGTTTTTATATTCACTTTCGCATGTCTAAAATTTCCCGTTTTCGAGTTTTTGACGAAAAATCTTTCCGCATAGTCGGTTCGGTGGCGAGTTCGAAAGTCATGAAAATACCGGAGTAAGGTTCTGCATAGTCGGTTCGGTGCGCCGATCATCGCCAATCGTCGAACGGCTGCTTCTACACGTTAAATTACGTTAACACTATTCCTACCAGGACCGGTCAAATGACCGTTTTTAAATTTTCATTTGGAATTTCCTACATTCAACGTATGTGAATCGCCTTTAAACTTTACCACTTTTCCTCATATATATGTATGATATATTTTTCAATATTCACTTACTTTTCTATTGTTTATTTTCCGAGAAAAATTTGTAGTCTGTCTTACCTACCACGACCGGTCATTTGACCAGTAGTACGATTTATACATTTTTGTAAGAGTTTCTCTCTAAGACTCATTGCCAAAACTATAAAGTCGTTACAAACGAAAGGTAATGTAGTTATGACACGATTTTATCCGATAAGTGCCTTCCAGAAAATGGTTTACGGCACTTCCAAGTGTTTACAGTTCTCGCTCGACTATCGGGCTAGCGGTGTTTATTTGCTTGATTGATATCCGATACGGTCAAGATCCTCGAATGTTCTACGCCATCTCATCTACTATGACGTAAAATAAATAAACTTGTAACTGAAGGAAATGTATAGACGTCTTCTCACGAATTCAAATCAGTATAATCTTGCGACACGAACAGAGTGCATCGAACTTGAAAGTCACAAAGAGCATACTTGGCAGTCTTTTATTATTATTTTGTAATATTTTATATCGTATTACGTGTTATAAGTGCCATTTTCAAAATAGTGAACAAGACTAACAATACGTCGCAGTAAGTTTCACATTTTATCTTTTATTCTTTTTTTTATCTATTTTGATTTACATTTTCATATTTTAGTTTTTATTTTTGTAGAATATTTGTCCCCAAAATGTCAAGACGTTTGAGGAGTGCGAATGTATTATTAGAGAGAATAAATGATATCGATGCAGAATGTTCTGAAGATGATCAGGAAATTCTGGATATGGAAAATAACAATACGGAAAATTATGATCCACTTGAAACAGATTCGAACACCGATGAGAACGAAGAGAATATTTCGAACGTACGTAGACGACGAAAGAGAAGGAGATTTTTAGTTAGTTCCGATAGTGAGAATGAGGAAGAAGTAAGCGAAATTGCGATGGACGGAACTGTTTGGCAGGAAGTAAAAATAGGGTCTAATCCTGGAAGAGCACCTGGTCATAATATTTTTAGGGAAACATCAGGCCCGACTGGGTACAGTAAACGTAATATTATGAAAGGCGAAGTTAGGACGGCATTTTCTGTGATAATTGATAAGAATATAATCGAACTTATAAGAAAGTGCACAGAGGCAGAGGCATTTAGAGTGTTGGGATATAAATGGGAACTGTCTACTGCAAAGTTATATGCATTTTTTGCAATTCAGCATGCACGCGGCGCATATGAGGCTAAGAATATAGATATAGCACTTCTATGGAATAAAAAGTGGGGCCCGCCTTTTTTCTCAAATACTATGAGTAGACATGACTTTACGGAGATTATGAGATTTATTCGATTTGACGACAGAAATCAACGAAGCCAACGGTTACAAACCGATAAATTTGCTATGATTTCCGAAGTTTGGTACAAGTTTATTGACAACAGTCAAAATTGTTATAAACCAGGACCATATATTACTATTGACGAACAATTGTTTCCAACGAAAGCAAGGTGTAGATTTACTCAATACATGCCCAATAAACCGGACAAATTTGGTATAAAATTCTGGTTAGCATCCGATGTGCGTAGCAAATATATAATAAACGGCTTTCCATATTTGGGAAAAGATGAAAGTAGAGAACCCTCAGTTCCTCTTGGAGAGTTTGTCACTATGAAATTAGCAAAACCGTATGTAGGATGTGGAAGAAATATAACCACGGACAACTTTTTTACAAGCCTACCTTTAGCAACAAAACTTTTAGCAAAAAAAACTACGATTGTTGGGACAATTAGAGCAAATAGAAAAGAGCTACCAAGACTGGCAAAACTGAAAAATGACGACATGGCACTTTTTTCAACCAAACTCTATCGCTCAAATAATTGTATGTTGACAGTTTACAAAGCCAAACCAAGAAAGAAAGTTCTAATTCTCAGTTCAATGCACAACTCCGTACAAATTGAAAAAAATGACACCCGAATACCGGAGACAATTCAATTATATAATAGCACCAAGTTTGGCGTAGATGTGACCGACCAAATGGCCAGAAATTATTCGGTAAAATCTAAATCTCGGAGATGGCCTTTGCAAGTATTTTTTAATATCTTCGATTTAGCCGGGATAAATGCATGGGTGTTATATAAAGAAACTACGGGAGGAGAAATTACAAGACAGGAATTTCTATTTCAATTGGCAGAAGAACTTGCCATCGAATACCAACAAGAGCTCGGCAAAAAAAATCAACCAATACCCATCGCAAGTACAAGTACAGGTTCTCGTGAACGGAAAACATGTCAGATAAGGTATTGTAAAGATAATAAGACGAACAAAATCTGTCTAAAATGTAAAAAGTACGTACGCGGAAAATGTACAGTTGAGAAGCCCATTTGTAAAAAATGCGACGAAAACGAATAAAATGTAGATTATGTACTCTTGAATAAAAGAAAATATATTTTTATACTGGTAAGCTGGCTATTGGTCTGCATTCAATATTGAAAAATATAAGTTGTGAAAGACCGGTCATTTGACCAGCCGCGGTAGGAATAGGTATACGTGAAGTGTCGGTAGGAATAGTGTTAAATAAAGCGTTTTTATATTCACTTTCGCATGTCTGAAATTTCCCATTTTCGAGTGTTTGACGAAAATCGTTTCTGCATAGTCGGTTCGGTGGCGAGTTCGAAAGTCACAAAAATACCGGAGTAAGGTTCTGCATAGTCGGTTCGGTGCGCCAATCATCGCCGATCGCCGAACCGATGATTCTACACGTTAAATTACGTTAAATAAAGCGTTTTTATATTCACTTTCGCATGTCTAAAATTTCCCGCTTTCGAGTTTTTGACGAAAAACGTTTCTGCATAGTCGGTTCGGTGGCGAGTTCGAAAGTCACGAAAATACCGGAGTAAGGTTCTGCATAGTCGGTTCGGTGCGCTGATCATCACCAATCGTCGAACCGATGCTTCTACACGTTAAATTACGTTAAATAAAGCGTTTTTGTATTCACTTTCGCATGTCTAGAATTTCGCGTTTTCGAGTTTTTGACGAAAAATCTTTCCGCATAGTCGGTTCGGTGGATAGTTCAAAAGTCACAAAAATACCGGAGTAAGGTTCTGCATAGTCGGTTCGGTGCGCCGATCATCGCCGATCGCCGAACCGATGATTCTACACGTTAAATTACGTTAAATAAAGCGTTTTTATATTCACTTTCGCATGTCTAAAATTTCCCGTTTTCCAGATTTTGACGAAAAATGTTTGCGCATAGTCGGTTCGGTGGCGAGTTCGAAAGTACCGAAAGTATCGGAGTAAGGTTCTGCATAGTCGGTTCGGTTCGCCGGTCGTCGCCGATCCTCGAACCGATACTTCTACACGTTAAATTACGTTAAATAAAGCGTTTTTATATTCACTTTCGCATGTCTAACATTTCGCGTTTTCGAATTATTGACGAAAAATCTTTCCGCATAGTCGGTTCGGTGGAGAGTTCGAAAGTCACGAAAATGCCGGAGCAACTTTCTGCATAGTCGGTTCGGTGCGCCGATCATCGCCGATCCTCGAACCGATGCTTCTACACGTTAAATTACGTTAAATAAAGCATTTTTATATTCACTTTCGCATGTCTAAAATTTCCCATTTTCGAATTATTGACGAAAAATCTTTCCGCATAGTCGGTTCGGTGGCGAGTTCGAAAGTACCGAAAGTATCGGAGTAAGGTTCTGCATAGTCGGTTCGGTGCGCCCATCGTCGCCGGTTCTCGAACCGATGCTTCTACACGTCAAATAACGTCAAATAAAGCGTTTTTATATTCACTTTCGCATGTCTAAAATTTCGCGTTTTCGAATTATTGACGAAAAATCTTTCCGCATAGTCGGTTCCGTTGCGAGTTCGATAGTACCGAAAGTATCGGAGTAAGGTTCTGCATAGTCGGTTCGGTGCGCCGTTCATCGCCGATCGTCGAACCGATGCTTCTACACGTTAAATAACGTCAAATATAGCGTTTTTATATTCACTTTCGCATGTCTGAAATTTCGCGTTTTCGAATTATTGACGAAAAATCTTTCCGCATAGTCGGTTCGGTGGCGAGTTCGAAAGTACCGAAAGTATCGGAGTAAGGTTCTGCATAGTCGGTTCGGTGCGCCGATCATCGCCGATCGTCGAACCGATGCTTCTAAACGTTAAATAACGACAAATAAAGCGTTTTTATATTCACTTTCGCATGTCTAAAATTTCGCGTTTTCGAATTATTGACGAAAAATCTTTCCGCATAGTCGGTTCGGTGGCGAGTTCGAAAGTACCGAAAGTATCGGAGTCAGGTTCTGCATAGTCGGTTCGGTGCGCCCATCGTCGCCGGTTCTCGAACCGATGCTTCTACGCGTTAAATTACGTGAAATGAAGCGTTTTTATATTCACTTTCGCATGTCTAACATTTCGCGTTTTCGAATTATTGACGAAAAATCTTTCCGCATAGTCGGTTCGGTGGCGAGTTCGAAAGTACCGAAAGGATCGGAGTAAGGTTATGCATAGTCGGTTCGGTGCGCCGATCATCGCCGATCGTCGAACCGATGCTTCTACACGTTAAATAACGTCAAATAAAGCGTTTTTATATTCACTTTCGCATGTCTGAAATTTCGCGTTTTCGAATTATTGACGAAAAATCTTTCCGCATAGTCGGTTCGGTGGCGAGTTCGAAAGTACCGAAAGTATCGGAGTAAGGTTCTGCACAGTCGGTTCGGTTCGCCGATCGTCGCCGATCCTCGAACCGATGCTTTTACACGTTAAATTACGTCAAATAAAGCGTTTTTATATTCACTTTCGCATGTCTAAAATTTCGCGTTTTCGAATTATTGACGAAAAATGTTTCCGCATAGTCGGTTCGGTGGCGAGTTCGAAAGTACCGAAAATACCGAAGCAACTTTCTGCATAGTCGGTTCGGTTCGCCGATCATCGCCGATCGTCGAACCGATGCTTCTACACATTAAATAACGTCAAATAAAGCGTTTTTATATTCACTTTCGCATGTCTAAAATGTCGCGTTTCCGAGTTATTGACGAAAAATCTTTCCGCATAGTCGGTTCGGTGGCGAGTTCGAAAGTACCGAAAGTATCGGAGTAAGGTTCTGCATAGTCGGTTCGGTGCGCCCATCGTCGCCGGTTCTCGAACCGATGCTTCTACGCGTTAAATTACGTGAAATGAAGCGTTTTAATATTCACTTTCGCATGTCTAAAATTTCGCGTTTTCGAGATATTGACGAAAAATCTTTCCGCATAGTCGGTTCTGTGGAGAGTTCGAAAGTCACGAAAATACCGGAGCAACTTTCTGCATAGTCGGTTCGGTGCGCCGATCATCGCCGATCGTCGAACCGATGCTTCTACACGTAAATTACGTTAAATAAAGCGTTTTTATATTCACTTTCGCATGTCTAAAATTTCCCGTTTTCGAATTTTTGACGAAAAATCTTTCCGCATAGTCGGTTCGGTGGCGAGTTCGAGAGTACCGAAAGTATCGGAGTAAGGTTATGCATAGTCGGTTCGGTGCGCCGATCATCGCCGATCGTCGAACCGATGCTTCTACACGTTAAATAACGTCAAATAAAGCGTTTTTATATTCACTTTCGCATGTCTGAAATTTCGCGTTTTCGAATTATTGACGAAAAATCTTTCCGCATAGTCGGTTCGGTGGCGAGTTCGAAAGTACCGAAAATACCGAAGCAACTTTCTGCATAGTCGGTTCGGTGCGCCCATCGTCGCCGGTTCTCGAACCGATGCTTCTACGCGTTAAATTACGTGAAATGAAGCGTTTTAATATTCACTTTCGCATGTCTAAAATTTCGCGTTTTCGAGATATTGACGAAAAATCTTTCCGCATAGTCGGTTCTGTGGAGAGTTCGAAAGTCACGAAAATACCGGAGCAACTTTCTGCATAGTCGGTTCGGTGCGCCGATCATCGCCGATCGTCGAACCGATGCTTCTACACGTAAATTACGTTAAATAAAGCGTTTTTATATTCACTTTCGCATGTCTAAAATTTCCCGTTTTCGAATTTTTGACGAAAAATCTTTCCGCATAGTCGGTTCGGTGGCGAGTTCGAGAGTACCGAAAGTATCGGAGTAAGGTTCTGCATAGGCGGTTCGGTGCGCCGATCATCGCCGATCGTCGAACCGATGCTTCTACACGTCAAATAACGTCAAATAAAGCGTTTTTATATTCACTTTCGCATGTCTAAAATTTCGCGTTTTCGAATTATTGACGAAAAATCTTTCCGCATAGTCCGTTCGGTTGCGAGTTCGAAAGTACCGAAAGTATCGGAGTAAGGTTCTGCACAGTCGGTTCGGTTCGCCGATCGTCGCCGATCCTCGAACCGATGCTTTTACACGTTAAATAACGTCAAATAAAGCGTTTTTATATTCACTTTCGCATGTCTAAAATGTCGCGTTTCCGAGTTATTGACGAAAAATCTTTCCGCATAGTCGGTTCGGTGGCGAGTTCGAAAGTACCGAAAGTATCGGAGTAAGGTTCTGCATAGTCGGTTCGGTGCGCCCATCGTCGCCGGTTCTCGAACCGATGCTTCTACGCGTTAAATTACGTGAAATGAAGCGTTTTAATATTCACTTTCGCATGTCTAAAATTTCGCGTTTTCGAGATATTGACGAAAAATCTTTCCGCATAGTCGGTTCGGTGGAGAGTTCGAAAGTCACGAAAATACCGGAGCAACTTTCTGCATAGTCGGTTCGGTGCGCCGATCATCGCCGATCGTCGAACCGATTCTTCTACACGTTAAATAACGTCAAATAAAGCGTTTTTATATTCACTTTCGCATGTCTGAAATTTCGCGTTTTCGAATTATTGACGAAAAATCTTTCCGCATAGTCGGTTCGGTGGCGAGTTCGAAAGTACCGAAAGTATCGGGGTAAGGTTCTGCATAGTCGGTTCGGTGCGCCCATCGTCGCCGGTTCTCGAACCGATGCTTCTACGCGTTAAATTACGTGAAATGAAGCGTTTTAATATTCACTTTCGCATGTCTAAAATTTCGCGTTTTCGAGATATTGACGAAAAATCTTTCCGCATAGTCGGTTCGGTGGAGAGTTCGAAAGTCACGAAAATACCGGAGCAACTTTCTGCATAGTCGGTTCGGTGCGCCGATCATCGCCGATCGTCGAACCGATGCTTCTACACGTAAATTACGTTAAATAAAGCGTTTTTATATTCACTTTCGCATGTCTAAAATTTCCCGTTTTCGAATTTTTGACGAAAAATCTTTCCGCATAGTCGGTTCGGTGGCGAGTTCGAAAGTACCGAAAGTATCGGAGTAAGGTTCTGCATAGGCGGTTCGGTGCGCCGATCATCGCCGATCGTCGAACCGATGCTTCTACACGTCAAATAACGTCAAATAAAGCGTTTTTATATTCACTTTCGCATGTCTAAAATTTCGCGTTTTCGAATTATTGACGAAAAATCTTTCCGCATAGTCGGTTCGGTTGCGAGTTCGAAAGTACCGAAAGTATCGGAGTAAGGTTCTGCATAGTCGGTTCGGTGCGCCGATCATCGCCGATCGTCGAACCGATGCTTCTACACGTTAAATAACGTCAAATAAAGCGTTTTTATATTCACTTTCACATGTCTGAAATTTCGCGTTTTCGAATTATTGACGAAAAATCTTTCCGCATAGTCGGTTCGGTGGCGAGTTCGAAAGTACCGAAAGTATCGGAGTAAGGTTCTGCATAGTCGGTTCGGTGCGCCCATCGTCGCCGGTTCTCGAACCGATGCTTCTACACGTCAAATAACGTCAAATAAAGCGTTTTTATATTCACTTTCGCATGTCTAAAATTTCGCGTTTTCGAATTATTGACGAAAAATCTTTCCGCATAGTCGGTTCGGTTGCGAGTTCGAAAGTACCGAAAGTATCGGAGTAAGGTTCTGCATAGTCGGTTCGGTGCGCCGATCATCGCCGATCGTCGAACCGATGCTTCTACACGTTAAATAACGTCAAATAAAGCGTTTTTATATTCACTTTCGCATGTCTGAAATTTCGCGTTTTCGAATTATTGACGAAAAATCTTTCCGCATAGTCGGTTCGGTGGCGAGTTCGAAAGTACCGAAAGTATCGGGGTAAGGTTCTGCATAGTCGGTTCGGTTCGCCGATCGTCGCCGATCCTCGAACCGATGCTTTAACACGTTAAATTACGTCAAATAAAGCGTTGTTATATTCACTTTCGCATGTCTAAAATTTCGCGTTTTCGAATTATTGACGAAAAATCTTTCCGCATAGTCGGTTCGGTGGCGAGTTCGAAAGTACCGAAAGTATCGGAGTCAGGTTCTGCATAGTCGGTTCGGTGCGCCCATCGTCGCCGGTTCTCGAACCGATGCTTCTACGCGTTAAATTACGTGAAATGAAGCGTTTTTATATTCACTTTCGCATGTCTAACATTTCGCGTTTTCGAATTATTGACGAAAAATCTTTCCGCATAGTCGGTTCGGTGGCGAGTTCGAAAGTACCGAAAGTATCGGAGTAAGGTTCTGCACAGTCGGTTCGGTTCGCCGATCGTCGCCGATCCTCGAACCGATGCTTTTACACGTTAAATTACGTCAAATAAAGCGTTTTTATATTCACTTTCGCATGTCTAAAATTTCGCGTTTTCGAATTATTGACGAAAAATGTTTCCGCATAGTCGGTTCGGTGGCGAGTTCGAAAGTACCGAAAATACCGAAGCAACTTTCTGCATAGTCGGTTCGGTTCGCCGATCATCGCCGATCGTCGAACCGATGCTTCTACACATTAAATAACGTCAAATAAAGCGTTTTTATATTCACTTTCGCATGTCTAAAATGTCGCGTTTCCGAGTTATTGACGAAAAATCTTTCCGCATAGTCGGTTCGGTGGCGAGTTCGAAAGTACCGAAAGTATCGGAGTAAGGTTCTGCATAGTCTGTTCGGTGCGCCCATCGTCGCCGGTTCTCGAACCGATGCTTCTACGCGTTAAATTACGTGAAATGAAGCGCTTTAATATTCACTTTCGCATGTCTAAAATTTCGCGTTTTCGAGATATTGACGAAAAATCTTTCCGCATAGTCGGTTCGGTGGAGAGTTCGAAAGTCACGAAAATACCGGAGCAACTTTCTGCATAGTCGGTTCGGTGCGCCGATCATCGCCGATCGTCGAACCGATGCTTCTACACGTAAATTACGTTAAATAAAGCGTTTTTATATTCACTTTCGCATGTCTAAAATTTCCCGTTTTCGAATTTTTGACGAAAAATCTTTCCGCATAGTCGGTTCGGTGGCGAGTTCGAAAGTACCGAAAGTATCGGAGTAAGGTTCTGCATAGGCGGTTCGGTGCGCCGATCATCGCCGATCGTCGAACCGATGCTTCTACACGTCAAATAACGTCAAATAAAGCGTTTTTATATTCACTTTCGCATGTCTAAAATTTCGCGTTTTCGAATTATTGACGAAAAATCTTTCCGCATAGTCGGTTCGGTTGCGAGTTCGAAAGTACCGAAAGTATCGGAGTAAGGTTCTGCATAGTCGGTTCGGTGCGCCGATCATCGCCGATCGTCGAACCGATGCTTCTACACGTTAAATAACGTCAAATAAAGCGTTTTTATATTCACTTTCACATGTCTGAAATTTCGCGTTTTCGAATTATTGACGAAAAATCTTTCCGCATAGTCGGTTCGGTGGCGAGTTCGAAAGTACCGAAAGTATCGGAGTAAGGTTCTGCATAGTCGGTTCGGTGCGCCCATCGTCGCCGGTTCTCGAACCGATGCTTCTACACGTCAAATAACGTCAAATAAAGCGTTTTTATATTCACTTTCGCATGTCTAAAATTTCGCGTTTTCGAATTATTGACGAAAAATCTTTCCGCATAGTCGGTTCGGTTGCGAGTTCGAAAGTACCGAAAGTATCGGAGTAAGGTTCTGCATAGTCGGTTCGGTGCGCCGATCATCGCCGATCGTCGAACCGATGCTTCTACACGTTAAATAACGTCAAATAAAGCGTTTTTATATTCACTTTCGCATGTCTGAAATTTCGCGTTTTCGAATTATTGACGAAAAATCTTTCCGCATAGTCGGTTCGGTGGCGAGTTCGAAAGTACCGAAAGTATCGGACTAAGGTTCTGCATAGTCGGTTCGGTTCGCCGATCGTCGCCGATCCTCGAACCGATGCTTTTACACGTTAAATTACGTCAAATAAAGCGTTGTTATATTCACTTTCGCATGTCTAAAATTTCGCGTTTTCGAATTATTGACGAAAAATCTTTCCGCATAGTCGGTTCGGTTGCGAGTTCGAAAGTACCGAAAGTATCGGAGTAAGGTTCTGCATAGTCGGTTCGGTGCGCCGATCATCGCCGATCGTCGAACCGATGCTTCTACACGTTAAATTACGTCAAATAAAGCGTTTTTATATTCACTTTCGCATGTCTAAAATTTCGCGTTTTCGAATTATTGACGAAAAATCTTTCCGCATAGTCGGTTCCGTTGCGAGTTCGATAGTACCGAAAGTATCGGAGTAAGGTTCTGCATAGTCGGTTCGGTGCGCCGTTCATCGCCGATCGTCGAACCGATGCTTCTACACGTTAAATAACGTCAAATATAGCGTTTTTATATTCACTTTCGCATGTCTGAAATTTCGCGTTTTCGAATTATTGACGAAAAATCTTTCCGCATAGTCGGTTCGGTGGCGAGTTCGAAAGTACCGAAAGTATCGGAGTAAGGTTCTGCATAGTCGGTTCGGTGCGCCGATCATCGCCGATCGTCGAACCGATGCTTCTAAACGTTAAATAACGACAAATAAAGCGTTTTTATATTCACTTTCGCATGTCTAAAATTTCGCGTTTTCGAATTATTGACGAAAAGTCTTTCCGCATAGTCGGTTCGGTGGCGAGTTCGAAAGTACCGAAAGTATCGGAGTCAGGTTCTGCACAGTCGGTTCGGTTCGCCGATCGTCGCCGATCCTCGAACCGATGCTTTTACACGTTAAATTACGTGAAATGAAGCGTTTTAATATTCACTTTCGCATGTCTAAAATTTCGCGTTTTCGAGATATTGACGAAAAATCTTTCCGCATAGTCGGTTCGGTTGAGAGTTCGAAAGTCACGAAAATACCGGAGCAACTTTCTGCATAGTCGGTTCGGTTCGCCGATCGTCGCCGATCCTCGAACCGATGCTTTAACACGTTAAATTACGTCAAATAAAGCGTTGTTATATTCACTTTCGCATGTCTAAAATTTCGCGTTTTCGAATTATTGACGAAAAATCTTTCCGCATAGTCGGTTCGGTGGCGAGTTCGAAAGTACCGAAAGTATCGGAGTCAGGTTCTGCATAGTCGGTTCGGTGCGCCCATCGTCGCCGGTTCTCGAACCGATGCTTCTACGCGTTAAATTACGTGAAATGAAGCGTTTTTATATTCACTTTCGCATGTCTAACATTTCGCGTTTTCGAATTATTGACGAAAAATCTTTCCGCATAGTCGGTTCGGTGGCGAGTTCGAAAGTACCGAAAGTATCGGAGTAAGGTTATGCATAGTCGGTTCGGTGCGCCGATCATCGCCGATCGTCGAACCGATGCTTCTACACGTTAAATAACGTCAAATAAAGCGTTTTTATATTCACTTTCGCATGTCTGAAATTTCGCGTTTTCGAATTATTGACGAAAAATCTTTCCGCATAGTCGGTTCGGTGGCGAGTTCGAAAGTACCGAAAGTATCGGAGTAAGGTTCTGCACAGTCGGTTCGGTTCGCCGATCGTCGCCGATCCTCGAACCGATGCTTTTACACGTTAAATTACGTCAAATAAAGCGTTTTTATATTCACTTTCGCATGTCTAAAATTTCGCGTTTTCGAATTATTGACGAAAAATGTTTCCGCATAGTCGGTTCGGTGGCGAGTTCGAAAGTACCGAAAATACCGAAGCAACTTTCTGCATAGTCGGTTCGGTTCGCCGATCATCGCCGATCGTCGAACCGATGCTTCTACACATTAAATAACGTCAAATAAAGCGTTTTTATATTCACTTTCGCATGTCTAAAATTTCCCGTTTTCGAATTTTTGACGAAAAATCTTTCCGCATAGTCGGTTCGGTGGCGAGTTCGAAAGTACCGAAAGTATCGGAGTAAGGTTCTGCATAGGCGGTTCGGTGCGCCGATCGTCGCCGATCCTCGAACCGATGCTTTTACACGTTAAATAACGTCAAATAAAGCGTTTTTATATTCACTTTCGCATGTCTAAAATGTCGCGTTTCCGAGTTATTGACGAAAAATCTTTCCGCATAGTCGGTTCGGTGGCGAGTTCGAAAGTACCGAAAGTATCGCAGTAAGGTTCTGCATAGTCGGTTCGGTGCGCCCATCGTCGCCGGTTCTCGAACCGATGCTTCTACGCGTTAAATTACGTGAAATGAAGCGTTTTAATATTCACTTTCGCATGTCTAAAATTTCGCGTTTTCGAGATATTGACGAAAAATCTTTCCGCATAGTCGGTTCGGTGGAGAGTTCGAAAGTCACGAAAATACCGGAGCAACTTTCTGCATAGTCGGTTCGGTGCGCCGATCATCGCCGATCGTCGAACCGATTCTTCTACACGTTAAATAACGTCAAATAAAGCGTTTTTATATTCACTTTCGCATGTCTGAAATTTCGCGTTTTCGAATTATTGACGAAAAATCTTTCCGCATAGTCGGTTCGGTGGCGAGTGCGAAAGTACCGAAAGTATCGGGGTAAGGTTCTGCATAGTCGGTTCGGTTCGCCGATCGTCGCCGATCCTCGAACCGATGCTTTAACACGTTAAATTACGTCAAATAAAGCGTTGTTATATTCACTTTCGCATGTCTAAAATTTCGCGTTTTCGAATTATTGACGAAAAATCTTTCCGCATAGTCGGTTCGGTGGCGAGTTCGAAAGTACCGAAAGTATCGGAGTCAGGTTCTGCATAGTCGGTTCGGTGCGCCCATCGTCGCCGGTTCTCGAACCGATGCTTCTACGCGTTAAATTACGTGAAATGAAGCGTTTTTATATTCACTTTCGCATGTCTAACATTTCGCGTTTTCGAATTATTGACGAAAAATCTTTCCGCATAGTCGGTTCGGTGGCGAGTTCGAAAGTACCGAAAGTATCGGAGTAAGGTTCTGCATAGTCGGTTCGGTGCGCCGATCATCGCCGATCGTCGAACCGATGCTTCTAAACGTTAAATAACGACAAATAAAGCGTTTTTATATTCACTTTCGCATGTCTAAAATTTCGCGTTTTCGAATTATTGACGAAAAATCTTTCCGCATAGTCGGTTCGGTGGCGAGTTCGAAAGTACCGAAAGTATCGGAGTAAGGTTCTGCACAGTCGGTTCGGTTCGCCGATCGTCGCCGATCCTCGAACCGATGCTTTTACACGTTAAATTACGTCAAATAAAGCGTTTTTATATTCACTTTCGCATGTCTAAAATTTCGCGTTTTCGAATTATTGACGAAAAATGTTTCCGCATAGTCGGTTCGGTGGCGAGTTCGAAAGTACCGAAAATACCGAAGCAACTTTCTGCATAGTCGGTTCGGTGCGCCGATCATCGCCGATCCTCGAACCGATGCTTCTACACGTTAAATTACGTTAAATAAAGCATTTTTATATTCACTTTCGCATGTCTAAAATTTCCCATTTTCGAATTATTGACGAAAAATCTTTCCGCATAGTCGGTTCGGTGGCGAGTTCGAAAGTACCGAAAGTATCGGAGTAAGGTTCTGCATAGTCGGTTCGGTGCGCCCATCGTCGCCGGTTCTCGAACCGATGCTTCTACACGTCAAATAACGTCAAATAAAGCGTTTTTATATTCACTTTCGCATGTCTAAAATGTCGCGTTTCCGAGTTATTGACGAAAAATCTTTCCGCATAGTCGGTTCGGTGGCGAGTTCGAAAGTACCGAAAGTATCGGAGTAAGGTTCTGCATAGTCGGTTCGGTGCGCCCATCGTCGCCGGTTCTCGAACCGATGCTTCTACGCGTTAAATTACGTGAAATGAAGCGTTTTAATATTCACTTTCGCATGTCTAAAATTTCGCGTTTTCGAGATATTGACGAAAAATCTTTCCGCATAGTCGGTTCGGTGGAGAGTTCGAAAGTCACGAAAATACCGGAGCAACTTTCTGCATAGTCGGTTCGGTGCGCCGATCATCGCCGATCGTCGAACCGATGCTTCTACACGTAAATTACGTTAAATAAAGCGTTTTTATATTCACTTTCGCATGTCTAAAATTTCCCGTTTTCGAATTTTTGACGAAAAATCTTTCCGCATAGTCGGTTCGGTGGCGAGTTCGAAAGTACCGAAAGTATCGGAGTAAGGTTCTGCATAGGCGGTTCGGTGCGCCGATCATCGCCGATCGTCGAACCGATGCTTCTACACGTCAAATAACGTCAAATAAAGCGTTTTTATATTCACTTTCGCATGTCTAAAATTTCGCGTTTTCGAATTATTGACGAAAAATCTTTCCGCATAGTCGGTTCGGTTGCGAGTTCGAAAGTACCGAAAGTATCGGAGTAAGGTTCTGCATAGTCGGTTCGGTGCGCCGATCATCGCCGATCGTCGAACCGATGCTTCTACACGTTAAATAACGTCAAATAAAGCGTTTTTATATTCACTTTCGCATGTCTGAAATTTCGCGTTTTCGAATTATTGACGAAAAATCTTTCCGCATAGTCGGTTCGGTGGCGAGTTCGAAAGTACCGAAAGTATCGGAGTAAGGTTCTGCATAGTCGGTTCGGTGCGCCCATCGTCGCCGGTTCTCGAACCGATGCTTCTACACGTCAAATAACGTCAAATAAAGCGTTTTTATATTCACTTTCGCATGTCTAAAATTTCGCGTTTTCGAATTATTGACGAAAAATCTTTCCGCATAGTCGGTTCGGTTGCGAGTTCGAAAGTACCGAAAGTATCGGAGTAAGGTTCTGCATAGTCGGTTCGGTGCGCCGATCATCGCCGATCGTCGAACCGATGCTTCTACACGTTAAATAACGTCAAATAAAGCGTTTTTATATTCACTTTCGCATGTCTGAAATTTCGCGTTTTCGAATTATTGACGAAAAATCTTTCCGCATAGTCGGTTCGGTGGCGAGTTCGAAAGTACCGAAAGTATCGGAGTAAGGTTCTGCATAGTCGGTTCGGTTCGCCGATCGTCGCCGATCCTCGAACCGATGCTTTTACACGTTAAATTACGTCAAATAAAGCGTTGTTATATTCACTTTCGCATGTCTAAAATTTCGCGTTTTCGAATTATTGACGAAAAATCTTTCCGCATAGTCGGTTCGGTGGCGAGTTCGAAAGTACCGAAAGTATCGGAGTCAGGTTCTGCATAGTCGGTTCGGTGCGCCCATCGTCGCCGGTTCTCGAACCGATGCTTCTACGCGTTAAATTACGTGAAATGAAGCGTTTTTATATTCACTTTCGCATGTCTAACATTTCGCGTTTTCGAATTATTGACGAAAAATCTTTCCGCATAGTCGGTTCGGTGGCGAGTTCGACAGTACCGAAAGTATCGGAGTAAGGTTATGCATAGTCGGTTCGGTGCGCCGATCATCGCCGATCGTCGAACCGATGCTTCTACACGTTAAATAACGTCAAATAAAGCGTTTTTATATTCACTTTCGCATGTCTGAAATTTCGCGTTTTCGAATTATTGACGAAAAATCTTTCCGCATAGTCGGTTCGGTGGCGAGTTCGAAAGTACCGAAAATACCGGAGCAACTTTCTGCATAGTCGGTTCGGTGCGCCGATCATCGCCGATCGTCGAACCGATGCTTCTACACGTAAATTACGTTAAATAAAGCGTTTTTATATTCACTTTCGCATGTCTAAAATTTCCCGTTTTCGAATTTTTGACGAAAAATCTTTCCGCATAGTCGGTTCGGTGGCGAGTTCGAAAGTACCGAAAGTATCGGAGTAAGGTTCTGCATAGGCGGTTCGGTGCGCCGATCATCGCCGATCGTCGAACCGATGCTTCTACACGTTAAATAACGTCAAATAAAGCGTTTTTATATTCACTTTCGCATGTCTGAAATTTCGCGTTTTCGAATTATTGACGAAAAATCTTTCCGCATAGTCGGTTCGGTGGCGAGTTCGAAAGTACCGAAAGTATCGGAGTAAGGCTCTGCATAGTCGGTTCGGTTCGCCGATCGTCGCCGATCCTCGAACCGATGCTTTTACACGTTAAATTACGTCAAATAAAGCGTTTTTATATTCACTTTCGCATGTCTGAAATTTCGCGTTTTCGAATTATTGACGAAAAATCTTTCCGCATAGTCGGTTCGGTGGCGAGTTCGAAAGTACCGAAAGTATCGGAGTAAGGTTCTGCATAGTCGGTTCGGTTCGCCGATCGTCGCCGATCCTCGAACCGATGCTTTTACACGTTAAATTACGTCAAATAAAGCGTTGTTATATTCACTTTCGCATGTCTAAAATTTCGCGTTTTCGAATTATTGACGAAAAATCTTTCCGCATAGTCGGTTCGGTTGCGAGTTCGAAAGTACCGAAAGTATCGGAGTAAGGTTCTGCATAGTCGGTTCGGTGCGCCGATCATCGCCGATCGTCGAACCGATGCTTCTACACGTTAAATTACGTCAAATAAAGCGTTTTTATATTCACTTTCGCATGTCTAAAATTTCGCGTTTTCGAATTATTGACGAAAAATCTTTCCGCATAGTCGGTTCCGTTGCGAGTTCGATAGTACCGAAAGTATCGGAGTAAGGTTCTGCATAGTCGGTTCGGTGCGCCGTTCATCGCCGATCGTCGAACCGATGCTTCTACACGTTAAATAACGTCAAATATAGCGTTTTTATATTCACTTTCGCATGTCTGAAATTTCGCGTTTTCGAATTATTGACGAAAAATCTTTCCGCATAGTCGGTTCGGTGGCGAGTTCGAAAGTACCGAAAGTATCGGAGTAAGGTTCTGCATAGTCGGTTCGGTGCGCCGATCATCGCCGATCGTCGAACCGATGCTTCTAAACGTTAAATAACGACAAATAAAGCGTTTTTATATTCACTTTCGCATGTCTAAAATTTCGCGTTTTCGAATTATTGACGAAAAATCTTTCCGCATAGTCGGTTCGGTGGCGAGTTCGAAAGTACCGAAAGTATCGGAGTCAGGTTCTGCACAGTCGGTTCGGTTCGCCGATCGTCGCCGATCCTCGAACCGATGCTTTTACACGTTAAATTACGTCAAATAAAGCGTTTTTATATTCACTTTCGCATGTCTAAAATTTCGCGTTTTCGAATTATTGACGAAAAATGTTTCCGCATAGTCGGTTCGGTGGCGAGTTCGAAAGTACCGAAAATACCGAAGCAACTTTCTGCATAGTCGGTTCGGTTCGCCGATCATCGCCGATCGTCGAACCGATGCTTCTACACATTAAATAACGTCAAATAAAGCGTTTTTATATTCACTTTCGCATGTCTAAAATGTCGCGTTTCCGAGTTATTGACGAAAAATCTTTCCGCATAGTCGGTTCGGTGGCGAGTTCGAAAGTACCGAAAGTATCGGAGTAAGGTTCTGCATAGTCGGTTCGGTGCGCCCATCGTCGCCGGTTCTCGAACCGATGCTTCTACGCGTTAAATTACGTGAAATGAAGCGTTTTAATATTCACTTTCGCATGTCTAAAATTTCGCGTTTTCGAGATATTGACGAAAAATCTTTCCGCATAGTCGGTTCTGTGGAGAGTTCGAAAGTCACGAAAATACCGGAGCAACTTTCTGCATAGTCGGTTCGGTGCGCCGATCATCGCCGATCGTCGAACCGATGCTTCTACACGTAAATTACGTTAAATAAAGCGTTTTTATATTCACTTTCGCATGTCTAAAATTTCCCGTTTTCGAATTTTTGACGAAAAATCTTTCCGCATAGTCGGTTCGGTGGCGAGTTCGAGAGTACCGAAAGTATCGGAGTAAGGTTCTGCATAGGCGGTTCGGTGCGCCGATCATCGCCGATCGTCGAACCGATGCTTCTACACGTCAAATAACGTCAAATAAAGCGTTTTTATATTCACTTTCGCATGTCTAAAATTTCGCGTTTTCGAATTATTGACGAAAAATCTTTCCGCATAGTCCGTTCGGTTGCGAGTTCGAAAGTACCGAAAGTATCGGAGTAAGGTTATGCATAGTCGGTTCGGTGCGCCGATCATCGCCGATCGTCGAACCGATGCTTCTACACGTTAAATAACGTCAAATAAAGCGTTTTTATATTCACTTTCGCATGTCTGAAATTTCGCGTTTTCGAATTATTGACGAAAAATCTTTCCGCATAGTCGGTTCGGTGGCGAGATCGAAAGTACCGAAAGTATCGGAGTAAGGTTCTGCACAGTCGGTTCGGTTCGCCGATCGTCGCCGATCCTCGAACCGATGCTTCTACACGTTAAATTACGTCAAATAAAGCGTTTTTATATTCACTTTCGCATGTCTAAAATTTCGCGTTTTCGAATTATTGACGAAAAATGTTTCCGCATAGTCGGTTCGGTGGCGAGTTCGAAAGTACCGAAAATACCGAAGCAACTTTCTGCATAGTCGGTTCGGTGCGCCCATCGTCGCCGGTTCTCGAACCGATGCTTCTACGCGTTAAATTACGTGAAATGAAGCGTTTTAATATTCACTTTCGCATGTCTAAAATTTCGCGTTTTCGAGATATTGACGAAAAATCTTTCCGCATAGTCGGTTCTGTGGAGAGTTCGAAAGTCACGAAAATACCGGAGCAACTTTCTGCATAGTCGGTTCGGTGCGCCGATCATCGCCGATCGTCGAACCGATGCTTCTACACGTAAATTACGTTAAATAAAGCGTTTTTATATTCACTTTCGCATGTCTAAAATTTCCCGTTTTCGAATTTTTGACGAAAAATCTTTCCGCATAGTCGGTTCGGTGGCGAGTTCGAGAGTACCGAAAGTATCGGAGTAAGGTTCTGCATAGGCGGTTCGGTGCGCCGATCATCGCCGATCGTCGAACCGATGCTTCTACACGTCAAATAACGTCAAATAAAGCGTTTTTATATTCACTTTCGCATGTCTAAAATTTCCCGTTTTCGAATTATTGACGAAAAATCTTTCCGCATAGTCGGTTCGGTGGCGAGTTCGAAAGTACCGAAAGTATCGGAGTAAGGTTCTGCACAGTCGGTTCGGTTCGCCGATCGTCGCCGATCCTCGAACCGATGCTTTTACACGTTAAATTACGTCAAATAAAGCGTTTTTATATTCACTTTCGCATGTCTAAAATTTCGCGTTTTCGAATTATTGACGAAAAATGTTTCCGCATAGTCGGTTCGGTGGCGAGTTCGAAAGTACCGAAAATACCGAAGCAACTTTCTGCATAGTCGGTTCGGTGCGCCCATCGTCGCCGGTTCTCGAACCGATGCTTCTACGCGTTAAATTACGTGAAATGAAGCGTTTTAATATTCACTTTCGCATGTCTAAAATTTCGCGTTTTCGAGATATTGACGAAAAATCTTTCCGCATAGTCGGTTCTGTGGAGAGTTCGAAAGTCACGAAAATACCGGAGCAACTTTCTGCATAGTCGGTTCGGTGCGCCGATCATCGCCGATCGTCGAACCGATGCTTCTACACGTAAATTACGTTAAATAAAGCGTTTTTATATTCACTTTCGCATGTCTAAAATTTCCCGTTTTCGAATTTTTGACGAAAAATCTTTCCGCATAGTCGGTTCGGTGGCGAGTTCGAGAGTACCGAAAGTATCGGAGTAAGGTTCTGCATAGGCGGTTCGGTGCGCCGATCATCGCCGATCGTCGAACCGATGCTTCTACACGTCAAATAACGTCAAATAAAGCGTTTTTATATTCACTTTCGCATGTCTAAAATTTCGCGTTTTCGAGTTATTGACGAAAAATCTTTCCGCATAGTCGGTTCGGTGGCGAGTTCGAAAGTACCGAAAGTATCGGAGTAAGGTTCTGCACAGTCGGTTCGGTTCGCCGATCGTCGCCGATCCTCGAACCGATGCTTTTACACGTTAAATAACGTCAAATAAAGCGTTTTTATATTCACTTTCGCATGTCTAAAATGTCGCGTTTCCGAGTTATTGACGAAAAATCTTTCCGCATAGTCGGTTCGGTGGCGAGTTCGAAAGTACCGAAAGTATCGGAGTAAGGTTCTGCATAGTCGGTTCGGTGCGCCCATCGTCGCCGGTTCTCGAACCGATGCTTCTACGCGTTAAATTACGTGAAATGAAGCGTTTTAATATTCACTTTCGCATGTCTAAAATTTCGCGTTTTCGAGATATTGACGAAAAATCTTTCCGCATAGTCGGTTCGGTGGAGAGTTCGAAAGTCACGAAAATACCGGAGCAACTTTCTGCATAGTCGGTTCGGTGCGCCGATCATCGCCGATCGTCGAACCGATTCTTCTACACGTTAAATAACGTCAAATAAAGCGTTTTTATATTCACTTTCGCATGTCTGAAATTTCGCGTTTTCGAATTATTGACGAAAAATCTTTCCGCATAGTCGGTTCGGTGGCGAGTTCGAAAGTACCGAAAGTATCGGGGTAAGGTTCTGCATAGTCGGTTCGGTTCGCCGATCGTCGCCGATCCTCGAACCGATGCTTTAACACGTTAAATTACGTCAAATAAAGCGTTGTTATATTCACTTTCGCATGTCTAAAATTTCGCGTTTTCGAATTATTGACGAAAAATCTTTCCGCATAGTCGGTTCGGTGGCGAGTTCGAAAGTACCGAAAGTATCGGAGTCAGGTTCTGCATAGTCGGTTCGGTGCGCCCATCGTCGCCGGTTCTCGAACCGATGCTTCTACGCGTTAAATTACGTGAAATGAAGCGTTTTTATATTCACTTTCGCATGTCTAACATTTCGCGTTTTCGAATTATTGACGAAAAATCTTTCCGCATAGTCGGTTCGGTGGCGAGTTCGAAAGTACCGAAAGTATCGGAGTAAGGTTCTGCATAGTCGGTTCGGTGCGCCGATCATCGCCGATCGTCGAACCGATGCTTCTAAACGTTAAATAACGACAAATAAAGCGTTTTTATATTCACTTTCGCATGTCTAAAATTTCGCGTTTTCGAATTATTGACGAAAAATCTTTCCGCATAGTCGGTTCGGTGGCGAGTTCGAAAGTACCGAAAGTATCGGAGTAAGGTTCTGCACAGTCGGTTCGGTTCGCCGATCGTCGCCGATCCTCGAACCGATGCTTTTACACGTTAAATTACGTCAAATAAAGCGTTTTTATATTCACTTTCGCATGTCTAAAATTTCGCGTTTTCGAATTATTGACGAAAAATGTTTCCGCATAGTCGGTTCGGTGGCGAGTTCGAAAGTACCGAAAATACCGAAGCAACTTTCTGCATAGTCGGTTCGGTTCGCCGATCATCGCCGATCGTCGAACCGATGCTTCTACACATTAAATAACGTCAAATAAAGCGTTTTTATATTCACTTTCGCATGTCTGAAATTTCGCGTTTTCGAATTATTGACGAAAAATCTTTCCGCATAGTCGGTTCGGTGGCGAGTTCGAAAGTACCGAAAGTATCGGAGTAAGGTTCTGCATAGTCGGTTCGGTGCGCCCATCGTCGCCGGTTCTCGAACCGATGCTTCTACGCGTTAAATTACGTGAAATGAAGCGTTTTAATATTCACTTTCGCATGTCTAAAATTTCGCGTTTTCGAGATATTGACGAAAAATCTTTCCGCATAGTCGGTTCGGTGGAGAGTTCGAAAGTCACGAAAATACCGGAGCAACTTTCTGCATAGTCGGTTCGGTGCGCCGATCATCGCCGATCGTCGAACCGATGCTTCTACACGTAAATTACGTTAAATAAAGCGTTTTTATATTCACTTTCGCATGTCTAAAATTTCCCGTTTTCGAATTTTTGACGAAAAATCTTTCCGCATAGTCGGTTCGGTGGCGAGTTCGAAAGTACCGAAAGTATCGGAGTAAGGTTCTGCATAGGCGGTTCGGTGCGCCGATCATCGCCGATCGTCGAACCGATGCTTCTACACGTCAAATAACGTCAAATAAAGCGTTTTTATATTCACTTTCGCATGTCTAAAATTTCGCGTTTTCGAATTATTGACGAAAAATCTTTCCGCATAGTCGGTTCGGTTGCGAGTTCGAAAGTACCGAAAGTATCGGAGTAAGGTTCTGCATAGTCGGTTCGGTGCGCCGATCATCGCCGATCGTCGAACCGATGCTTCTACACGTTAAATAACGTCAAATAAAGCGTTTTTATATTCACTTTCGCATGTCTGAAATTTCGCGTTTTCGAATTATTGACGAAAAATCTTTCCGCATAGTCGGTTCGGTGGCGAGTTCGAAAGTACCGAAAGTATCGGAGTAAGGTTCTGCATAGTCGGTTCGGTGCGCCCATCGTCGCCGGTTCTCGAACCGATGCTTCTACACGTCAAATAACGTCAAATAAAGCGTTTTTATATTCACTTTCGCATGTCTAAAATTTCGCGTTTTCGAATTATTGACGAAAAATCTTTCCGCATAGTCGGTTCGGTGGCGAGTTCGACAGTACCGAAAGTATCGGAGTAAGGTTATGCATAGTCGGTTCGGTGCGCCGATCATCGCCGATCGTCGAACCGATGCTTCTACACGTTAAATAACGTCAAATAAAGCGTTTTTATATTCACTTTCGCATGTCTGAAATTTCGCGTTTTCGAATTATTGACGAAAAATCTTTCCGCATAGTCGGTTCGGTGGCGAGTTCGAAAGTACCGAAAGTATCGGAGTAAGGTTCTGCATAGTCGGTTCGGTTCGCCGATCGTCGCCGATCCTCGAACCGATGCTTTTACACGTTAAATTACGTCAAATAAAGCGTTGTTATATTCACTTTCGCATGTCTAAAATTTCGCGTTTTCGAATTATTGACGAAAAATCTTTCCGCATAGTCGGTTCGGTGGCGAGTTCGAAAGTACCGAAAGTATCGGAGTCAGGTTCTGCATAGTCGGTTCGGTGCGCCCATCGTCGCCGGTTCTCGAACCGATGCTTCTACGCGTTAAATTACGTGAAATGAAGCGTTTTTATATTCACTTTCGCATGTCTAACATTTCGCGTTTTCGAATTATTGACGAAAAATCTTTCCGCATAGTCGGTTCGGTGGCGAGTTCGACAGTACCGAAAGTATCGGAGTAAGGTTATGCATAGTCGGTTCGGTGCGCCGATCATCGCCGATCGTCGAACCGATGCTTCTACACGTTAAATAACGTCAAATAAAGCGTTTTTATATTCACTTTCGCATGTCTGAAATTTCGCGTTTTCGAATTATTGACGAAAAATCTTTCCGCATAGTCGGTTCGGTGGCGAGTTCGAAAGTACCGAAAATACCGGAGCAACTTTCTGCATAGTCGGTTCGGTGCGCCGATCATCGCCGATCGTCGAACCGATGCTTCTACACGTAAATTACGTTAAATAAAGCGTTTTTATATTCACTTTCGCATGTCTAAAATTTCCCGTTTTCGAATTTTTGACGAAAAATCTTTCCGCATAGTCGGTTCGGTGGCGAGTTCGAAAGTACCGAAAGTATCGGAGTACGGTTCTGCATAGGCGGTTCGGTGCGCCGATCATCGCCGATCGTCGAACCGATGCTTCTACACGTTAAATAACGTCAAATAAAGCGTTTTTATATTCACTTTCGCATGTCTGAAATTTCGCGTTTTCGAATTATTGACGAAAAATCTTTCCGCATAGTCGGTTCGGTGGCGAGTTCGAAAGTACCGAAAGTATCGGAGTAAGGTTCTGCATAGTCGGTTCGGTTCGCCGATCGTCGCCGATCCTCGAACCGATGCTTTTACACGTTAAATTACGTCAAATAAAGCGTTTTTATATTCACTTTCGCATGTCTAAAATTTCGCGTTTTCGAATTATTGACGAAAAATCTTTCCGCATAGTCGGTTCGGTTGCGAGTTCGAAAGTACCGAAAGTATCGGAGTAAGGTTCTGCATAGTCGGTTCGGTGCGCCGATCATCGCCGATCGTCGAACCGATGCTTCTACACGTTAAATTACGTCAAATAAAGCGTTGTTATATTCACTTTCGCATGTCTGAAATTTCGCGTTTTCGAATTATTGACGAAAAATCTTTCCGCATAGTCGGTTCGGTGGCGAGTTCGAAAGTACCGAAAGTATCGGAGTAAGGTTCTGCATAGTCGGTTCGGTTCGCCGATCGTCGCCGATCCTCGAACCGATGCTTTTACACGTTAAATTACGTCAAATAAAGCGTTGTTATATTCACTTTCGCATGTCTAAAATTTCGCGTTTTCGAATTATTGACGAAAAATCTTTCCGCATAGTCGGTTCGGTGGCGAGTTCGAAAGTACCGAAAGTATCGGAGTCAGGTTCTGCATAGTCGGTTCGGCGCGCCCATCGTCGCCGGTTCTCGAACCGATGCTTCTACGCGTTAAATTACGTGAAATGAAGCGTTTTTATATTCACTTTCGCATGTCTGAAATTTCGCGTTTTCGAATTATTGACGAAAAATCTTTCCGCATAGTCGGTTCGGTGGCGAGTTCGAAAGTACCGAAAGTATCGGAGTAAGGTTCTGCATAGTCGGTTCGGTTCGCCGATCGTCGCCGATCCTCGAACCGATGCTTTTACACGTTAAATTACGTCAAATAAAGCGTTGTTATATTCACTTTCGCATGTCTAAAATTTCGCGTTTTCGAATTATTGACGAAAAATCTTTCCGCATAGTCGGTTCGGTGGCGAGTTCGAAAGTACCGAAAATACCGGAGCAACTTTCTGCATAGTCGGTTCGGTGCGCCGATCATCGCCGATCGTCGAACCGATGCTTCTACACGTAAATTACGTTAAATAAAGCGTTTTTATATTCACTTTCGCATGTCTAAAATTTCCCGTTTTCGAATTTTTGACGAAAAATCTTTCCGCATAGTCGGTTCGGTGGCGAGTTCGAAAGTACCGAAAGTATCGGAGTAAGGTTCTGCATAGGCGGTTCGGTGCGCCGATCATCGCCGATCGTCGAACCGATGCTTCTACACGTCAAATAACGTCAAATAAAGCGTTTTTATATTCACTTTCGCATGTCTAAAATTTCGCGTTTTCGAATTATTGACGAAAAATCTTTCCGCATAGTCGGTTCGGTTGCGAGTTCGAAAGTACCGAAAGTATCGGAGTAAGGTTCTGCATAGTCGGTTCGGTGCGCCGATCATCGCCGATCGTCGAACCGATGCTTCTACACGTTAAATAACGTCAAATAAAGCGTTTTTATATTCACTTTCGCATGTCTGAAATTTCGCGTTTTCGAATTATTGACGAAAAATCTTTCCGCATAGTCGGTTCGGTGGCGAGTTCGAAAGTACCGAAAGTATCGGAGTAAGGTTCTGCATAGTCGGTTCGGTGCGCCCATCGTCGCCGGTTCGCGAACCGATGCTTCTACACGTCAAATAACGTCAAATAAAGCGTTTTTATATTCACTTTCGCATGTCTAAAATTTCGCGTTTTCGAATTATTGACGAAAAATCTTTCCGCATAGTCGGTTCGGTTGCGAGTTCGAAACTACCGAAAGTATCGGAGTAAGGTTCTGCATAGTCGGTTCGGTGCGCCGATCATCGCCGATCGTCGAACCGATGCTTCTACACGTTAAATAACGTCAAATAAAGCGTTTTTATATTCACTTTCGCATGTCTGAAATTTCGCGTTTTCGAATTATTGACGAAAAATCTTTCCGCATAGTCGGTTCGGTGGCGAGTTCGAAAGTACCGAAAGTATCGGAGTCAGGTTCTGCATAGTCGGTTCGGTGCGCCCATCGTCGCCGGTTCTCGAACCGATGCTTCTACGCGTTAAATTACGTGAAATGAAGCGTTTTTATATTCACTTTCGCATGTCTAACATTTCGCGTTTTCGAATTATTGACGAAAAATCTTTCCGCATAGTCGGTTCGGTGGCGAGTTCGACAGTACCGAAAGTATCGGAGTAAGGTTATGCATAGTCGGTTCGGTGCGCCGATCATCGCCGATCGTCGAACCGATGCTTCTACACGTTAAATAACGTCAAATAAAGCGTTTTTATATTCACTTTCGCATGTCTGAAATTTCGCGTTTTCGAATTATTGACGAAAAATCTTTCCGCATAGTCGGTTCGGTGGCGAGTTCGAAAGTACCGAAAGTATCGGAGTAAGGTTCTGCATAGTCGGTTCGGTTCGCCGATCGTCGCCGATCCTCGAACCGATGCTTTTACACGTTAAATTACGTCAAATAAAGCGTTGTTATATTCACTTTCGCATGTCTACAATTTCGCGTTTTCGAATTATCGACGAAAAATCTTTCCGCATAGTCGGTTCGGTGGCGAGTTCGAAAGTACCGAAAATACCGGAGCAACTTTCTGCATAGTCGGTTCGGTGCGCCGATCATCGCCGATCGTCGAACCGATGCTTCTACACGTAAATTACGTTAAATAAAGCGTTTTTATATTCACTTTCGCATGTCTAAAATTTCCCGTTTTCGAATTTTTGACGAAAAATCTTTCCGCATAGTCGGTTCGGTGGCGAGTTCGAAAGTACCGAAAGTATCGGAGTAAGGTTCTGCATAGGCGGTTCGGTGCGCCGATCATCGCCGATCGTCGAACCGATGCTTCTACACGTTAAATAACGTCAAATAAAGCGTTTTTATATTCACTTTCGCATGTCTGAAATTTCGCGTTTTCGAATTATTGACGAAAAATCTTTCCGCATAGTCGGTTCGGTGGCGAGTTCGAAAGTACCGAAAGTATCGGAGTCAGGTTCTGCATAGTCGGTTCGGTGCGCCCATCGTCGCCGGTTCTCGAACCGATGCTTCTACGCGTTAAATTACGTGAAATGAAGCGTTTTTATATTCACTTTCGCATGTCTAACATTTCGCGTTTTCGAATTATTGACGAAAAATCTTTCCGCATAGTCGGTTCGGTGGCGAGTTCGACAGTACCGAAAGTATCGGAGTAAGGTTATGCATAGTCGGTTCGGTGCGCCGATCATCGCCGATCGTCGAACCGATGCTTCTACACGTTAAATAACGTCAAATAAAGCGTTTTTATATTCACTTTCGCATGTCTGAAATTTCGCGTTTTCGAATTATTGACGAAAAATCTTTCCGCATAGTCGGTTCGGTGGCGAGTTCGAAAGTACCGAAAGTATCGGAGTAAGGTTCTGCATAGTCGGTTCGGTTCGCCGATCGTCGCCGATCCTCGAACCGATGCTTTTACACGTTAAATTACGTCAAATAAAGCGTTGTTATATTCACTTTCGCATGTCTACAATTTCGCGTTTTCGAATTATCGACGAAAAATCTTTCCGCATAGTCGGTTCGGTGGCGAGTTCGAAAGTACCGAAAATACCGGAGCAACTTTCTGCATAGTCGGTTCGGTGCGCCGATCATCGCCGATCGTCGAACCGATGCTTCTACACGTAAATTACGTTAAATAAAGCGTTTTTATATTCACTTTCGCATGTCTAAAATTTCCCGTTTTCGAATTTTTGACGAAAAATCTTTCCGCATAGTCGGTTCGGTGGCGAGTTCGAAAGTACCGAAAGTATCGGAGTAAGGTTCTGCATAGGCGGTTCGGTGCGCCGATCATCGCCGATCGTCGAACCGATGCTTCTACACGTTAAATAACGTCAAATAAAGCGTTTTTATATTCACTTTCGCATGTCTGAAATTTCGCGTTTTCGAATTATTGACGAAAAATCTTTCCGCATAGTCGGTTCGGTGGCGAGTTCGAAAGTACCGAAAGTATCGGAGTAAGGTTCTGCATAGTCGGTTCGGTTCGCCGATCGTCGCCGATCCTCGAACCGATGCTTTTACACGTTAAATTACGTCAAATAAAGCGTTTTTATATTCACTTTCGCATGTCTGAAATTTCGCGTTTTCGAATTATTGACGAAAAATCTTTCCGCATAGTCGGTTCGGTGGCGAGTTCGAAAGTACCGAAAGTATCGGAGTAAGGTTCTGCATAGTCGGTTCGGTTCGCCGATCGTCGCCGATCCTCGAACCGATGCTTTTACACGTTAAATTACGTCAAATAAAGCGTTGTTATATTCACTTTCGCATGTCTACAATTTCGCGTTTTCGAATTATCGACGAAAAATCTTTCCGCATAGTCGGTTCGGTGGCGAGTTCGAAAGTACCGAAAATACCGGAGCAACTTTCTGCATAGTCGGTTCGGTGCGCCGATCATCGCCGATCGTCGAACCGATGCTTCTACACGTAAATTACGTTAAATAAAGCGTTTTTATATTCACTTTCGCATGTCTAAAATTTCCCGTTTTCGAATTATTGACGAAAAATCTTTCCGCATAGTCGGTTCGGTGGCGAGTTCGAAAGTACCGAAAGTATCGGAGTAAGGTTCTGCATAGTCGGTTCGGTTCGCCGATCGTCGCCGATCCTCGAACCGATGCTTTTACACGTTAAATTACGTCAAATAAAGCGTTGTTATATTCACTTTCGCATGTCTACAATTTCGCGTTTTCGAATTATCGACGAAAAATCTTTCCGCATAGTCGGTTCGGTGGCGAGTTCGAAAGTACCGAAAGTATCGGAGTAAGGTTCTGCATAGTCGGTTCGGTTCGCCGATCGTCGCCGATCCTCGAACCGATGCTTTTACACGTTAAATTACGTCAAATAAAGCGTTTTTATATTCACTTTCGCATGTCTGAAATTTCGCGTTTTCGAATTATTGACGAAAAATCTTTCCGCATAGTCGGTTCGGTGGCGAGTTCGAAAGTACCGAAAGTATCGGAGTAAGGTTCTGCATAGTCGGTTCGGTTCGCCGATCGTCGCCGATCCTCGAACCGATGCTTTTACACGTTAAATTACGTCAAATAAAGCGTTGTTATATTCACTTTCGCATGTCTACAATTTCGCGTTTTCGAATTATCGACGAAAAATCTTTCCGCATAGTCGGTTCGGTGGCGAGTTCGAAAGTACCGAAAATACCGGAGCAACTTTCTGCATAGTCGGTTCGGTGCGCCGATCATCGCCGATCGTCGAACCGATGCTTCTACACGTAAATTACGTTAAATAAAGCGTTTTTATATTCACTTTCGCATGTCTAAAATTTCCCGTTTTCGAATTTTTGACGAAAAATCTTTCCGCATAGTCGGTTCGGTGGCGAGTTCGAAAGTACCGAAAGTATCGGAGTACGGTTCTGCATAGGCGGTTCGGTGCGCCGATCATCGCCGATCGTCGAACCGATGCTTCTACACGTTAAATAACGTCAAATAAAGCGTTTTTATATTCACTTTCGCATGTCTGAAATTTCGCGTTTTCGAATTATTGACGAAAAATCTTTCCGCATAGTCGGTTCGGTGGCGAGTTCGAAAGTACCGAAAGTATCGGAGTAAGGTTCTGCATAGTCGGTTCGGTTCGCCGATCGTCGCCGATCCTCGAACCGATGCTTTTACACGTTAAATTACGTCAAATAAAGCGTTTTTATATTCACTTTCGCATGTCTAAAATTTCGCGTTTTCGAATTATTGACGAAAAATCTTTCCGCATAGTCGGTTCGGTTGCGAGTTCGAAAGTACCGAAAGTATCGGAGTAAGGTTCTGCATAGTCGGTTCGGTGCGCCGATCATCGCCGATCGTCGAACCGATGCTTCTACACGTTAAATTACGTCAAATAAAGCGTTGTTATATTCACTTTCGCATGTCTGAAATTTCGCGTTTTCGAATTATTGACGAAAAATCTTTCCGCATAGTCGGTTCGGTGGCGAGTTCGAAAGTACCGAAAGTATCGGAGTAAGGTTCTGCATAGTCGGTTCGGTTCGCCGATCGTCGCCGATCCTCGAACCGATGCTTTTACACGTTAAATTACGTCAAATAAAGCGTTGTTATATTCACTTTCGCATGTCTAAAATTTCGCGTTTTCGAATTATTGACGAAAAATCTTTCCGCATAGTCGGTTCGGTGGCGAGTTCGAAAGTACCGAAAGTATCGGAGTCAGGTTCTGCATAGTCGGTTCGGCGCGCCCATCGTCGCCGGTTCTCGAACCGATGCTTCTACGCGTTAAATTACGTGAAATGAAGCGTTTTTATATTCACTTTCGCATGTCTAACATTTCGCGTTTTCGAATTATTGACGAAAAATCTTTCCGCATAGTCGGTTCGGTGGCGAGTTCGACAGTACCGAAAGTATCGGAGTAAGGTTATGCATAGTCGGTTCGGTGCGCCGATCATCGCCGATCGTCGAACCGATGCTTCTACACGTTAAATAACGTCAAATAAAGCGTTTTTATATTCACTTTCGCATGTCTGAAATTTCGCGTTTTCGAATTATTGACGAAAAATCTTTCCGCATAGTCGGTTCGGTGGCGAGTTCGAAAGTACCGAAAGTATCGGAGTAAGGTTCTGCATAGTCGGTTCGGTTCGCCGATCGTCGCCGATCCTCGAACCGATGCTTTTACACGTTAAATTACGTCAAATAAAGCGTTGTTATATTCACTTTCGCATGTCTAAAATTTCGCGTTTTCGAATTATTGACGAAAAATCTTTCCGCATAGTCGGTTCGGTGGCGAGTTCGAAAGTACCGAAAATACCGGAGCAACTTTCTGCATAGTCGGTTCGGTGCGCCGATCATCGCCGATCGTCGAACCGATGCTTCTACACGTAAATTACGTTAAATAAAGCGTTTTTATATTCACTTTCGCATGTCTAAAATTTCCCGTTTTCGAATTTTTGACGAAAAATCTTTCCGCATAGTCGGTTCGGTGGCGAGTTCGAAAGTACCGAAAGTATCGGAGTAAGGTTCTGCATAGGCGGTTCGGTGCGCCGATCATCGCCGAACGTCGAACCGATGCTTCTACACGTTAAATAACGTCAAATAAAGCGTTTTTATATTCACTTTCGCATGTCTGAAATTTCGCGTTTTCGAATTATTGACGAAAAATCTTTCCGCATAGTCGGTTCGGTGGCGAGTTCGAAAGTACCGAAAGTATCGGAGTAAGGTTCTGCATTGCCGGTTCGGTGCGCCGATCATCGCCGATCGTCGAACCGATGCTTCTACACGTTAAATAACGTCAAATAAAGCGTTTTTATATTCACTTTGGCATGTCTGAAATTTCGCGTTTTCGAATTATTGACGAAAAATCTTTCCGCATAGTCGGTTCGGTGGCGAGTTCGAAAGTACCGAAAATACCGGAGCAACTTTCTGCATAGTCGGTTCGGTGCGCCGATCATCGCCGATCGTCGAACCGATGCTTCTACACGTTAAATTACGTTAAATAAAATGTCTTTATATTCACTTTCGCATGTCTAAAATGTCGCGTTTCCGAGTTATTGACGAAAAATCTTTCCGCATAGTCGGTTCGGTGGCGAGTTCGAAAGTACCGAAAGTATCGGAGTCAGGTTCTGCATAGTCGGTTCGGTGCGCCCATCGTCGCCGGTTCTCGAACCGATGCTTCTACACGTCAAATAACGTCAAATAAAGAGTTTTTATATTCACTTTCGCATGTCTGAAATTTCGCGTTTTCGAATTATTGACGAAAAATCTTTCCGCATAGTCGGTTCGGTGGCGAGTTCGAAAGTACCGAAAGTATCGGAGTAAGGTTCTGCATAGTCGGTTCGGTTCGCCGATCGTCGCCGATCCTCGAACCGATGCTTTTACACGTTAAATTACGTCAAATAAAGCGTTGTTATATTCACTTTCGCATGTCTAAAATTTCGCGTTTTCGAATTATTGACGAAAAATCTTTCCGCATAGTCGGTTCGGTTGCGAGTTCGAAACTACCGAAAGTATCGGAGTAAGGTTCTGCATAGTCGGTTCGGTGCGCCGATCATCGCCGATCGTCGAACCGATGCTTCTACACGTTAAATAACGTCAAATAAAGCGTTTTTATATTCACTTTCGCATGTCTGAAATTTCGCGTTTTCGAATTATTGACGAAAAATCTTTCCGCATAGTCGGTTCGGTGGCGAGTTCGAAAGTACCGAAAGTATCGGAGTCAGGTTCTGCATAGTCGGTTCGGTGCGCCCATCGTCGCCGGTTCTCGAACCGATGCTTCTACGCGTTAAATTACGTGAAATGAAGCGTTTTTATATTCACTTTCGCATGTCTAACATTTCGCGTTTTCGAATTATTGACGAAAAATCTTTCCGCATAGTCGGTTCGGTGGCGAGTTCGACAGTACCGAAAGTATCGGAGTAAGGTTATGCATAGTCGGTTCGGTGCGCCGATCATCGCCGATCGTCGAACCGATGCTTCTACACGTTAAATAACGTCAAATAAAGCGTTTTTATATTCACTTTCGCATGTCTGAAATTTCGCGTTTTCGAATTATTGACGAAAAATCTTTCCGCATAGTCGGTTCGGTGGCGAGTTCGAAAGTACCGAAAGTATCGGAGTAAGGTTCTGCATAGTCGGTTCGGTTCGCCGATCGTCGCCGATCCTCGAACCGATGCTTTTACACGTTAAATTACGTCAAATAAAGCGTTGTTATATTCACTTTCGCATGTCTACAATTTCGCGTTTTCGAATTATCGACGAAAAATCTTTCCGCATAGTCGGTTCGGTGGCGAGTTCGAAAGTACCGAAAATACCGGAGCAACTTTCTGCATAGTCGGTTCGGTGCGCCGATCATCGCCGATCGTCGAACCGATGCTTCTACACGTAAATTACGTTAAATAAAGCGTTTTTATATTCACTTTCGCATGTCTAAAATTTCCCGTTTTCGAATTTTTGACGAAAAATCTTTCCGCATAGTCGGTTCGGTGGCGAGTTCGAAAGTACCGAAAGTATCGGAGTAAGGTTCTGCATAGGCGGTTCGGTGCGCCGATCATCGCCGATCGTCGAACCGATGCTTCTACACGTTAAATAACGTCAAATAAAGCGTTTTTATATTCACTTTCGCATGTCTGAAATTTCGCGTTTTCGAATTATTGACGAAAAATCTTTCCGCATAGTCGGTTCGGTGGCGAGTTCGAAAGTACCGAAAGTATCGGAGTCAGGTTCTGCATAGTCGGTTCGGTGCGCCCATCGTCGCCGGTTCTCGAACCGATGCTTCTACGCGTTAAATTACGTGAAATGAAGCGTTTTTATATTCACTTTCGCATGTCTAACATTTCGCGTTTTCGAATTATTGACGAAAAATCTTTCCGCATAGTCGGTTCGGTGGCGAGTTCGACAGTACCGAAAGTATCGGAGTAAGGTTATGCATAGTCGGTTCGGTGCGCCGATCATCGCCGATCGTCGAACCGATGCTTCTACACGTTAAATAACGTCAAATAAAGCGTTTTTATATTCACTTTCGCATGTCTGAAATTTCGCGTTTTCGAATTATTGACGAAAAATCTTTCCGCATAGTCGGTTCGGTGGCGAGTTCGAAAGTACCGAAAGTATCGGAGTAAGGTTCTGCATAGTCGGTTCGGTTCGCCGATCGTCGCCGATCCTCGAACCGATGCTTTTACACGTTAAATTACGTCAAATAAAGCGTTGTTATATTCACTTTCGCATGTCTACAATTTCGCGTTTTCGAATTATCGACGAAAAATCTTTCCGCATAGTCGGTTCGGTGGCGAGTTCGAAAGTACCGAAAATACCGGAGCAACTTTCTGCATAGTCGGTTCGGTGCGCCGATCATCGCCGATCGTCGAACCGATGCTTCTACACGTAAATTACGTTAAATAAAGCGTTTTTATATTCACTTTCGCATGTCTAAAATTTCCCGTTTTCGAATTTTTGACGAAAAATCTTTCCGCATAGTCGGTTCGGTGGCGAGTTCGAAAGTACCGAAAGTATCGGAGTAAGGTTCTGCATAGGCGGTTCGGTGCGCCGATCATCGCCGATCGTCGAACCGATGCTTCTACACGTTAAATAACGTCAAATAAAGCGTTTTTATATTCACTTTCGCATGTCTGAAATTTCGCGTTTTCGAATTATTGACGAAAAATCTTTCCGCATAGTCGGTTCGGTGGCGAGTTCGAAAGTACCGAAAGTATCGGAGTAAGGTTCTGCATAGTCGGTTCGGTTCGCCGATCGTCGCCGATCCTCGAACCGATGCTTTTACACGTTAAATTACGTCAAATAAAGCGTTTTTATATTCACTTTCGCATGTCTGAAATTTCGCGTTTTCGAATTATTGACGAAAAATCTTTCCGCATAGTCGGTTCGGTGGCGAGTTCGAAAGTACCGAAAGTATCGGAGTAAGGTTCTGCATAGTCGGTTCGGTTCGCCGATCGTCGCCGATCCTCGAACCGATGCTTTTACACGTTAAATTACGTCAAATAAAGCGTTGTTATATTCACTTTCGCATGTCTACAATTTCGCGTTTTCGAATTATCGACGAAAAATCTTTCCGCATAGTCGGTTCGGTGGCGAGTTCGAAAGTACCGAAAATACCGGAGCAACTTTCTGCATAGTCGGTTCGGTGCGCCGATCATCGCCGATCGTCGAACCGATGCTTCTACACGTAAATTACGTTAAATAAAGCGTTTTTATATTCACTTTCGCATGTCTAAAATTTCCCGTTTTCGAATTTTTGACGAAAAATCTTTCCGCATAGTCGGTTCGGTGGCGAGTTCGAAAGTACCGAAAGTATCGGAGTAAGGTTCTGCATAGGCGGTTCGGTGCGCCGATCATCGCCGATCGTCGAACCGATGCTTCTACACGTTAAATAACGTCAAATAAAGCGTTTTTATATTCACTTTCGCATGTCTGAAATTTCGCGTTTTCGAATTATTGACGAAAAATCTTTCCGCATAGTCGGTTCGGTGGCGAGTTCGAAAGTACCGAAAGTATCGGAGTAAGGTTCTGCATAGTCGGTTCGGTTCGCCGATCGTCGCCGATCCTCGGACCGATGCTTTTACACGTTAAATTACGTCAAATAAAGCGTTTTTATATTCACTTTCGCATGTCTAAAATTTCGCGTTTTCGAATTATTGACGAAAAATCTTTCCGCATAGTCGGTTCGGTTGCGAGTTCGAAAGTACCGAAAGTATCGGAGTAAGGTTCTGCATAGTCGGTTCGGTGCGCCGATCATCGCCGATCGTCGAACCGATGCTTCTACACGTTAAATTACGTCAAATAAAGCGTTGTTATATTCACTTTCGCATGTCTGAAATTTCGCGTTTTCGAATTATTGACGAAAAATCTTTCCGCATAGTCGGTTCGGTGGCGAGTTCGAAAGTACCGAAAGTATCGGAGTAAGGTTCTGCATAGTCGGTTCGGTTCGCCGATCGTCGCCGATCCTCGAACCGATGCTTTTACACGTTAAATTACGTCAAATAAAGCGTTGTTATATTCACTTTCGCATGTCTAAAATTTCGCGTTTTCGAATTATTGACGAAAAATCTTTCCGCATAGTCGGTTCGGTGGCGAGTTCGAAAGTACCGAAAGTATCGGAGTCAGGTTCTGCATAGTCGGTTCGGTGCGCCCATCGTCGCCGGTTCTCGAACCGATGCTTCTACGCGTTAAATTACGTGAAATGAAGCGTTTTTATATTCACTTTCGCATGTCTAACATTTCGCGTTTTCGAATTATTGACGAAAAATCTTTCCGCATAGTCGGTTCGGTGGCGAGTTCGACAGTACCGAAAGTATCGGAGTAAGGTTATGCATAGTCGGTTCGGTGCGCCGATCATCGCCGATCGTCGAACCGATGCTTCTACACGTTAAATAACGTCAAATAAAGCGTTTTTATATTCACTTTCGCATGTCTGAAATTTCGCGTTTTCGAATTATTGACGAAAAATCTTTCCGCATAGTCGGTTCGGTGGCGAGTTCGAAAGTACCGAAAGTATCGGAGTAAGGTTCTGCATAGTCGGTTCGGTTCGCCGATCGTCGCCGATCCTCGAACCGATGCTTTTACACGTTAAATTACGTCAAATAAAGCGTTGTTATATTCACTTTCGCATGTCTAAAATTTCGCGTTTTCGAATTATTGACGAAAAATCTTTCCGCATAGTCGGTTCGGTGGCGAGTTCGAAAGTACCGAAAATACCGGAGCAACTTTCTGCATAGTCGGTTCGGTGCGCCGATCATCGCCGATCGTCGAACCGATGCTTCTACACGTAAATTACGTTAAATAAAGCGTTTTTATATTCACTTTCGCATGTCTAAAATTTCCCGTTTTCGAATTTTTGACGAAAAATCTTTCCGCATAGTCGGTTCGGTGGCGAGTTCGAAAGTACCGAAAGTATCGGAGTAAGGTTCTGCACAGGCGGTTCGGTGCGCCGATCATCGCCGAACGTCGAACCGATGCTTCTACACGTTAAATAACGTCAAATAAAGCGTTTTTATATTCACTTTCGCATGTCTGAAATTTCGCGTTTTCGAATTATTGACGAAAAATCTTTCCGCATAGTCGGTTCGGTGGCGAGTTCGAAAGTACCGAAAGTATCGGAGCAACTTTCTGCATAGTCGGTTCGGTGCGCCGATCATCGCCGATCGTCGAACCGATGCTTCTACACGTAAATTACGTTAAATAAAGCGTTTTTATATTCACTTTCGCATGTCTAAAATTTCGCGTTTTCGAATTATTGACGAAAAATCTTTCCGCATAGTCGGTTCGGTTGCGAGTTCGAAAGTACCGAAAGTATCGGAGTAAGGTTCTGCATAGGCGGTTCGGTGCGCCGATCATCGCCGATCGTCGAACCGATGCTTCTACACGTTAAATAACGTCAAATAAAGCGTTTTTATATTCACTTTCGCATGTCTGAAATTTCGCGTTTTCGAATTATTGACGAAAAATCTTTCCGCATAGTCGGTTCGGTGGCGAGTTCGAAAGTACCGAAAGTATCGGAGTAAGGTTCTGCATAGTCGGTTCGGTTCGCCGATCGTCGCCGATCCTCGAACCGATGCTTTTACACGTTAAATTACGTCAAATAAAGCGTTTTTATATTCACTTTCGCATGTCTAAAATTTCGCGTTTTCGAATTATTGACGAAAAATCTTTCCGCATAGTCGGTTCGGTTGCGAGTTCGAAAGTACCGAAAGTATCGGAGTAAGGTTCTGCATAGTCGGTTCGGTGCGCCGATCATCGCCGATCGTCGAACCGATGCTTCTACACGTTAAATTACGTCAAATAAAGCGTTGTTATATTCACTTTCGCATGTCTGAAATTTCGCGTTTTCGAATTATTGACGAAAAATCTTTCCGCATAGTCGGTTCGGTGGCGAGTTCGAAAGTACCGAAAGTATCGGAGTAAGGTTCTGCATAGTCGGTTCGGTTCGCCGATCGTCGCCGATCCTCGAACCGATGCTTTTACACGTTAAATTACGTCAAATAAAGCGTTGTTATATTCACTTTCGCATGTCTAAAATTTCGCGTTTTCGAATTATTGACGAAAAATCTTTCCGCATAGTCGGTTCGGTGGCGAGTTCGAAAGTACCGAAAGTATCGGAGTCAGGTTCTGCATAGTCGGTTCGGTGCGCCCATCGTCGCCGGTTCTCGAACCGATGCTTCTACGCGTTAAATTACGTGAAATGAAGCGTTTTTATATTCACTTTCGCATGTCTAACATTTCGCGTTTTCGAATTATTGACGAAAAATCTTTCCGCATAGTCGGTTCGGTGGCGAGTTCGACAGTACCGAAAGTATCGGAGTAAGGTTATGCATAGTCGGTTCGGTGCGCCGATCATCGCCGATCGTCGAACCGATGCTTCTACACGTTAAATAACGTCAAATAAAGCGTTTTTATATTCACTTTCGCATGTCTGAAATTTCGCGTTTTCGAATTATTGACGAAAAATCTTTCCGCATAGTCGGTTCGGTGGCGAGTTCGAAAGTACCGAAAGTATCGGAGTAAGGTTCTGCATAGTCGGTTCGGTTCGCCGATCGTCGCCGATCCTCGAACCGATGCTTTTACACGTTAAATTACGTCAAATAAAGCGTTGTTATATTCACTTTCGCATGTCTAAAATTTCGCGTTTTCGAATTATTGACGAAAAATCTTTCCGCATAGTCGGTTCGGTGGCGAGTTCGAAAGTACCGAAAATACCGGAGCAACTTTCTGCATAGTCGGTTCGGTGCGCCGATCATCGCCGATCGTCGAACCGATGCTTCTACACGTAAATTACGTTAAATAAAGCGTTTTTATATTCACTTTCGCATGTCTAAAATTTCCCGTTTTCGAATTTTTGACGAAAAATCTTTCCGCATAGTCGGTTCGGTGGCGAGTTCGAAAGTACCGAAAGTATCGGAGTAAGGTTCTGCATAGGCGGTTCGGTGCGCCAATCATCGCCGAACGTCGAACCGATGCTTCTACACGTTAAATAACGTCAAATAAAGCGTTTTTATATTCACTTTCGCATGTCTGAAATTTCGCGTTTTCGAATTATTGACGAAAAATCTTTCCGCATAGTCGGTTCGGTGGCGAGTTCGAAAGTACCGAAAGTATCGGAGTAAGGTTCTGCATTGCCGGTTCGGTGCGCCGATCATCGCCGATCGTCGAACCGATGCTTCTACACGTTAAATAACGTCAAATAAAGCGTTTTTATATTCACTTTAGCATGTCTGAAATTTCGCGTTTTCGAATTATTGACGAAAAATCTTTCCGCATAGTCGGTTCGGTGGCGAGTTCGAAAGTACCGAAAATACCGGAGCAACTTTCTGCGTAGTCGGTTCGGTGCGCCGATCATCGCCGATCGTCGAACCGATGCTTCTACACGTTAAATTACGTTAAATAAAATGTCTTTATATTCACTTTCGCATGTCTAAAATGTCGCGTTTCCGAGTTATTGACGAAAAATCTTTCCGCATAGTCGGTTCGGTGGCGAGTTCGAAAGTACCGAAAGTATCGGAGTAAGGTTCTGCATAGTCGGTTCGGTTCGCCGATCGTCGCCGATCCTCGAACCGATGCTTTTACACGTTAAATTACGTCAAATAAAGCGTTTTTATATTCACTTTCGCATGTCTAAAATTTCGCGTTTTCGAATTATTGACGAAAAATCTTTCCGCATAGTCGGTTCGGTTGCGAGTTCGAAAGTACCGAAAGTATCGGAGTAAGGTTCTGCATAGTCGGTTCGGTGCGCCGATCATCGCCGATCGTCGAACCGATGCTTCTACACGTTAAATTACGTCAAATAAAGCGTTGTTATATTCACTTTCGCATGTCTGAAATTTCGCGTTTTCGAATTATTGACGAAAAATCTTTCCGCATAGTCGGTTCGGTGGCGAGTTCGAAAGTACCGAAAGTATCGGAGTAAGGTTCTGCATAGTCGGTTCGGTTCGCCGATCGTCGCCGATCCTCGAACCGATGCTTTTACACGTTAAATTACGTCAAATAAAGCGTTGTTATATTCACTTTCGCATGTCTAAAATTTCGCGTTTTCGAATTATTGACGAAAAATCTTTCCGCATAGTCGGTTCGGTGGCGAGTTCGAAAGTACCGAAAGTATCGGAGTCAGGTTCTGCATAGTCGGTTCGGTGCGCCCATCGTCGCCGGTTCTCGAACCGATGCTTCTACGCGTTAAATTACGTGAAATGAAGCGTTTTTATATTCACTTTCGCATGTCTAACATTTCGCGTTTTCGAATTATTGACGAAAAATCTTTCCGCATAGTCGGTTCGGTGGCGAGTTCGACAGTACCGAAAGTATCGGAGTAAGGTTATGCATAGTCGGTTCGGTGCGCCGATCATCGCCGATCGTCGAACCGATGCTTCTACACGTTAAATAACGTCAAATAAAGCGTTTTTATATTCACTTTCGCATGTCTGAAATTTCGCGTTTTCGAATTATTGACGAAAAATCTTTCCGCATAGTCGGTTCGGTGGCGAGTTCGAAAGTACCGAAAGTATCGGAGTAAGGTTCTGCATAGTCGGTTCGGTTCGCCGATCGTCGCCGATCCTCGAACCGATGCTTTTACACGTTAAATTACGTCAAATAAAGCGTTGTTATATTCACTTTCGCATGTCTAAAATTTCGCGTTTTCGAATTATTGACGAAAAATCTTTCCGCATAGTCGGTTCGGTGGCGAGTTCGAAAGTACCGAAAATACCGGAGCAACTTTCTGCATAGTCGGTTCGGTGCGCCGATCATCGCCGATCGTCGAACCGATGCTTCTACACGTAAATTACGTTAAATAAAGCGTTTTTATATTCACTTTCGCATGTCTAAAATTTCCCGTTTTCGAATTTTTGACGAAAAATCTTTCCGCATAGTCGGTTCGGTGGCGAGTTCGAAAGTACCGAAAGTATCGGAGTAAGGTTCTGCATAGGCGGTTCGGTGCGCCAATCATCGCCGAACGTCGAACCGATGCTTCTACACGTTAAATAACGTCAAATAAAGCGTTTTTATATTCACTTTCGCATGTCTGAAATTTCGCGTTTTCGAATTATTGACGAAAAATCTTTCCGCATAGTCGGTTCGGTGGCGAGTTCGAAAGTACCGAAAGTATCGGAGTAAGGTTCTGCATTGCCGGTTCGGTGCGCCGATCATCGCCGATCGTCGAACCGATGCTTCTACACGTTAAATAACGTCAAATAAAGCGTTTTTATATTCACTTTAGCATGTCTGAAATTTCGCGTTTTCGAATTATTGACGAAAAATCTTTCCGCATAGTCGGTTCGGTGGCGAGTTCGAAAGTACCGAAAATACCGGAGCAACTTTCTGCGTAGTCGGTTCGGTGCGCCGATCATCGCCGATCGTCGAACCGATGCTTCTACACGTTAAATTACGTTAAATAAAATGTCTTTATATTCACTTTCGCATGTCTAAAATGTCGCGTTTCCGAGTTATTGACGAAAAATCTTTCCGCATAGTCGGTTCGGTGGCGAGTTCGAAAGTACCGAAAGTATCGGAGTCAGGTTCTGCATAGTCGGTTCGGTGCGCCCATCGTCGCCGGTTCTCGAACCGATGCTTCTACACCTCAAATAACGTCAAATAAAGAGTTTTTATATTCACTTTCGCATGTCTGAAATTTCGCGTTTTCGAATTATTGACGAAAAATCTTTCCGCATAGTCGGTTCGGTGGCGAGTTCGAAAGTACCGAAAGTATCGGAGTAAGGTTCTGCATAGTCGGTTCGGTTCGCCGATCGTCGCCGATCCTCGAACCGATGCTTTTACACGTTAAATTACGTCAAATAAAGCGTTGTTATATTCACTTTCGCATGTCTAAAATTTCGCGTTTTCGAATTATTGACGAAAAATCTTTCCGCATTGTCGGTTCGGTTGCGAGTTCGAAACTACCGAAAGTATCGGAGTAAGGTTCTGCATAGTCGGTTCGGTGCGCCGATCATCGCCGATCGTCGAACCGATGCTTCTACACGTTAAATAACGTCAAATAAAGCGTTTTTATATTCACTTTCGCATGTCTGAAATTTCGCGTTTTCGAATTATTGACGAAAAATCTTTCCGCATAGTCGGTTCGGTGGCGAGTTCGAAAGTACCGAAAGTATCGGAGTAAGGTTCTGCATAGTCGGTTCGGTTCGCCGATCGTCGCCGATCCTCGAACCGATGCTTTTACACGTTAAATTACGTCAAATAAAGCGTTGTTATATTCACTTTCGCATGTCTAAAATTTCGCGTTTTCGAATTATTGACGAAAAATCTTTCCGCATAGTCGGTTCGGTGGCGAGTTCGAAAGTACCGAAAGTATCGGAGTCAGGTTCTGCATAGTCGGTTCGGTGCGCCCATCGTCGCCGGTTCTCGAACCGATGCTTCTACGCGTTAAATTACGTGAAATGAAGCGTTTTTATATTCACTTTCGCATGTCTAACATTTCGCGTTTTCGAATTATTGACGAAAAATCTTTCCGCATAGTCGGTTCGGTGGCGAGTTCGACAGTACCGAAAGTATCGGAGTAAGGTTATGCATAGTCGGTTCGGTGCGCCGATCATCGCCGATCGTCGAACCGATGCTTCTACACGTTAAATAACGTCAAATAAAGCGTTTTTATATTCACTTTCGCATGTCTGAAATTTCGCGTTTTCGAATTATTGACGAAAAATCTTTCCGCATAGTCGGTTCGGTGGCGAGTTCGAAAGTACCGAAAGTATCGGAGTAAGGTTCTGCATAGTCGGTTCGGTGCGCCGATCATCGCCGATCGTCGAACCGATGCTTCTACACGTTAAATAACGTCAAATAAAGCGTTTTTATATTCACTTTCGCATGTCTGAAATTTCGCGTTTTCGAATTATTGACGAAAAATCTTTCCGCATAGTCGGTTCGGTGGCGAGTTCGAAAGTACCGAAAGTATCGGAGTAAGGTTCTGCATAGTCGGTTCGGTTCGCCGATCGTCGCCGATCCTCGAACCGATGCTTTTACACGTTAAATTACGTCAAATAAAGCGTTGTTATATTCACTTTCGCATGTCTAAAATTTCGCATTTTCGAATTATTGACGAAAAATCTTTCCGCATAGTCGGTTCGGTGGCGAGTTCGAAAGTACCGAAAGTATCGGAGTAAGGTTATGCATAGTCGGTTCGGTTCGCCGATCATCGCCGATCCTCGAACCGATGCTTCTACACGTCAAATAACGTCAAATAAAGCGTTTTTATATTCACTTTCGCATGTCTAAAATTTCGCGTTTTCGAATTATTGACGAAAAATCTTTCCGCATAGTCGGTTCGGTTGCGAGTTCGAAAGTACCGAAAGTATCGGAGTAAGGTTCTGCATAGTCGGTTCGGTGCGCCGATCATCGCCGATCGTCGAACCGATGCTTCTACACGTTAAATTACGTCAAATAAAGCGTTGTTATATTCACTTTCGCATGTCTAAAATTTCGCGTTTTCGAATAATTGACGAAAAATCTTTCCGCATAGTCGGTTCGGTGGCGAGTTCGAAAGTACCGAAAGTATCGGAGTCAGGTTCTGCATAGTCGGTTCGGTGCGCACATCGTCGCCGGTTCTCGAACCGATGCTTCTACGCGTTAAATTACGTGAAATGAAGCGTTTTTATATTCACTTTCGCATGTCTGAAATTTCGCGTTTTCGAATTATTGACGAAAAATCTTTCCGCATAGTCGGTTCGGTGGCGAGTTCGAAAGTACCGAAAGTATCGGAGTAAGGTTCTGCATAGTCGGTTCGGTTCGCCGATCGTCGCCGATCCTCGAACCGATGCTTTTACACGTTAAATTACGTCAAATAAAGCGTTGTTATATTCACTTTCGCATGTCTAAAATTTCGCGTTTTCGAATTATTGACGAAAAATCTTTCCGCATAGTCGGTTCGGTGGCGAGTTCGAAAGTACCGAAAGTATCGGAGTAAGGTTATGCATAGTCGGTTCGGTTCGCCGATCATCGCCGATCCTCGAACCGATGCTTTTACACGTTAAATTACGTCAAATAAAGCGTTGTTATATTCACTTTCGCATGTCTAAAATTTCGCGTTTTCGAATTATTGACGAAAAATCTTTCCGCATAGTCGGTTCGGTGGCGAGTTCGAAAGTACCGAAAATACCGGAGCAACTTTCTGCATAGTCGGTTCGGTGCGCCGATCATCGCCGATCGTCGAACCGATGCTTCTACACGTAAATTACGTTAAATAAAGCGTTTTTATATTCACTTTCGCATGTCTAAAATTTCCCGTTTTCGAATTTTTGACGAAAAATCTTTCCGCATAGTCGGTTCGGTGGCGAGTTCGAAAGTACCGAAAGTATCGGAGTAAGGTTCTGCATAGGCGGTTCGGTGCGCCGATCATCGCCGATCGTCGAACCGATGCTTCTACACGTCAAATAACGTCAAATAAAGCGTTTTTATATTCACTTTCGCATGTCTAAAATTTCGCGTTTTCGAATTATTGACGAAAAATCTTTCCGCATAGTCGGTTCGGTGGCGAGTTCGAAAGTACCGAAAGTATCGGAGCAAGGTTCTGCATAGTCGGTTCGGTGCGCCGATCATCGCCGATCGTCGAACCGATGCTTCTACACGTTAAATAACGTCAAATAAAGCGTTTTTATATTCACTTTCGCATGTCTGAAATTTCGCGTTTTCGAATTATTGACGAAAAATCTTTCCGCATAGTCGGTTCGGTGGCGAGTTCGAAAGTACCGAAAGTATCGGAGTAAGGTTCTGCATAGTCGGTTCGGTTCGCCGATCGTCGCCGATCCTCGAACCGATGCTTTTACACGTTAAATTACGTCAAATAAAGCGTTGTTATATTCACTTTCGCATGTCTAAAATTTCGCGTTTTCGAATTATTGACGAAAAATCTGTCCGCATAGTCGGTTCGGTGGCGAGTTCGAAAGTACCGAAAGTATCGGAGTCAGGTTCTGCATAGTCGGTTCGGTGCGCCCATCGTCGCCGGTTCTCGAACCGATGCTTCTACGCGTTAAATTACGTGAAATAAAGCGTTTTTATATTCACTTTCGCATGTCTAACATTTCGCGTTTTCGAATTATTGACGAAAAATCTTTCCGCATAGTCGGTTCGGTGGCGAGTTCGAAAGTACCGAAAGTATCGGAGTAAGGTTATGCATAGTCGGTTCGGTTCGCCGATCATCGCAGATCCTCGAACCGATGCTTCTACACGTCAAATAACGTCAAATAAAGCGTTTTTATATTCACTTTCGCATGTCTAAAATTTCGCGTTTTCGAATTATTGACGAAAAATCTTTCCGCATAGTCGGTTCGGTTGCGAGTTCGAAAGTACCGAAAGTATCGGAGTAAGGTTCTGCATAGTCGGTTCGGTGCGCCGATCATCGCCGATCGTCGAACCGATGCTTCTACACGTTAAATTACGTCAAATAAAGCGTTGTTATATTCACTTTCGCATGTCTAAAATTTCGCGTTTTCGAATTATTGACGAAAAATCTTTCCGCATAGTCGGTTCGGTGGCGAGTTCGAAAGTACCGAAAGTATCGGAGTCAGGTTCTGCATAGTCGGTTCGGTGCGCCCATCGTCGCCGGTTCTCGAACCGATGCTTCTACACGTCAAATAACGTCAAATAAAGCGTTTTTATATTCACTTTCGCATGTCTGAAATTTCGCGTTTTCGAATTATTGACGAAAAATCTTTCCGCATAGTCGGTTCGGTGGCGAGTTCGAAAGTACCGAAAGTATCGGAGTAAGGTTCTGCATAGTCGGTTCGGTTCGCCGATCGTCGCCGATCCTCGAACCGATGCTTTTACACGTTAAATTACGTCAAATAAAGCGTTGTTATATTCACTTTCGCATGTCTAAAATTTCGCGTTTTCGAATTTTTGACGAAAAATCTTTCCGCATAGTCGGTTCGGTGGCGAGTTCGAAAGTACCGAAAGTATCGGAGTAAGGTTCTGCATAGTCGGTTCAGTGCGCCGATCATCGCCGATCGTCGAACCGATGCTTCTACACGTTAAATAACGTCAAATAAAGCGTTTTTATATTCACTTTCGCATGTCTGAAATTTCGCGTTTTCGAATTATTGACGAAAAATCTTTCCGCATAGTCGGTTCGGTGGCGAGTTCGAAAGTACCGAAAGTATCGGAGTAAGGTTCTGCATAGTCGGTTCGGTTCGCCGATCGTCGCCGATCCTCGAACCGATGCTTTTACACGTTAAATTACGTGAAATGAAGCGTTTTTATATTCACTTTCGCATGTCTGAAATTTCGCGTTTTCGAATTATTGACGAAAAATCTTTCCGCATTGTCGGTTCGGTGGCGAGTTCGAAAGTACCGAAAGTATCGGAGTAAGGTTCTGCATAGTCGGTTCGGTGCGCCCATCGTCGCCGATCCTCGAACCGATGCTTCTACACGTCAAATAACGTCAAATAAAGCGTTTTTATATTCACTTTGGCATGTCTGAAATTTCGCGTTTTCGAATTATTGACGAAAAATCTTTCCGCATAGTCGGTTCGGTGGCGAGATCGAAAGTACCGAAAATACCGGAGCAACTTTCTGCATAGTCGGTTCGGTGCGCCGATCATCGCCGATCGTCGAACCGATGCTTCTACACGTTAAATTACGTTAAATAAAATGTCTTTATATTCACTTTCGCATGTCTAAAATGTCGCGTTTCCGAGTTATTGACGAAAAATCTTTCCGCATAGTCGGTTCGGTGGCGAGTTCGAAAGTACCGAAAGTATCGGAGTCAGGTTCTGCATAGTCGGTTCGGTGCGCCCATCGTCGCCGGTTCTCGAACCGATGCTTCTACACGTCAAATAACGTCAAATAAAGCGTTTTTATATTCACTTTCGCATGTCTGAAATTTCGCGTTTTCGAATTATTGACGAAAAATCTTTCCGCATAGTCGGTTCGGTGGCGAGTTCGAAAGTACCGAAAGTATCGGAGTAAGGTTCGGCATAGTCGGTTCGGTGCGCCCATCGTCGCCGGTTCTCGAACCGATGCTTCTACACGTCAAATAACGTCAAATAAAGCGTTTTTATATTCACTTTCGCATGTCTAAAATTTCGCGTTTTCGAATTATTGACGAAAAATCTTTCCGCATAGTCGGTTCGGTGGCGAGTTCGAAAGTACCGAAAATACCGGAGCAACTTTCTGCATAGTCGGTTCGGTGCGCCGATCATCGCCGATCGTCGAACCGATGCTTCTACACGTTAAATTACGTTAAATAAAATGTCTTTATATTCACTTTCGCATGTCTAAAATGTCGCGTTTCCGAGTTATTGACGAAAAATCTTTCCGCATAGTCGGTTCGGTGGCGAGTTCGAAAGTACCGAAAGTATCGGAGTCAGGTTCTGCATAGTCGGTTCGGTGCGCCCATCTTCGCCGGTTCTCGAACCGATGCTTCTACACGTCAAATAACGTCAAATAAAGCGTTTTTATATTCACTTTCGCATGTCTGAAATTTCGCGTTTTCGAATTATTGACGAAAAATCTTTCCGCATAGTCGGTTCGGTGGCGAGTTCGAAAGTACCGAAAATACCGGAGCAACTTTCTGCATAGTCGGTTCGGTGCGCCGATCATCGCCGATCGTCGAACCGATGCTTCTACACGTTAAATTACGTTAAATAAAATGTCTTTATATTCACTTTCGCATGTCTAAAATGTCGCGTTTCCGAGTTATTGACGAAAAATCTTTCCGCATAGTCGGTTCGGTGGCGAGTTCGAAAGTACCGAAAGTATCGGAGTCAGGTTCTGCATAGTCGGTTCGGTGCGCCCATCTTCGCCGGTTCTCGAACCGATGCTTCTACACGTCAAATAACGTCAAATAAAGCGTTTTTATATTCACTTTCGCATGTCTGAAATTTCGCGTTTTCGAATTATTGACGAAAAATCTTTCCGCATAGTCGGTTCGGTGGCGATTTCGAAAGTACCGAAAGTATCGGAGTAAGGTTCTGCATAGTCGGTTCGGTGCGCCCATCGTCGCCGGTTCTCGAACCGATGCTTCTACACGTCAAATAACGTCAAATAAAGCGTTTTTATATTCACTTTCGCATGTCTAAAATTTCGCGTTTTCGAATTATTGACGAAAAATCTTTCCGCATAGTCGGTTCGGTGGCGAGTTCGAAAGTACCGAAAATACCGGAGCAACTTTCTGCATAGTCGGTTCGGTGCGCCGATCATCGCCGATCGTCGAACCGATGCTTCTACACGTTAAATTACGTTAAATAAAATGTCTTTATATTCACTTTCGCATGTCTAAAATGTCGCGTTTCCGAGTTATTGACGAAAAATCTTTCCGCATAGTCGGTTCGGTGGCGAGTTCGAAAGTACCGAAAGTATCGGAGTCAGGTTCTGCATAGTCGGTTCGGTGCGCCCATCGTCGCCGGTTCTCGAACCGATGCTTCTACACGTCAAATAACGTCAAATAAAGCGTTTTTATATTCACTTTCGCATGTCTAAAATTTCGCGTTTTCGAATTATTGACGAAAAATCTTTCCGCATAGTCGGTTCGGTGGCGAGTTCGAAAGTACCGAAAGTATCGGAGTCAGGTTCTGCATAGTCGGTTCGGTGCGCCCATCGTCGCCGGTTCTCGAACCGATGCTTCTACGCGTTAAATTACGTGAAATGAAGCGTTTTTATATTCACTTTCGCATGTCTAATATTTCGCGTTTTCGAATTTTTGACGAAAAATCTTTCCGCATAGTCGGTTCGGTGGCGAGTTCGAAAGTACCGAAAGTATCGGAGTAAGGTTCTGCATAGTCGGTTCGGTGCGCCCATCGTCGCCGGTTCTCGAACCGATGCTTCTACACGTCAAATAACGTCAAATAAAGCGTTTTTATATTCACTTTCGCATGTCTAAAATTTCGCGTTTTCGAATTATTGACGAAAAATCTTTCCGCATAGTCGGTTCGGTTGCGAGTTCGAAAGTACCGAAAGTATCGGAGTAAGGTTCTGCATAGTCGGTTCAGTGCGCCGATCATCACCGATCGTCGAACCGATGCTTCTACACGTTAAATAACGTCAAATAAAGCGTTTTTATATTCACTTTCGCATGTCTGAAATTTCGCGTTTTCGAATTATTGACGAAAAATCTTTCCGCATAGTCGGTTCGGTGGCGAGTTCGAAAGTACCGAAAGTATCGGAGTAAGGTTCTGCATAGTCGGTTCGGTTCGCCGATCGTCGCCGATCCTCGAACCGATGCTTTTACACGTTAAATTACGTGAAATGAAGCGTTTTTATATTCACTTTCGCATGTCTGAAATTTCGCGTTTTCGAATTATTGACGAAAAATCTTTCCGCATTGTCGGTTCGGTGGCGAGTTCGAAAGTACCGAAAGTATCGGAGTAAGGTTCTGCATAGTCGGTTCGGTGCGCCCATCGTCGCCGATCCTCGAACCGATGCTTCTACACGTCAAATAACGTCAAATAAAGCGTTTTTATATTCACTTTGGCATGTCTGAAATTTCGCGTTTTCGAATTATTGACGAAAAATCTTTCCGCATACTCGGTTCGGTGGCGAGATCGAAAGTACCGAAAATACCGGAGCAACTTTCTGCATAGTCGGTTCGGTGCGCCGATCATCGCCGATCGTCGAACCGATGCTTCTACACGTTAAATTACGTTAAATAAAATGTCTTTATATTCACTTTCGCATGTCTAAAATGTCGCGTTTCCGAGTTATTGACGAAAAATCTTTCCGCATAGTCGGTTCGGTGGCGAGTTCGAAAGTACCGAAAGTATCGGAGTCAGGTTCTGCATAGTCGGTTCGGTGCGCCCATCGTCGCCGGTTCTCGAACCGATGCTTCTACACGTCAAATAACGTCAAATAAAGCGTTTTTATATTCACTTTCGCATGTCTGAAATTTCGCGTTTTCGAATTATTGACGAAAAATCTTTCCGCATAGTCGGTTCGGTGGCGAGTTCGAAAGTACCGAAAGTATCGGAGTAAGGTTCTGCATAGTCGGTTCGGTGCGCCCATCGTCGCCGGTTCTCGAACCGATGCTTCTACACGTCAAATAACGTCAAATAAAGCGTTTTTATATTCACTTTCGCATGTCTGAAATTTCGCGTTTTCGAATTATTGACGAAAAATCTTTCCGCATAGTCGGTTCGGTGGCGAGTTCGAAAGTACCGAAAATACCGGAGCAACTTTCTGCATAGTCGGTTCGGTGCGCCGATCATCGCCGATCGTCGAACCGATGCTTCTACACGTTAAATTACGTTAAATAAAATGTCTTTATATTCACTTTCGCATGTCTAAAATGTCGCGTTTCCGAGTTATTGACGAAAAATCTTTCCGCATAGTCGGTTCGGTGGCGAGTTCGAAAGTACCGAAAGTATCGGAGTCAGGTTCTGCATAGTCGGTTCGGTTCGCCGATCGTCGCCGATCCTCGAACCGATGCTTTTACACGTTAAATTACGTGAAATGAAGCGTTTTTATATTCACTTTCGCATGTCTGAAATTTCGCGTTTTCGAATTATTGACGAAAAATCTTTCCGCATTGTCGGTTCGGTGGCGAGTTCGAAAGTACCGAAAGTATCGGAGTAAGGTTCTGCATAGTCGGTTCGGTGCGCCCATCGTCGCCGATCCTCGAACCGATGCTTCTACACGTCAAATAACGTCAAATAAAGCGTTTTTATATTCACTTTGGCATGTCTGAAATTTCGCGTTTTCGAATTATTGACGAAAAATCTTTCCGCATACTCGGTTCGGTGGCGAGATCGAAAGTACCGAAAATACCGGAGCAACTTTCTGCATAGTCGGTTCGGTGCGCCGATCATCGCCGATCGTCGAACCGATGCTTCTACACGTTAAATTACGTTAAATAAAATGTCTTTATATTCACTTTCGCATGTCTAAAATGTCGCGTTTCCGAGTTATTGACGAAAAATCTTTCCGCATAGTCGGTTCGGTGGCGAGTTCGAAAGTACCGAAAGTATCGGAGTCAGGTTCTGCATAGTCGGTTCGGTGCGCCCATCGTCGCCGGTTCTCGAACCGATGCTTCTACACGTCAAATAACGTCAAATAAAGCGTTTTTATATTCACTTTCGCATGTCTGAAATTTCGCGTTTTCGAATTATTGACGAAAAATCTTTCCGCATAGTCGGTTCGGTGGCGAGTTCGAAAGTACCGAAAGTATCGGAGTAAGGTTCTGCATAGTCGGTTCGGTGCGCCCATCTTCGCCGGTTCTCGAACCGATGCTTCTACACGTCAAATAACGTCAAATAAAGCGTTTTTATATTCACTTTCGCATGTCTGAAATTTCGCGTTTTCGAATTATTGACGAAAAATCTTTCCGCATAGTCGGTTCGGTGGCGAGTTCGAAAGTACCGAAAGTATCGGAGTAAGGTTCTGCATAGTCGGTTCGGTGCGCCCATCGTCGCCGGTTCTCGAACCGATGCTTCTACACGTCAAATAACGTCAAATAAAGCGTTTTTATATTCACTTTCGCATGTCTAAAATTTCGCGTTTTCGAATTATTGACGAAAAATCTTTCCGCATAGTCGGTTCGGTGGCGAGTTCGAAAGTACCGAAAATACCGGAGCAACTTTCTGCATAGTCGGTTCGGTGCGCCGATCATCGCCGATCGTCGAACCGATGCTTCTACACGTTAAATTACGTTAAATAAAATGTCTTTATATTCACTTTCGCATGTCTAAAATGTCGCGTTTCCGAGTTATTGACGAAAAATCTTTCCGCATAGTCGGTTCGGTGGCGAGTTCGAAAGTACCGAAAGTATCGGAGTCAGGTTCTGCATAGTCGGTTCGGTGCGCCCATCGTCGCCGGTTCTCGAACCGATGCTTCTACACGTCAAATAACGTCAAATAAAGCGTTTTTATATTCACTTTCGCATGTCTAAAATTTCGCGTTTTCGAATTATTGACGAAAAATCTTTCCGCATAGTCGGTTCGGTGGCGAGTTCGAAAGTACCGAAAGTATCGGAGTCAGGTTCTGCATAGTCGGTTCGGTGCGCCCATCGTCGCCGGTTCTCGAACCGATGCTTCTACGCGTTAAATTACGTGAAATGAAGCGTTTTTATATTCACTTTCGCATGTCTAATATTTCGCGTTTTCGAATTTTTGACGAAAAATCTTTCCGCATAGTCGGTTCGGTGGCGAGTTCGAAAGTACCGAAAGTATCGGAGTAAGGTTCTGCATAGTCGGTTCGGTGCGCCCATCGTCGCCGGTTCTCGAACCGATGCTTCTACACGTCAAATAACGTCAAATAAAGCGTTTTTATATTCACTTTCGCATGTCTAAAATTTCGCGTTTTCGAATTATTGACGAAAAATCTTTCCGCATAGTCGGTTCGGTGGCGAGTTCGAAAGTACCGAAAGTATCGGAGTAAGGTTCTGCATAGTCGGTTCGGTTCGCCGATCGTCGCCGATCCTCGAACCGATGCTTTTACACGTTAAATTACGTCAAATAAAGCGTTGTTATATTCACTTTCGCATGTCTAAAATTTCGCGTTTTCGAATTATTGACGAAAAATCTTTCCGCATAGTCGGTTCGGTGGCGAGTTCGAAAGTACCGAAAGTATCGGAGTCAGGTTCTGCATAGTCGGTTCGGCGCGCCCATCGTCGCCGGTTCTCGAACCGATGCTTCTACGCGTTAAATTACGTGAAATGAAGCGTTTTTATATTCACTTTCGCATGTCTAACATTTCGCGTTTTCGAATTATTGACGAAAAATCTTTCCGCATAGTCGGTTCGGTGGCGAGTTCGACAGTACCGAAAGTATCGGAGTAAGGTTATGCATAGTCGGTTCGGTGCGCCGATCATCGCCGATCGTCGAACCGATGCTTCTACACGTTAAATAACGTCAAATAAAGCGTTTTTATATTCACTTTCGCATGTCTGAAATTTCGCGTTTTCGAATTATTGACGAAAAATCTTTCCGCATAGTCGGTTCGGTGGCGAGTTCGAAAGTACCGAAAGTATCGGAGTAAGGTTCTGCATAGTCGGTTCGGTTCGCCGATCGTCGCCGATCCTCGAACCGATGCTTTTACACGTTAAATTACGTCAAATAAAGCGTTGTTATATTCACTTTCGCATGTCTAAAATTTCGCGTTTTCGAATTATTGACGAAAAATCTTTCCGCATAGTCGGTTCGGTGGCGAGTTCGAAAGTACCGAAAATACCGGAGCAACTTTCTGCATAGTCGGTTCGGTGCGCCGATCATCGCCGATCGTCGAACCGATGCTTCTACACGTAAATTACGTTAAATAAAGCGTTTTTATATTCACTTTCGCATGTCTAAAATTTCCCGTTTTCGAATTTTTGACGAAAAATCTTTCCGCATAGTCGGTTCGGTGGCGAGTTCGAAAGTACCGAAAGTATCGGAGTAAGGTTCTGCATAGGCGGTTCGGTGCGCCGATCATCGCCGAACGTCGAACCGATGCTTCTACACGTTAAATAACGTCAAATAAAGCGTTTTTATATTCACTTTCGCATGTCTGAAATTTCGCGTTTTCGAATTATTGACGAAAAATCTTTCCGCATAGTCGGTTCGGTGGCGAGTTCGAAAGTACCGAAAGTATCGGAGTAAGGTTCTGCATTGCCGGTTCGGTGCGCCGATCATCGCCGATCGTCGAACCGATGCTTCTACACGTTAAATAACGTCAAATAAAGCGTTTTTATATTCACTTTGGCATGTCTGAAATTTCGCGTTTTCGAATTATTGACGAAAAATCTTTCCGCATAGTCGGTTCGGTGGCGAGTTCGAAAGTACCGAAAATACCGGAGCAACTTTCTGCATAGTCGGTTCGGTGCGCCGATCATCGCCGATCGTCGAACCGATGCTTCTACACGTTAAATTACGTTAAATAAAATGTCTTTATATTCACTTTCGCATGTCTAAAATGTCGCGTTTCCGAGTTATTGACGAAAAATCTTTCCGCATAGTCGGTTCGGTGGCGAGTTCGAAAGTACCGAAAGTATCGGAGTCAGGTTCTGCATAGTCGGTTCGGTGCGCCCATCGTCGCCGGTTCTCGAACCGATGCTTCTACACGTCAAATAACGTCAAATAAAGAGTTTTTATATTCACTTTCGCATGTCTGAAATTTCGCGTTTTCGAATTATTGACGAAAAATCTTTCCGCATAGTCGGTTCGGTGGCGAGTTCGAAAGTACCGAAAGTATCGGAGTAAGGTTCTGCATAGTCGGTTCGGTTCGCCGATCGTCGCCGATCCTCGAACCGATGCTTTTACACGTTAAATTACGTCAAATAAAGCGTTGTTATATTCACTTTCGCATGTCTAAAATTTCGCGTTTTCGAATTATTGACGAAAAATCTTTCCGCATAGTCGGTTCGGTTGCGAGTTCGAAACTACCGAAAGTATCGGAGTAAGGTTCTGCATAGTCGGTTCGGTGCGCCGATCATCGCCGATCGTCGAACCGATGCTTCTACACGTTAAATAACGTCAAATAAAGCGTTTTTATATTCACTTTCGCATGTCTGAAATTTCGCGTTTTCGAATTATTGACGAAAAATCTTTCCGCATAGTCGGTTCGGTGGCGAGTTCGAAAGTACCGAAAGTATCGGAGTCAGGTTCTGCATAGTCGGTTCGGTGCGCCCATCGTCGCCGGTTCTCGAACCGATGCTTCTACGCGTTAAATTACGTGAAATGAAGCGTTTTTATATTCACTTTCGCATGTCTAACATTTCGCGTTTTCGAATTATTGACGAAAAATCTTTCCGCATAGTCGGTTCGGTGGCGAGTTCGACAGTACCGAAAGTATCGGAGTAAGGTTATGCATAGTCGGTTCGGTGCGCCGATCATCGCCGATCGTCGAACCGATGCTTCTACACGTTAAATAACGTCAAATAAAGCGTTTTTATATTCACTTTCGCATGTCTGAAATTTCGCGTTTTCGAATTATTGACGAAAAATCTTTCCGCATAGTCGGTTCGGTGGCGAGTTCGAAAGTACCGAAAGTATCGGAGTAAGGTTCTGCATAGTCGGTTCGGTTCGCCGATCGTCGCCGATCCTCGAACCGATGCTTTTACACGTTAAATTACGTCAAATAAAGCGTTGTTATATTCACTTTCGCATGTCTACAATTTCGCGTTTTCGAATTATCGACGAAAAATCTTTCCGCATAGTCGGTTCGGTGGCGAGTTCGAAAGTACCGAAAATACCGGAGCAACTTTCTGCATAGTCGGTTCGGTGCGCCGATCATCGCCGATCGTCGAACCGATGCTTCTACACGTAAATTACGTTAAATAAAGCGTTTTTATATTCACTTTCGCATGTCTAAAATTTCCCGTTTTCGAATTTTTGACGAAAAATCTTTCCGCATAGTCGGTTCGGTGGCGAGTTCGAAAGTACCGAAAGTATCGGAGTAAGGTTCTGCATAGGCGGTTCGGTGCGCCGATCATCGCCGATCGTCGAACCGATGCTTCTACACGTTAAATAACGTCAAATAAAGCGTTTTTATATTCACTTTCGCATGTCTGAAATTTCGCGTTTTCGAATTATTGACGAAAAATCTTTCCGCATAGTCGGTTCGGTGGCGAGTTCGAAAGTACCGAAAGTATCGGAGTCAGGTTCTGCATAGTCGGTTCGGTGCGCCCATCGTCGCCGGTTCTCGAACCGATGCTTCTACGCGTTAAATTACGTGAAATGAAGCGTTTTTATATTCACTTTCGCATGTCTAACATTTCGCGTTTTCGAATTATTGACGAAAAATCTTTCCGCATAGTCGGTTCGGTGGCGAGTTCGACAGTACCGAAAGTATCGGAGTAAGGTTATGCATAGTCGGTTCGGTGCGCCGATCATCGCCGATCGTCGAACCGATGCTTCTACACGTTAAATAACGTCAAATAAAGCGTTTTTATATTCACTTTCGCATGTCTGAAATTTCGCGTTTTCGAATTATTGACGAAAAATCTTTCCGCATAGTCGGTTCGGTGGCGAGTTCGAAAGTACCGAAAGTATCGGAGTAAGGTTCTGCATAGTCGGTTCGGTTCGCCGATCGTCGCCGATCCTCGAACCGATGCTTTTACACGTTAAATTACGTCAAATAAAGCGTTGTTATATTCACTTTCGCATGTCTACAATTTCGCGTTTTCGAATTATCGACGAAAAATCTTTCCGCATAGTCGGTTCGGTGGCGAGTTCGAAAGTACCGAAAATACCGGAGCAACTTTCTGCATAGTCGGTTCGGTGCGCCGATCATCGCCGATCGTCGAACCGATGCTTCTACACGTAAATTACGTTAAATAAAGCGTTTTTATATTCACTTTCGCATGTCTAAAATTTCCCGTTTTCGAATTTTTGACGAAAAATCTTTCCGCATAGTCGGTTCGGTGGCGAGTTCGAAAGTACCGAAAGTATCGGAGTAAGGTTCTGCATAGGCGGTTCGGTGCGCCGATCATCGCCGATCGTCGAACCGATGCTTCTACACGTTAAATAACGTCAAATAAAGCGTTTTTATATTCACTTTCGCATGTCTGAAATTTCGCGTTTTCGAATTATTGACGAAAAATCTTTCCGCATAGTCGGTTCGGTGGCGAGTTCGAAAGTACCGAAAGTATCGGAGTAAGGTTCTGCATAGTCGGTTCGGTTCGCCGATCGTCGCCGATCCTCGAACCGATGCTTTTACACGTTAAATTACGTCAAATAAAGCGTTTTTATATTCACTTTCGCATGTCTGAAATTTCGCGTTTTCGAATTATTGACGAAAAATCTTTCCGCATAGTCGGTTCGGTGGCGAGTTCGAAAGTACCGAAAGTATCGGAGTAAGGTTCTGCATAGTCGGTTCGGTTCGCCGATCGTCGCCGATCCTCGAACCGATGCTTTTACACGTTAAATTACGTCAAATAAAGCGTTGTTATATTCACTTTCGCATGTCTACAATTTCGCGTTTTCGAATTATCGACGAAAAATCTTTCCGCATAGTCGGTTCGGTGGCGAGTTCGAAAGTACCGAAAATACCGGAGCAACTTTCTGCATAGTCGGTTCGGTGCGCCGATCATCGCCGATCGTCGAACCGATGCTTCTACACGTAAATTACGTTAAATAAAGCGTTTTTATATTCACTTTCGCATGTCTAAAATTTCCCGTTTTCGAATTATTGACGAAAAATCTTTCCGCATAGTCGGTTCGGTGGCGAGTTCGAAAGTACCGAAAGTATCGGAGTAAGGTTCTGCATAGTCGGTTCGGTTCGCCGATCGTCGCCGATCCTCGAACCGATGCTTTTACACGTTAAATTACGTCAAATAAAGCGTTGTTATATTCACTTTCGCATGTCTACAATTTCGCGTTTTCGAATTATCGACGAAAAATCTTTCCGCATAGTCGGTTCGGTGGCGAGTTCGAAAGTACCGAAAGTATCGGAGTAAGGTTCTGCATAGTCGGTTCGGTTCGCCGATCGTCGCCGATCCTCGAACCGATGCTTTTACACGTTAAATTACGTCAAATAAAGCGTTTTTATATTCACTTTCGCATGTCTGAAATTTCGCGTTTTCGAATTATTGACGAAAAATCTTTCCGCATAGTCGGTTCGGTGGCGAGTTCGAAAGTACCGAAAGTATCGGAGTAAGGTTCTGCATAGTCGGTTCGGTTCGCCGATCGTCGCCGATCCTCGAACCGATGCTTTTACACGTTAAATTACGTCAAATAAAGCGTTGTTATATTCACTTTCGCATGTCTACAATTTCGCGTTTTCGAATTATCGACGAAAAATCTTTCCGCATAGTCGGTTCGGTGGCGAGTTCGAAAGTACCGAAAATACCGGAGCAACTTTCTGCATAGTCGGTTCGGTGCGCCGATCATCGCCGATCGTCGAACCGATGCTTCTACACGTAAATTACGTTAAATAAAGCGTTTTTATATTCACTTTCGCATGTCTAAAATTTCCCGTTTTCGAATTTTTGACGAAAAATCTTTCCGCATAGTCGGTTCGGTGGCGAGTTCGAAAGTACCGAAAGTATCGGAGTACGGTTCTGCATAGGCGGTTCGGTGCGCCGATCATCGCCGATCGTCGAACCGATGCTTCTACACGTTAAATAACGTCAAATAAAGCGTTTTTATATTCACTTTCGCATGTCTGAAATTTCGCGTTTTCGAATTATTGACGAAAAATCTTTCCGCATAGTCGGTTCGGTGGCGAGTTCGAAAGTACCGAAAGTATCGGAGTAAGGTTCTGCATAGTCGGTTCGGTTCGCCGATCGTCGCCGATCCTCGAACCGATGCTTTTACACGTTAAATTACGTCAAATAAAGCGTTTTTATATTCACTTTCGCATGTCTAAAATTTCGCGTTTTCGAATTATTGACGAAAAATCTTTCCGCATAGTCGGTTCGGTTGCGAGTTCGAAAGTACCGAAAGTATCGGAGTAAGGTTCTGCATAGTCGGTTCGGTGCGCCGATCATCGCCGATCGTCGAACCGATGCTTCTACACGTTAAATTACGTCAAATAAAGCGTTGTTATATTCACTTTCGCATGTCTGAAATTTCGCGTTTTCGAATTATTGACGAAAAATCTTTCCGCATAGTCGGTTCGGTGGCGAGTTCGAAAGTACCGAAAGTATCGGAGTAAGGTTCTGCATAGTCGGTTCGGTTCGCCGATCGTCGCCGATCCTCGAACCGATGCTTTTACACGTTAAATTACGTCAAATAAAGCGTTGTTATATTCACTTTCGCATGTCTAAAATTTCGCGTTTTCGAATTATTGACGAAAAATCTTTCCGCATAGTCGGTTCGGTGGCGAGTTCGAAAGTACCGAAAGTATCGGAGTCAGGTTCTGCATAGTCGGTTCGGCGCGCCCATCGTCGCCGGTTCTCGAACCGATGCTTCTACGCGTTAAATTACGTGAAATGAAGCGTTTTTATATTCACTTTCGCATGTCTAACATTTCGCGTTTTCGAATTATTGACGAAAAATCTTTCCGCATAGTCGGTTCGGTGGCGAGTTCGACAGTACCGAAAGTATCGGAGTAAGGTTATGCATAGTCGGTTCGGTGCGCCGATCATCGCCGATCGTCGAACCGATGCTTCTACACGTTAAATAACGTCAAATAAAGCGTTTTTATATTCACTTTCGCATGTCTGAAATTTCGCGTTTTCGAATTATTGACGAAAAATCTTTCCGCATAGTCGGTTCGGTGGCGAGTTCGAAAGTACCGAAAGTATCGGAGTAAGGTTCTGCATAGTCGGTTCGGTTCGCCGATCGTCGCCGATCCTCGAACCGATGCTTTTACACGTTAAATTACGTCAAATAAAGCGTTGTTATATTCACTTTCGCATGTCTAAAATTTCGCGTTTTCGAATTATTGACGAAAAATCTTTCCGCATAGTCGGTTCGGTGGCGAGTTCGAAAGTACCGAAAATACCGGAGCAACTTTCTGCATAGTCGGTTCGGTGCGCCGATCATCGCCGATCGTCGAACCGATGCTTCTACACGTAAATTACGTTAAATAAAGCGTTTTTATATTCACTTTCGCATGTCTAAAATTTCCCGTTTTCGAATTTTTGACGAAAAATCTTTCCGCATAGTCGGTTCGGTGGCGAGTTCGAAAGTACCGAAAGTATCGGAGTAAGGTTCTGCATAGGCGGTTCGGTGCGCCGATCATCGCCGAACGTCGAACCGATGCTTCTACACGTTAAATAACGTCAAATAAAGCGTTTTTATATTCACTTTCGCATGTCTGAAATTTCGCGTTTTCGAATTATTGACGAAAAATCTTTCCGCATAGTCGGTTCGGTGGCGAGTTCGAAAGTACCGAAAGTATCGGAGTAAGGTTCTGCATTGCCGGTTCGGTGCGCCGATCATCGCCGATCGTCGAACCGATGCTTCTACACGTTAAATAACGTCAAATAAAGCGTTTTTATATTCACTTTGGCATGTCTGAAATTTCGCGTTTTCGAATTATTGACGAAAAATCTTTCCGCATAGTCGGTTCGGTGGCGAGTTCGAAAGTACCGAAAATACCGGAGCAACTTTCTGCATAGTCGGTTCGGTGCGCCGATCATCGCCGATCGTCGAACCGATGCTTCTACACGTTAAATTACGTTAAATAAAATGTCTTTATATTCACTTTCGCATGTCTAAAATGTCGCGTTTCCGAGTTATTGACGAAAAATCTTTCCGCATAGTCGGTTCGGTGGCGAGTTCGAAAGTACCGAAAGTATCGGAGTCAGGTTCTGCATAGTCGGTTCGGTGCGCCCATCGTCGCCGGTTCTCGAACCGATGCTTCTACACGTCAAATAACGTCAAATAAAGAGTTTTTATATTCACTTTCGCATGTCTGAAATTTCGCGTTTTCGAATTATTGACGAAAAATCTTTCCGCATAGTCGGTTCGGTGGCGAGTTCGAAAGTACCGAAAGTATCGGAGTAAGGTTCTGCATAGTCGGTTCGGTTCGCCGATCGTCGCCGATCCTCGAACCGATGCTTTTACACGTTAAATTACGTCAAATAAAGCGTTGTTATATTCACTTTCGCATGTCTAAAATTTCGCGTTTTCGAATTATTGACGAAAAATCTTTCCGCATAGTCGGTTCGGTTGCGAGTTCGAAACTACCGAAAGTATCGGAGTAAGGTTCTGCATAGTCGGTTCGGTGCGCCGATCATCGCCGATCGTCGAACCGATGCTTCTACACGTTAAATAACGTCAAATAAAGCGTTTTTATATTCACTTTCGCATGTCTGAAATTTCGCGTTTTCGAATTATTGACGAAAAATCTTTCCGCATAGTCGGTTCGGTGGCGAGTTCGAAAGTACCGAAAGTATCGGAGTCAGGTTCTGCATAGTCGGTTCGGTGCGCCCATCGTCGCCGGTTCTCGAACCGATGCTTCTACGCGTTAAATTACGTGAAATGAAGCGTTTTTATATTCACTTTCGCATGTCTAACATTTCGCGTTTTCGAATTATTGACGAAAAATCTTTCCGCATAGTCGGTTCGGTGGCGAGTTCGACAGTACCGAAAGTATCGGAGTAAGGTTATGCATAGTCGGTTCGGTGCGCCGATCATCGCCGATCGTCGAACCGATGCTTCTACACGTTAAATAACGTCAAATAAAGCGTTTTTATATTCACTTTCGCATGTCTGAAATTTCGCGTTTTCGAATTATTGACGAAAAATCTTTCCGCATAGTCGGTTCGGTGGCGAGTTCGAAAGTACCGAAAGTATCGGAGTAAGGTTCTGCATAGTCGGTTCGGTTCGCCGATCGTCGCCGATCCTCGAACCGATGCTTTTACACGTTAAATTACGTCAAATAAAGCGTTGTTATATTCACTTTCGCATGTCTACAATTTCGCGTTTTCGAATTATCGACGAAAAATCTTTCCGCATAGTCGGTTCGGTGGCGAGTTCGAAAGTACCGAAAATACCGGAGCAACTTTCTGCATAGTCGGTTCGGTGCGCCGATCATCGCCGATCGTCGAACCGATGCTTCTACACGTAAATTACGTTAAATAAAGCGTTTTTATATTCACTTTCGCATGTCTAAAATTTCCCGTTTTCGAATTTTTGACGAAAAATCTTTCCGCATAGTCGGTTCGGTGGCGAGTTCGAAAGTACCGAAAGTATCGGAGTAAGGTTCTGCATAGGCGGTTCGGTGCGCCGATCATCGCCGATCGTCGAACCGATGCTTCTACACGTTAAATAACGTCAAATAAAGCGTTTTTATATTCACTTTCGCATGTCTGAAATTTCGCGTTTTCGAATTATTGACGAAAAATCTTTCCGCATAGTCGGTTCGGTGGCGAGTTCGAAAGTACCGAAAGTATCGGAGTCAGGTTCTGCATAGTCGGTTCGGTGCGCCCATCGTCGCCGGTTCTCGAACCGATGCTTCTACGCGTTAAATTACGTGAAATGAAGCGTTTTTATATTCACTTTCGCATGTCTAACATTTCGCGTTTTCGAATTATTGACGAAAAATCTTTCCGCATAGTCGGTTCGGTGGCGAGTTCGACAGTACCGAAAGTATCGGAGTAAGGTTATGCATAGTCGGTTCGGTGCGCCGATCATCGCCGATCGTCGAACCGATGCTTCTACACGTTAAATAACGTCAAATAAAGCGTTTTTATATTCACTTTCGCATGTCTGAAATTTCGCGTTTTCGAATTATTGACGAAAAATCTTTCCGCATAGTCGGTTCGGTGGCGAGTTCGAAAGTACCGAAAGTATCGGAGTAAGGTTCTGCATAGTCGGTTCGGTTCGCCGATCGTCGCCGATCCTCGAACCGATGCTTTTACACGTTAAATTACGTCAAATAAAGCGTTGTTATATTCACTTTCGCATGTCTACAATTTCGCGTTTTCGAATTATCGACGAAAAATCTTTCCGCATAGTCGGTTCGGTGGCGAGTTCGAAAGTACCGAAAATACCGGAGCAACTTTCTGCATAGTCGGTTCGGTGCGCCGATCATCGCCGATCGTCGAACCGATGCTTCTACACGTAAATTACGTTAAATAAAGCGTTTTTATATTCACTTTCGCATGTCTAAAATTTCCCGTTTTCGAATTTTTGACGAAAAATCTTTCCGCATAGTCGGTTCGGTGGCGAGTTCGAAAGTACCGAAAGTATCGGAGTAAGGTTCTGCATAGGCGGTTCGGTGCGCCGATCATCGCCGATCGTCGAACCGATGCTTCTACACGTTAAATAACGTCAAATAAAGCGTTTTTATATTCACTTTCGCATGTCTGAAATTTCGCGTTTTCGAATTATTGACGAAAAATCTTTCCGCATAGTCGGTTCGGTGGCGAGTTCGAAAGTACCGAAAGTATCGGAGTAAGGTTCTGCATAGTCGGTTCGGTTCGCCGATCGTCGCCGATCCTCGAACCGATGCTTTTACACGTTAAATTACGTCAAATAAAGCGTTTTTATATTCACTTTCGCATGTCTGAAATTTCGCGTTTTCGAATTATTGACGAAAAATCTTTCCGCATAGTCGGTTCGGTGGCGAGTTCGAAAGTACCGAAAGTATCGGAGTAAGGTTCTGCATAGTCGGTTCGGTTCGCCGATCGTCGCCGATCCTCGAACCGATGCTTTTACACGTTAAATTACGTCAAATAAAGCGTTGTTATATTCACTTTCGCATGTCTACAATTTCGCGTTTTCGAATTATCGACGAAAAATCTTTCCGCATAGTCGGTTCGGTGGCGAGTTCGAAAGTACCGAAAATACCGGAGCAACTTTCTGCATAGTCGGTTCGGTGCGCCGATCATCGCCGATCGTCGAACCGATGCTTCTACACGTAAATTACGTTAAATAAAGCGTTTTTATATTCACTTTCGCATGTCTAAAATTTCCCGTTTTCGAATTTTTGACGAAAAATCTTTCCGCATAGTCGGTTCGGTGGCGAGTTCGAAAGTACCGAAAGTATCGGAGTAAGGTTCTGCATAGGCGGTTCGGTGCGCCGATCATCGCCGATCGTCGAACCGATGCTTCTACACGTTAAATAACGTCAAATAAAGCGTTTTTATATTCACTTTCGCATGTCTGAAATTTCGCGTTTTCGAATTATTGACGAAAAATCTTTCCGCATAGTCGGTTCGGTGGCGAGTTCGAAAGTACCGAAAGTATCGGAGTAAGGTTCTGCATAGTCGGTTCGGTTCGCCGATCGTCGCCGATCCTCGGACCGATGCTTTTACACGTTAAATTACGTCAAATAAAGCGTTTTTATATTCACTTTCGCATGTCTAAAATTTCGCGTTTTCGAATTATTGACGAAAAATCTTTCCGCATAGTCGGTTCGGTTGCGAGTTCGAAAGTACCGAAAGTATCGGAGTAAGGTTCTGCATAGTCGGTTCGGTGCGCCGATCATCGCCGATCGTCGAACCGATGCTTCTACACGTTAAATTACGTCAAATAAAGCGTTGTTATATTCACTTTCGCATGTCTGAAATTTCGCGTTTTCGAATTATTGACGAAAAATCTTTCCGCATAGTCGGTTCGGTGGCGAGTTCGAAAGTACCGAAAGTATCGGAGTAAGGTTCTGCATAGTCGGTTCGGTTCGCCGATCGTCGCCGATCCTCGAACCGATGCTTTTACACGTTAAATTACGTCAAATAAAGCGTTGTTATATTCACTTTCGCATGTCTAAAATTTCGCGTTTTCGAATTATTGACGAAAAATCTTTCCGCATAGTCGGTTCGGTGGCGAGTTCGAAAGTACCGAAAGTATCGGAGTCAGGTTCTGCATAGTCGGTTCGGTGCGCCCATCGTCGCCGGTTCTCGAACCGATGCTTCTACGCGTTAAATTACGTGAAATGAAGCGTTTTTATATTCACTTTCGCATGTCTAACATTTCGCGTTTTCGAATTATTGACGAAAAATCTTTCCGCATAGTCGGTTCGGTGGCGAGTTCGACAGTACCGAAAGTATCGGAGTAAGGTTATGCATAGTCGGTTCGGTGCGCCGATCATCGCCGATCGTCGAACCGATGCTTCTACACGTTAAATAACGTCAAATAAAGCGTTTTTATATTCACTTTCGCATGTCTGAAATTTCGCGTTTTCGAATTATTGACGAAAAATCTTTCCGCATAGTCGGTTCGGTGGCGAGTTCGAAAGTACCGAAAGTATCGGAGTAAGGTTCTGCATAGTCGGTTCGGTTCGCCGATCGTCGCCGATCCTCGAACCGATGCTTTTACACGTTAAATTACGTCAAATAAAGCGTTGTTATATTCACTTTCGCATGTCTAAAATTTCGCGTTTTCGAATTATTGACGAAAAATCTTTCCGCATAGTCGGTTCGGTGGCGAGTTCGAAAGTACCGAAAATACCGGAGCAACTTTCTGCATAGTCGGTTCGGTGCGCCGATCATCGCCGATCGTCGAACCGATGCTTCTACACGTAAATTACGTTAAATAAAGCGTTTTTATATTCACTTTCGCATGTCTAAAATTTCCCGTTTTCGAATTTTTGACGAAAAATCTTTCCGCATAGTCGGTTCGGTGGCGAGTTCGAAAGTACCGAAAGTATCGGAGTAAGGTTCTGCACAGGCGGTTCGGTGCGCCGATCATCGCCGAACGTCGAACCGATGCTTCTACACGTTAAATAACGTCAAATAAAGCGTTTTTATATTCACTTTCGCATGTCTGAAATTTCGCGTTTTCGAATTATTGACGAAAAATCTTTCCGCATAGTCGGTTCGGTGGCGAGTTCGAAAGTACCGAAAGTATCGGAGCAACTTTCTGCATAGTCGGTTCGGTGCGCCGATCATCGCCGATCGTCGAACCGATGCTTCTACACGTAAATTACGTTAAATAAAGCGTTTTTATATTCACTTTCGCATGTCTAAAATTTCGCGTTTTCGAATTATTGACGAAAAATCTTTCCGCATAGTCGGTTCGGTTGCGAGTTCGAAAGTACCGAAAGTATCGGAGTAAGGTTCTGCATAGGCGGTTCGGTGCGCCGATCATCGCCGATCGTCGAACCGATGCTTCTACACGTTAAATAACGTCAAATAAAGCGTTTTTATATTCACTTTCGCATGTCTGAAATTTCGCGTTTTCGAATTATTGACGAAAAATCTTTCCGCATAGTCGGTTCGGTGGCGAGTTCGAAAGTACCGAAAGTATCGGAGTAAGGTTCTGCATAGTCGGTTCGGTTCGCCGATCGTCGCCGATCCTCGAACCGATGCTTTTACACGTTAAATTACGTCAAATAAAGCGTTTTTATATTCACTTTCGCATGTCTAAAATTTCGCGTTTTCGAATTATTGACGAAAAATCTTTCCGCATAGTCGGTTCGGTTGCGAGTTCGAAAGTACCGAAAGTATCGGAGTAAGGTTCTGCATAGTCGGTTCGGTGCGCCGATCATCGCCGATCGTCGAACCGATGCTTCTACACGTTAAATTACGTCAAATAAAGCGTTGTTATATTCACTTTCGCATGTCTGAAATTTCGCGTTTTCGAATTATTGACGAAAAATCTTTCCGCATAGTCGGTTCGGTGGCGAGTTCGAAAGTACCGAAAGTATCGGAGTAAGGTTCTGCATAGTCGGTTCGGTTCGCCGATCGTCGCCGATCCTCGAACCGATGCTTTTACACGTTAAATTACGTCAAATAAAGCGTTGTTATATTCACTTTCGCATGTCTAAAATTTCGCGTTTTCGAATTATTGACGAAAAATCTTTCCGCATAGTCGGTTCGGTGGCGAGTTCGAAAGTACCGAAAGTATCGGAGTCAGGTTCTGCATAGTCGGTTCGGTGCGCCCATCGTCGCCGGTTCTCGAACCGATGCTTCTACGCGTTAAATTACGTGAAATGAAGCGTTTTTATATTCACTTTCGCATGTCTAACATTTCGCGTTTTCGAATTATTGACGAAAAATCTTTCCGCATAGTCGGTTCGGTGGCGAGTTCGACAGTACCGAAAGTATCGGAGTAAGGTTATGCATAGTCGGTTCGGTGCGCCGATCATCGCCGATCGTCGAACCGATGCTTCTACACGTTAAATAACGTCAAATAAAGCGTTTTTATATTCACTTTCGCATGTCTGAAATTTCGCGTTTTCGAATTATTGACGAAAAATCTTTCCGCATAGTCGGTTCGGTGGCGAGTTCGAAAGTACCGAAAGTATCGGAGTAAGGTTCTGCATAGTCGGTTCGGTTCGCCGATCGTCGCCGATCCTCGAACCGATGCTTTTACACGTTAAATTACGTCAAATAAAGCGTTGTTATATTCACTTTCGCATGTCTAAAATTTCGCGTTTTCGAATTATTGACGAAAAATCTTTCCGCATAGTCGGTTCGGTGGCGAGTTCGAAAGTACCGAAAATACCGGAGCAACTTTCTGCATAGTCGGTTCGGTGCGCCGATCATCGCCGATCGTCGAACCGATGCTTCTACACGTAAATTACGTTAAATAAAGCGTTTTTATATTCACTTTCGCATGTCTAAAATTTCCCGTTTTCGAATTTTTGACGAAAAATCTTTCCGCATAGTCGGTTCGGTGGCGAGTTCGAAAGTACCGAAAGTATCGGAGTAAGGTTCTGCATAGGCGGTTCGGTGCGCCAATCATCGCCGAACGTCGAACCGATGCTTCTACACGTTAAATAACGTCAAATAAAGCGTTTTTATATTCACTTTCGCATGTCTGAAATTTCGCGTTTTCGAATTATTGACGAAAAATCTTTCCGCATAGTCGGTTCGGTGGCGAGTTCGAAAGTACCGAAAGTATCGGAGTAAGGTTCTGCATTGCCGGTTCGGTGCGCCGATCATCGCCGATCGTCGAACCGATGCTTCTACACGTTAAATAACGTCAAATAAAGCGTTTTTATATTCACTTTAGCATGTCTGAAATTTCGCGTTTTCGAATTATTGACGAAAAATCTTTCCGCATAGTCGGTTCGGTGGCGAGTTCGAAAGTACCGAAAATACCGGAGCAACTTTCTGCGTAGTCGGTTCGGTGCGCCGATCATCGCCGATCGTCGAACCGATGCTTCTACACGTTAAATTACGTTAAATAAAATGTCTTTATATTCACTTTCGCATGTCTAAAATGTCGCGTTTCCGAGTTATTGACGAAAAATCTTTCCGCATAGTCGGTTCGGTGGCGAGTTCGAAAGTACCGAAAGTATCGGAGTAAGGTTCTGCATAGTCGGTTCGGTTCGCCGATCGTCGCCGATCCTCGAACCGATGCTTTTACACGTTAAATTACGTCAAATAAAGCGTTTTTATATTCACTTTCGCATGTCTAAAATTTCGCGTTTTCGAATTATTGACGAAAAATCTTTCCGCATAGTCGGTTCGGTTGCGAGTTCGAAAGTACCGAAAGTATCGGAGTAAGGTTCTGCATAGTCGGTTCGGTGCGCCGATCATCGCCGATCGTCGAACCGATGCTTCTACACGTTAAATTACGTCAAATAAAGCGTTGTTATATTCACTTTCGCATGTCTGAAATTTCGCGTTTTCGAATTATTGACGAAAAATCTTTCCGCATAGTCGGTTCGGTGGCGAGTTCGAAAGTACCGAAAGTATCGGAGTAAGGTTCTGCATAGTCGGTTCGGTTCGCCGATCGTCGCCGATCCTCGAACCGATGCTTTTACACGTTAAATTACGTCAAATAAAGCGTTGTTATATTCACTTTCGCATGTCTAAAATTTCGCGTTTTCGAATTATTGACGAAAAATCTTTCCGCATAGTCGGTTCGGTGGCGAGTTCGAAAGTACCGAAAGTATCGGAGTCAGGTTCTGCATAGTCGGTTCGGTGCGCCCATCGTCGCCGGTTCTCGAACCGATGCTTCTACGCGTTAAATTACGTGAAATGAAGCGTTTTTATATTCACTTTCGCATGTCTAACATTTCGCGTTTTCGAATTATTGACGAAAAATCTTTCCGCATAGTCGGTTCGGTGGCGAGTTCGACAGTACCGAAAGTATCGGAGTAAGGTTATGCATAGTCGGTTCGGTGCGCCGATCATCGCCGATCGTCGAACCGATGCTTCTACACGTTAAATAACGTCAAATAAAGCGTTTTTATATTCACTTTCGCATGTCTGAAATTTCGCGTTTTCGAATTATTGACGAAAAATCTTTCCGCATAGTCGGTTCGGTGGCGAGTTCGAAAGTACCGAAAGTATCGGAGTAAGGTTCTGCATAGTCGGTTCGGTTCGCCGATCGTCGCCGATCCTCGAACCGATGCTTTTACACGTTAAATTACGTCAAATAAAGCGTTGTTATATTCACTTTCGCATGTCTAAAATTTCGCGTTTTCGAATTATTGACGAAAAATCTTTCCGCATAGTCGGTTCGGTGGCGAGTTCGAAAGTACCGAAAATACCGGAGCAACTTTCTGCATAGTCGGTTCGGTGCGCCGATCATCGCCGATCGTCGAACCGATGCTTCTACACGTAAATTACGTTAAATAAAGCGTTTTTATATTCACTTTCGCATGTCTAAAATTTCCCGTTTTCGAATTTTTGACGAAAAATCTTTCCGCATAGTCGGTTCGGTGGCGAGTTCGAAAGTACCGAAAGTATCGGAGTAAGGTTCTGCATAGGCGGTTCGGTGCGCCAATCATCGCCGAACGTCGAACCGATGCTTCTACACGTTAAATAACGTCAAATAAAGCGTTTTTATATTCACTTTCGCATGTCTGAAATTTCGCGTTTTCGAATTATTGACGAAAAATCTTTCCGCATAGTCGGTTCGGTGGCGAGTTCGAAAGTACCGAAAGTATCGGAGTAAGGTTCTGCATTGCCGGTTCGGTGCGCCGATCATCGCCGATCGTCGAACCGATGCTTCTACACGTTAAATAACGTCAAATAAAGCGTTTTTATATTCACTTTAGCATGTCTGAAATTTCGCGTTTTCGAATTATTGACGAAAAATCTTTCCGCATAGTCGGTTCGGTGGCGAGTTCGAAAGTACCGAAAATACCGGAGCAACTTTCTGCGTAGTCGGTTCGGTGCGCCGATCATCGCCGATCGTCGAACCGATGCTTCTACACGTTAAATTACGTTAAATAAAATGTCTTTATATTCACTTTCGCATGTCTAAAATGTCGCGTTTCCGAGTTATTGACGAAAAATCTTTCCGCATAGTCGGTTCGGTGGCGAGTTCGAAAGTACCGAAAGTATCGGAGTCAGGTTCTGCATAGTCGGTTCGGTGCGCCCATCGTCGCCGGTTCTCGAACCGATGCTTCTACACCTCAAATAACGTCAAATAAAGAGTTTTTATATTCACTTTCGCATGTCTGAAATTTCGCGTTTTCGAATTATTGACGAAAAATCTTTCCGCATAGTCGGTTCGGTGGCGAGTTCGAAAGTACCGAAAGTATCGGAGTAAGGTTCTGCATAGTCGGTTCGGTTCGCCGATCGTCGCCGATCCTCGAACCGATGCTTTTACACGTTAAATTACGTCAAATAAAGCGTTGTTATATTCACTTTCGCATGTCTAAAATTTCGCGTTTTCGAATTATTGACGAAAAATCTTTCCGCATTGTCGGTTCGGTTGCGAGTTCGAAACTACCGAAAGTATCGGAGTAAGGTTCTGCATAGTCGGTTCGGTGCGCCGATCATCGCCGATCGTCGAACCGATGCTTCTACACGTTAAATAACGTCAAATAAAGCGTTTTTATATTCACTTTCGCATGTCTGAAATTTCGCGTTTTCGAATTATTGACGAAAAATCTTTCCGCATAGTCGGTTCGGTGGCGAGTTCGAAAGTACCGAAAGTATCGGAGTAAGGTTCTGCATAGTCGGTTCGGTTCGCCGATCGTCGCCGATCCTCGAACCGATGCTTTTACACGTTAAATTACGTCAAATAAAGCGTTGTTATATTCACTTTCGCATGTCTAAAATTTCGCGTTTTCGAATTATTGACGAAAAATCTTTCCGCATAGTCGGTTCGGTGGCGAGTTCGAAAGTACCGAAAGTATCGGAGTCAGGTTCTGCATAGTCGGTTCGGTGCGCCCATCGTCGCCGGTTCTCGAACCGATGCTTCTACGCGTTAAATTACGTGAAATGAAGCGTTTTTATATTCACTTTCGCATGTCTAACATTTCGCGTTTTCGAATTATTGACGAAAAATCTTTCCGCATAGTCGGTTCGGTGGCGAGTTCGACAGTACCGAAAGTATCGGAGTAAGGTTATGCATAGTCGGTTCGGTGCGCCGATCATCGCCGATCGTCGAACCGATGCTTCTACACGTTAAATAACGTCAAATAAAGCGTTTTTATATTCACTTTCGCATGTCTGAAATTTCGCGTTTTCGAATTATTGACGAAAAATCTTTCCGCATAGTCGGTTCGGTGGCGAGTTCGAAAGTACCGAAAGTATCGGAGTAAGGTTCTGCATAGTCGGTTCGGTGCGCCGATCATCGCCGATCGTCGAACCGATGCTTCTACACGTTAAATAACGTCAAATAAAGCGTTTTTATATTCACTTTCGCATGTCTGAAATTTCGCGTTTTCGAATTATTGACGAAAAATCTTTCCGCATAGTCGGTTCGGTGGCGAGTTCGAAAGTACCGAAAGTATCGGAGTAAGGTTCTGCATAGTCGGTTCGGTTCGCCGATCGTCGCCGATCCTCGAACCGATGCTTTTACACGTTAAATTACGTCAAATAAAGCGTTGTTATATTCACTTTCGCATGTCTAAAATTTCGCATTTTCGAATTATTGACGAAAAATCTTTCCGCATAGTCGGTTCGGTGGCGAGTTCGAAAGTACCGAAAGTATCGGAGTAAGGTTATGCATAGTCGGTTCGGTTCGCCGATCATCGCCGATCCTCGAACCGATGCTTCTACACGTCAAATAACGTCAAATAAAGCGTTTTTATATTCACTTTCGCATGTCTAAAATTTCGCGTTTTCGAATTATTGACGAAAAATCTTTCCGCATAGTCGGTTCGGTTGCGAGTTCGAAAGTACCGAAAGTATCGGAGTAAGGTTCTGCATAGTCGGTTCGGTGCGCCGATCATCGCCGATCGTCGAACCGATGCTTCTACACGTTAAATTACGTCAAATAAAGCGTTGTTATATTCACTTTCGCATGTCTAAAATTTCGCGTTTTCGAATAATTGACGAAAAATCTTTCCGCATAGTCGGTTCGGTGGCGAGTTCGAAAGTACCGAAAGTATCGGAGTCAGGTTCTGCATAGTCGGTTCGGTGCGCACATCGTCGCCGGTTCTCGAACCGATGCTTCTACGCGTTAAATTACGTGAAATGAAGCGTTTTTATATTCACTTTCGCATGTCTGAAATTTCGCGTTTTCGAATTATTGACGAAAAATCTTTCCGCATAGTCGGTTCGGTGGCGAGTTCGAAAGTACCGAAAGTATCGGAGTAAGGTTCTGCATAGTCGGTTCGGTTCGCCGATCGTCGCCGATCCTCGAACCGATGCTTTTACACGTTAAATTACGTCAAATAAAGCGTTGTTATATTCACTTTCGCATGTCTAAAATTTCGCGTTTTCGAATTATTGACGAAAAATCTTTCCGCATAGTCGGTTCGGTGGCGAGTTCGAAAGTACCGAAAGTATCGGAGTAAGGTTATGCATAGTCGGTTCGGTTCGCCGATCATCGCCGATCCTCGAACCGATGCTTTTACACGTTAAATTACGTCAAATAAAGCGTTGTTATATTCACTTTCGCATGTCTAAAATTTCGCGTTTTCGAATTATTGACGAAAAATCTTTCCGCATAGTCGGTTCGGTGGCGAGTTCGAAAGTACCGAAAATACCGGAGCAACTTTCTGCATAGTCGGTTCGGTGCGCCGATCATCGCCGATCGTCGAACCGATGCTTCTACACGTAAATTACGTTAAATAAAGCGTTTTTATATTCACTTTCGCATGTCTAAAATTTCCCGTTTTCGAATTTTTGACGAAAAATCTTTCCGCATAGTCGGTTCGGTGGCGAGTTCGAAAGTACCGAAAGTATCGGAGTAAGGTTCTGCATAGGCGGTTCGGTGCGCCGATCATCGCCGATCGTCGAACCGATGCTTCTACACGTCAAATAACGTCAAATAAAGCGTTTTTATATTCACTTTCGCATGTCTAAAATTTCGCGTTTTCGAATTATTGACGAAAAATCTTTCCGCATAGTCGGTTCGGTGGCGAGTTCGAAAGTACCGAAAGTATCGGAGCAAGGTTCTGCATAGTCGGTTCGGTGCGCCGATCATCGCCGATCGTCGAACCGATGCTTCTACACGTTAAATAACGTCAAATAAAGCGTTTTTATATTCACTTTCGCATGTCTGAAATTTCGCGTTTTCGAATTATTGACGAAAAATCTTTCCGCATAGTCGGTTCGGTGGCGAGTTCGAAAGTACCGAAAGTATCGGAGTAAGGTTCTGCATAGTCGGTTCGGTTCGCCGATCGTCGCCGATCCTCGAACCGATGCTTTTACACGTTAAATTACGTCAAATAAAGCGTTGTTATATTCACTTTCGCATGTCTAAAATTTCGCGTTTTCGAATTATTGACGAAAAATCTGTCCGCATAGTCGGTTCGGTGGCGAGTTCGAAAGTACCGAAAGTATCGGAGTCAGGTTCTGCATAGTCGGTTCGGTGCGCCCATCGTCGCCGGTTCTCGAACCGATGCTTCTACGCGTTAAATTACGTGAAATAAAGCGTTTTTATATTCACTTTCGCATGTCTAACATTTCGCGTTTTCGAATTATTGACGAAAAATCTTTCCGCATAGTCGGTTCGGTGGCGAGTTCGAAAGTACCGAAAGTATCGGAGTAAGGTTATGCATAGTCGGTTCGGTTCGCCGATCATCGCAGATCCTCGAACCGATGCTTCTACACGTCAAATAACGTCAAATAAAGCGTTTTTATATTCACTTTCGCATGTCTAAAATTTCGCGTTTTCGAATTATTGACGAAAAATCTTTCCGCATAGTCGGTTCGGTTGCGAGTTCGAAAGTACCGAAAGTATCGGAGTAAGGTTCTGCATAGTCGGTTCGGTGCGCCGATCATCGCCGATCGTCGAACCGATGCTTCTACACGTTAAATTACGTCAAATAAAGCGTTGTTATATTCACTTTCGCATGTCTAAAATTTCGCGTTTTCGAATTATTGACGAAAAATCTTTCCGCATAGTCGGTTCGGTGGCGAGTTCGAAAGTACCGAAAGTATCGGAGTCAGGTTCTGCATAGTCGGTTCGGTGCGCCCATCGTCGCCGGTTCTCGAACCGATGCTTCTACACGTCAAATAACGTCAAATAAAGCGTTTTTATATTCACTTTCGCATGTCTGAAATTTCGCGTTTTCGAATTATTGACGAAAAATCTTTCCGCATAGTCGGTTCGGTGGCGAGTTCGAAAGTACCGAAAGTATCGGAGTAAGGTTCTGCATAGTCGGTTCGGTTCGCCGATCGTCGCCGATCCTCGAACCGATGCTTTTACACGTTAAATTACGTCAAATAAAGCGTTGTTATATTCACTTTCGCATGTCTAAAATTTCGCGTTTTCGAATTTTTGACGAAAAATCTTTCCGCATAGTCGGTTCGGTGGCGAGTTCGAAAGTACCGAAAGTATCGGAGTAAGGTTCTGCATAGTCGGTTCAGTGCGCCGATCATCGCCGATCGTCGAACCGATGCTTCTACACGTTAAATAACGTCAAATAAAGCGTTTTTATATTCACTTTCGCATGTCTGAAATTTCGCGTTTTCGAATTATTGACGAAAAATCTTTCCGCATAGTCGGTTCGGTGGCGAGTTCGAAAGTACCGAAAGTATCGGAGTAAGGTTCTGCATAGTCGGTTCGGTTCGCCGATCGTCGCCGATCCTCGAACCGATGCTTTTACACGTTAAATTACGTGAAATGAAGCGTTTTTATATTCACTTTCGCATGTCTGAAATTTCGCGTTTTCGAATTATTGACGAAAAATCTTTCCGCATTGTCGGTTCGGTGGCGAGTTCGAAAGTACCGAAAGTATCGGAGTAAGGTTCTGCATAGTCGGTTCGGTGCGCCCATCGTCGCCGATCCTCGAACCGATGCTTCTACACGTCAAATAACGTCAAATAAAGCGTTTTTATATTCACTTTGGCATGTCTGAAATTTCGCGTTTTCGAATTATTGACGAAAAATCTTTCCGCATAGTCGGTTCGGTGGCGAGATCGAAAGTACCGAAAATACCGGAGCAACTTTCTGCATAGTCGGTTCGGTGCGCCGATCATCGCCGATCGTCGAACCGATGCTTCTACACGTTAAATTACGTTAAATAAAATGTCTTTATATTCACTTTCGCATGTCTAAAATGTCGCGTTTCCGAGTTATTGACGAAAAATCTTTCCGCATAGTCGGTTCGGTGGCGAGTTCGAAAGTACCGAAAGTATCGGAGTCAGGTTCTGCATAGTCGGTTCGGTGCGCCCATCGTCGCCGGTTCTCGAACCGATGCTTCTACACGTCAAATAACGTCAAATAAAGCGTTTTTATATTCACTTTCGCATGTCTGAAATTTCGCGTTTTCGAATTATTGACGAAAAATCTTTCCGCATAGTCGGTTCGGTGGCGAGTTCGAAAGTACCGAAAGTATCGGAGTAAGGTTCGGCATAGTCGGTTCGGTGCGCCCATCGTCGCCGGTTCTCGAACCGATGCTTCTACACGTCAAATAACGTCAAATAAAGCGTTTTTATATTCACTTTCGCATGTCTAAAATTTCGCGTTTTCGAATTATTGACGAAAAATCTTTCCGCATAGTCGGTTCGGTGGCGAGTTCGAAAGTACCGAAAATACCGGAGCAACTTTCTGCATAGTCGGTTCGGTGCGCCGATCATCGCCGATCGTCGAACCGATGCTTCTACACGTTAAATTACGTTAAATAAAATGTCTTTATATTCACTTTCGCATGTCTAAAATGTCGCGTTTCCGAGTTATTGACGAAAAATCTTTCCGCATAGTCGGTTCGGTGGCGAGTTCGAAAGTACCGAAAGTATCGGAGTCAGGTTCTGCATAGTCGGTTCGGTGCGCCCATCTTCGCCGGTTCTCGAACCGATGCTTCTACACGTCAAATAACGTCAAATAAAGCGTTTTTATATTCACTTTCGCATGTCTGAAATTTCGCGTTTTCGAATTATTGACGAAAAATCTTTCCGCATAGTCGGTTCGGTGGCGAGTTCGAAAGTACCGAAAATACCGGAGCAACTTTCTGCATAGTCGGTTCGGTGCGCCGATCATCGCCGATCGTCGAACCGATGCTTCTACACGTTAAATTACGTTAAATAAAATGTCTTTATATTCACTTTCGCATGTCTAAAATGTCGCGTTTCCGAGTTATTGACGAAAAATCTTTCCGCATAGTCGGTTCGGTGGCGAGTTCGAAAGTACCGAAAGTATCGGAGTCAGGTTCTGCATAGTCGGTTCGGTGCGCCCATCTTCGCCGGTTCTCGAACCGATGCTTCTACACGTCAAATAACGTCAAATAAAGCGTTTTTATATTCACTTTCGCATGTCTGAAATTTCGCGTTTTCGAATTATTGACGAAAAATCTTTCCGCATAGTCGGTTCGGTGGCGATTTCGAAAGTACCGAAAGTATCGGAGTAAGGTTCTGCATAGTCGGTTCGGTGCGCCCATCGTCGCCGGTTCTCGAACCGATGCTTCTACACGTCAAATAACGTCAAATAAAGCGTTTTTATATTCACTTTCGCATGTCTAAAATTTCGCGTTTTCGAATTATTGACGAAAAATCTTTCCGCATAGTCGGTTCGGTGGCGAGTTCGAAAGTACCGAAAATACCGGAGCAACTTTCTGCATAGTCGGTTCGGTGCGCCGATCATCGCCGATCGTCGAACCGATGCTTCTACACGTTAAATTACGTTAAATAAAATGTCTTTATATTCACTTTCGCATGTCTAAAATGTCGCGTTTCCGAGTTATTGACGAAAAATCTTTCCGCATAGTCGGTTCGGTGGCGAGTTCGAAAGTACCGAAAGTATCGGAGTCAGGTTCTGCATAGTCGGTTCGGTGCGCCCATCGTCGCCGGTTCTCGAACCGATGCTTCTACACGTCAAATAACGTCAAATAAAGCGTTTTTATATTCACTTTCGCATGTCTAAAATTTCGCGTTTTCGAATTATTGACGAAAAATCTTTCCGCATAGTCGGTTCGGTGGCGAGTTCGAAAGTACCGAAAGTATCGGAGTCAGGTTCTGCATAGTCGGTTCGGTGCGCCCATCGTCGCCGGTTCTCGAACCGATGCTTCTACGCGTTAAATTACGTGAAATGAAGCGTTTTTATATTCACTTTCGCATGTCTAATATTTCGCGTTTTCGAATTTTTGACGAAAAATCTTTCCGCATAGTCGGTTCGGTGGCGAGTTCGAAAGTACCGAAAGTATCGGAGTAAGGTTCTGCATAGTCGGTTCGGTGCGCCCATCGTCGCCGGTTCTCGAACCGATGCTTCTACACGTCAAATAACGTCAAATAAAGCGTTTTTATATTCACTTTCGCATGTCTAAAATTTCGCGTTTTCGAATTATTGACGAAAAATCTTTCCGCATAGTCGGTTCGGTTGCGAGTTCGAAAGTACCGAAAGTATCGGAGTAAGGTTCTGCATAGTCGGTTCAGTGCGCCGATCATCACCGATCGTCGAACCGATGCTTCTACACGTTAAATAACGTCAAATAAAGCGTTTTTATATTCACTTTCGCATGTCTGAAATTTCGCGTTTTCGAATTATTGACGAAAAATCTTTCCGCATAGTCGGTTCGGTGGCGAGTTCGAAAGTACCGAAAGTATCGGAGTAAGGTTCTGCATAGTCGGTTCGGTTCGCCGATCGTCGCCGATCCTCGAACCGATGCTTTTACACGTTAAATTACGTGAAATGAAGCGTTTTTATATTCACTTTCGCATGTCTGAAATTTCGCGTTTTCGAATTATTGACGAAAAATCTTTCCGCATTGTCGGTTCGGTGGCGAGTTCGAAAGTACCGAAAGTATCGGAGTAAGGTTCTGCATAGTCGGTTCGGTGCGCCCATCGTCGCCGATCCTCGAACCGATGCTTCTACACGTCAAATAACGTCAAATAAAGCGTTTTTATATTCACTTTGGCATGTCTGAAATTTCGCGTTTTCGAATTATTGACGAAAAATCTTTCCGCATACTCGGTTCGGTGGCGAGATCGAAAGTACCGAAAATACCGGAGCAACTTTCTGCATAGTCGGTTCGGTGCGCCGATCATCGCCGATCGTCGAACCGATGCTTCTACACGTTAAATTACGTTAAATAAAATGTCTTTATATTCACTTTCGCATGTCTAAAATGTCGCGTTTCCGAGTTATTGACGAAAAATCTTTCCGCATAGTCGGTTCGGTGGCGAGTTCGAAAGTACCGAAAGTATCGGAGTCAGGTTCTGCATAGTCGGTTCGGTGCGCCCATCGTCGCCGGTTCTCGAACCGATGCTTCTACACGTCAAATAACGTCAAATAAAGCGTTTTTATATTCACTTTCGCATGTCTGAAATTTCGCGTTTTCGAATTATTGACGAAAAATCTTTCCGCATAGTCGGTTCGGTGGCGAGTTCGAAAGTACCGAAAGTATCGGAGTAAGGTTCTGCATAGTCGGTTCGGTGCGCCCATCGTCGCCGGTTCTCGAACCGATGCTTCTACACGTCAAATAACGTCAAATAAAGCGTTTTTATATTCACTTTCGCATGTCTGAAATTTCGCGTTTTCGAATTATTGACGAAAAATCTTTCCGCATAGTCGGTTCGGTGGCGAGTTCGAAAGTACCGAAAATACCGGAGCAACTTTCTGCATAGTCGGTTCGGTGCGCCGATCATCGCCGATCGTCGAACCGATGCTTCTACACGTTAAATTACGTTAAATAAAATGTCTTTATATTCACTTTCGCATGTCTAAAATGTCGCGTTTCCGAGTTATTGACGAAAAATCTTTCCGCATAGTCGGTTCGGTGGCGAGTTCGAAAGTACCGAAAGTATCGGAGTCAGGTTCTGCATAGTCGGTTCGGTTCGCCGATCGTCGCCGATCCTCGAACCGATGCTTTTACACGTTAAATTACGTGAAATGAAGCGTTTTTATATTCACTTTCGCATGTCTGAAATTTCGCGTTTTCGAATTATTGACGAAAAATCTTTCCGCATTGTCGGTTCGGTGGCGAGTTCGAAAGTACCGAAAGTATCGGAGTAAGGTTCTGCATAGTCGGTTCGGTGCGCCCATCGTCGCCGATCCTCGAACCGATGCTTCTACACGTCAAATAACGTCAAATAAAGCGTTTTTATATTCACTTTGGCATGTCTGAAATTTCGCGTTTTCGAATTATTGACGAAAAATCTTTCCGCATACTCGGTTCGGTGGCGAGATCGAAAGTACCGAAAATACCGGAGCAACTTTCTGCATAGTCGGTTCGGTGCGCCGATCATCGCCGATCGTCGAACCGATGCTTCTACACGTTAAATTACGTTAAATAAAATGTCTTTATATTCACTTTCGCATGTCTAAAATGTCGCGTTTCCGAGTTATTGACGAAAAATCTTTCCGCATAGTCGGTTCGGTGGCGAGTTCGAAAGTACCGAAAGTATCGGAGTCAGGTTCTGCATAGTCGGTTCGGTGCGCCCATCGTCGCCGGTTCTCGAACCGATGCTTCTACACGTCAAATAACGTCAAATAAAGCGTTTTTATATTCACTTTCGCATGTCTGAAATTTCGCGTTTTCGAATTATTGACGAAAAATCTTTCCGCATAGTCGGTTCGGTGGCGAGTTCGAAAGTACCGAAAGTATCGGAGTAAGGTTCTGCATAGTCGGTTCGGTGCGCCCATCTTCGCCGGTTCTCGAACCGATGCTTCTACACGTCAAATAACGTCAAATAAAGCGTTTTTATATTCACTTTCGCATGTCTGAAATTTCGCGTTTTCGAATTATTGACGAAAAATCTTTCCGCATAGTCGGTTCGGTGGCGAGTTCGAAAGTACCGAAAGTATCGGAGTAAGGTTCTGCATAGTCGGTTCGGTGCGCCCATCGTCGCCGGTTCTCGAACCGATGCTTCTACACGTCAAATAACGTCAAATAAAGCGTTTTTATATTCACTTTCGCATGTCTAAAATTTCGCGTTTTCGAATTATTGACGAAAAATCTTTCCGCATAGTCGGTTCGGTGGCGAGTTCGAAAGTACCGAAAATACCGGAGCAACTTTCTGCATAGTCGGTTCGGTGCGCCGATCATCGCCGATCGTCGAACCGATGCTTCTACACGTTAAATTACGTTAAATAAAATGTCTTTATATTCACTTTCGCATGTCTAAAATGTCGCGTTTCCGAGTTATTGACGAAAAATCTTTCCGCATAGTCGGTTCGGTGGCGAGTTCGAAAGTACCGAAAGTATCGGAGTCAGGTTCTGCATAGTCGGTTCGGTGCGCCCATCGTCGCCGGTTCTCGAACCGATGCTTCTACACGTCAAATAACGTCAAATAAAGCGTTTTTATATTCACTTTCGCATGTCTAAAATTTCGCGTTTTCGAATTATTGACGAAAAATCTTTCCGCATAGTCGGTTCGGTGGCGAGTTCGAAAGTACCGAAAGTATCGGAGTCAGGTTCTGCATAGTCGGTTCGGTGCGCCCATCGTCGCCGGTTCTCGAACCGATGCTTCTACGCGTTAAATTACGTGAAATGAAGCGTTTTTATATTCACTTTCGCATGTCTAATATTTCGCGTTTTCGAATTTTTGACGAAAAATCTTTCCGCATAGTCGGTTCGGTGGCGAGTTCGAAAGTACCGAAAGTATCGGAGTAAGGTTCTGCATAGTCGGTTCGGTGCGCCCATCGTCGCCGGTTCTCGAACCGATGCTTCTACACGTCAAATAACGTCAAATAAAGCGTTTTTATATTCACTTTCGCATGTCTAAAATTTCGCGTTTTCGAATTATTGACGAAAAATCTTTCCGCATAGTCGGTTCGGTTGCGAGTTCGAAAGTACCGAAAGTATCGGAGTAAGGTTCTGCATAGTCGGTTCAGTGCGCCGATCATCACCGATCGTCGAACCGATGCTTCTACACGTTAAATAACGTCAAATAAAGCGTTTTTATATTCACTTTCGCATGTCTGAAATTTCGCGTTTTCGAATTATTGACGAAAAATCTTTCCGCATAGTCGGTTCGGTGGCGAGTTCGAAAGTACCGAAAGTATCGGAGTCAGGTTCTGCATAGTCGGTTCGGTGCGCACATCGTCGCCGGTTCTCGAACCGATGCTTCTACGCGTTAAATTACGTGAAATGAAGCGTTTTTATATTCACTTTCGCATGTCTGAAATTTCGCGTTTTCGAATTATTGACGAAAAATCTTTCCGCATAGTCGGTTCGGTGGCGAGTTCGAAAGTACCGAAAGTATCGGAGAAAGGTTCTGCATAGTCGGTTCGGTGCGCCCATCGTCGCCGATCCTCGAACAGATGCTTCTACACGTCAAATAACGTCAAATAAAGCGTTTTTATATTCACTTTCGCATGTCTAAAATTTCGCGTTTTCGAATTATTGACGAAAAATCTTTCCGCATAGTCGGTTCGGTTGCGAGTTCGAAAGTACCGAAAGTATCGGAGTAAGGTTCTGCATAGTCGGTTCAGTGCGCCGATCATCGCCGATCGTCGAACCGATGCTTCTACGCGTTAAATTACGTGAAATGAAGCGTTTTTATATTCACTTTCGCATGTCTGAAATTTCGCGTTTTCGAATTATTGACGAAAAATCTTTCCGCATAGTCGGTTCGGTGGCGAGTTCGAAAGTACCGAAAGTATCGGAGTCAGGTTCTGCATAGTCGGTTCGGTGCGCACATCGTCGCCGGTTCTCGAACCGATGCTTGTACGCGTTAAATTACGTGAAATGAAGCGTTTTTATATTCACTTTCGCATGTCTGAAATTTCGCGTTTTCGAATTATTGACGAAAAATCTTTCCGCATAGTCGGTTCGGTGGCGAGTTCGAAAGTACCGAAAGTATCGGAGAAAGGTTCTGCATAGTCGGTTCGGTGCGCCCATCGTCGCCGATCCTCGAACAGATGCTTCTACACGTCGAATAACGTCAAATAAAGCGTTTTTATATTCACTTTCGCATGTCTGAAATTTCGCGTTTTCGAATTATTGACGAAAAATCTTTCCGCATAGTCGGTTCGGTGGCGAGTTCGAAAGTACCGAAAGTATCGGAGAAAGGTTCTGCATAGTCGGTTCGGTGCGCCCATCGTCGCCGATCCTCGAACCGATGCTTCTACACGTCAAATAACGTCAAATAAAGCGTTTTTATATTCACTTTCGCATGTCTAAAATTTCGCGTTTTCGAATTATTGACGAAAAATCTTTCCGCATAGTCGGTTCGGTGGCGAGTTCGAAAGTACCGAAAGTATCGGAGTCAGGTTCTGCATAGTCGGTTCGGTGCGCACATCGTCGCCGGTTCTCGAACCGATGCTTCTACGCGTTAAATTACGTGAAATGAAGCGTTTTTATATTCACTTTCGCATGTCTGAAATTTCGCGTTTTCGAATTATTGACGAAAAATCTTTCCGCATAGTCGGTTCGGTGGCGAGTTCGAAAGTACCGAAAGTATCGGAGAAAGGTTCTGCATAGTCGGTTCGGTGCGCCCATCGTCGCCGATCCTCGAACAGATGCTTCTACACGTCAAATAACGTCAAATAAAGCGTTTTTATATTCACTTTCGCTTGTCTAAAATTTCGCGTTTTCGAATTATTGACGAAAAATCTTTCCGCATAGTCGGTTCGGTGGCGAGTTCGAAAGTACCGAAAGTATCGGAGAAAGGTTCTGCATAGTCGGTTCGGTGCGCCCATCGTCGCCGATCCTCGAACCGATGCTTCTACACGTCAAATAACGTCAAATAAAGCGTTTTTATATTCACTTTCGCATGTCTAAAATTTCGCGTTTTCGAATTATTGACGAAAAATCTTTCCGCATAGTCGGTTCGGTGGCGAGTTCGAAAGTACCGAAAGTATCGGAGTCAGGTTCTGCATAGTCGGTTCGGTGCGCCCATCGTCGCCGATCCTCGAACCGATGCTTTTACACGTTAAATTACGTCAAATAAAGCGTTGTTATATTCACTTTCGCATGTCTAAAATTTCGCGTTTTCGAATTTTTGACGAAAAATCTTTCCGCATAGTCGGTTCGGTGGCGAGTTCGAAAGTACCGAAAGTATCGGAGTAAGGTTCTGCATAGTCGGTTCGGTGCGCCCATCGTCGCCGGTTCTCGAACCGATGCTTCTACACGTCAAATAACGTCAAATAAAGCGTTTTTATATTCACTTTCGCATGTCTAAAATTTCGCGTTTTCGAATTATTGACGAAAAATCTTTCCGCATAGTCGGTTCGGTTGCGAGTTCGAAAGTACCGAAAGTATCGGAGTAAGGTTCTGCATAGTCGGTTCGGTGCGCCGATCATCGCCGATCGTCGGACCGATGCTTCTACACGTTAAATAACGTCAAATAAAGCGTTTTTATATTCACTTTCGCATGTCTGAAATTTCGCGTTTTCGAATTATTGACGAAAAATCTTTCCGCATAGTCGGTTCGGTGGCGAGTTCGAAAGTACCGAAAGTATCGGAGTAAGGTTCTGCATAGTCGGTTCGGTTCGCCGATCGTCGCCGATCCTCCAACCGATGCTTTTACACGTTAAATTACGTCAAATAAAGCGTTGTTATATTCACTTTCGCATGTCTAAAATTTCGCGTTTTCGAATTATTGACGAAAAATCTTTCCGCATAGTCGGTTCGGTGGCGAGTTCGAAAGTACCGAAAGTATCGGAGTCAGGTTCTGCATAGTCGGTTCGGTGCGCCCATCGTCGCCGGTTCTCGAACCGATGCTTCTACGCGTTAAATTACGTGAAATGAAGCGTTTTTATATTCACTTTCGCATGTCTAACATTTCGCGTTTTCGAATTATTGACGAAAAATCTTTCCGCATTGTCGGTTCGGTGGCGAGTTCGAAAGTACCGAAAGTATCGGAGTAAGGTTCTGCATAGTCGGTTCGGTGCGCCCATCGTCGCCGATCCTCGAACCGATGCTTCTACACGTCAAATAACGTCAAATAAAGCGTTTTTATATTCACTTTGGCATGTCTGAAATTTCGCGTTTTCGAATTATTGACGAAAAATCTTTCCGCATAGTCGGTTCGGTGGCGAGTTCGAAAGTACCGAAAATACCGGAGCAACTTTCTGCATAGTCGGTTCGGTGCGCCGATCATCGCCGATCGTCGAACCGATGCTTCTACACGTTAAATTACGTTAAATAAAATGTCTTTATATTCACTTTCGCATGTCTAAAATGTCGCGTTTCCGAGTTATTGACGAAAAATCTTTCCGCATAGTCGGTTCGGTGGCGAGTTCGAAAGTACCGAAAGTATCGGAGTCAGGTTCTGCATAGTCGGTTCGGTGCGCACATCGTCGCCGGTTCTCGAACCGATGCTTCTACGCGTCAAATAACGTCAAATAAAGCGTTTTTATATTCACTTTGGCATGTCTGAAATTTCGCGTTTTCGAATTATTGACGAAAAATCTTTCCGCATAGTCGGTTCGGTGGCGAGATCGAAAGTACCGAAAATACCGGAGCAACTTTCTGCATAGTCGGTTCGGTGCGCCGATCATCGCCGATCGTCGAACCGATGCTTGTACACGTTAAATTACGTTAAATAAAATGTCTTTATATTCACTTTCGCATGTCTAAAATGTCGCGTTTCCGAGTTATTGACGAAAAATCTTTCCGCATAGTCGGTTCGGTGGCGAGTTCGAAAGTACCGAAAGTATCGGAGTCAGGTTCTGCATAGTCGGTTCGGTGCGCCCATCGTCGCCGGTTCTCGAACCGATGCTTCTACACGTCAAATAACGTCAAATAAAGCGTTTTTATATTCACTTTCGCATGTCTGAAATTTCGCGTTTTCGAATTATTGACGAAAAATCTTTCCGCATAGTCGGTTCGGTGGCGAGTTCGAAAGTACCGAAAGTATCGGAGTAAGGTTCGGCATAGTCGGTTCGGTGCGCCCATCGTCGCCGGTTCTCGAACCGATGCTTCTACACGTCAAATAACGTCAAATAAAGCGTTTTTATATTCACTTTCGCATGTCTAAAATTTCGCGTTTTCGAATTATTGACGAAAAATCTTTCCGCATAGTCGGTTCGGTGGCGAGTTCGAAAGTACCGAAAATACCGGAGCAACTTTCTGCATAGTCGGTTCGGTGCGCCGATCATCGCCGATCGTCGAACCGATGCTTCTACACGTTAAATTACGTTAAATAAAATGTCTTTATATTCACTTTCGCATGTCTAAAATGTCGCGTTTCCGAGTTATTGACGAAAAATCTTTCCGCATAGTCGGTTCGGTGGCGAGTTCGAAAGTACCGAAAGTATCGGAGTCAGGTTCTGCATAGTCGGTTCGGTGCGCCCATCTTCGCCGGTTCTCGAACCGATGCTTCTACACGTCAAATAACGTCAAATAAAGCGTTTTTATATTCACTTTCGCATGTCTGAAATTTCGCGTTTTCGAATTATTGACGAAAAATCTTTCCGCATAGTCGGTTCGGTGGCGAGTTCGAAAGTACCGAAAGTATCGGAGTAAGGTTCTGCATAGTCGGTTCGGTGCGCCCATCGTCGCCGGTTCTCGAACCGATGCTTCTACACGTCAAATAACGTCAAATAAAGCGTTTTTATATTCACTTTCGCATGTCTAAAATTTCGCGTTTTCGAATTATTGACGAAAAATCTTTCCGCATAGTCGGTTCGGTGGCGAGTTCGAAAGTACCGAAAATACCGGAGCAACTTTCTGCATAGTCGGTTCGGTGCGCCGATCATCGCCGATCGTCGAACCGATGCTTCTACACGTTAAATTACGTTAAATAAAATGTCTTTATATTCACTTTCGCATGTCTAAAATGTCGCGTTTCCGAGTTATTGACGAAAAATCTTTCCGCATAGTCGGTTCGGTGGCGAGTTCGAAAGTACCGAAAGTATCGGAGTCAGGTTCTGCATAGTCGGTTCGGTGCGCCCATCGTCGCCGGTTCTCGAACCGATGCTTCTACACGTCAAATAACGTCAAATAAAGCGTTTTTATATTCACTTTCGCATGTCTAAAATTTCGCGTTTTCGAATTATTGACGAAAAATCTTTCCGCATAGTCGGTTCGGTGGCGAGTTCGAAAGTACCGAAAGTATCGGAGTCAGGTTCTGCATAGTCGGTTCGGTGCGCCCATCGTCGCCGGTTCTCGAACCGATGCTTCTACGCGTTAAATTACGTGAAATGAAGCGTTTTTATATTCACTTTCGCATGTCTAATATTTCGCGTTTTCGAATTTTTGACGAAAAATCTTTCCGCATAGTCGGTTCGGTGGCGAGTTCGAAAGTACCGAAAGTATCGGAGTAAGGTTCTGCATAGTCGGTTCGGTGCGCCCATCGTCGCCGGTTCTCGAACCGATGCTTCTACACGTCAAATAACGTCAAATAAAGCGTTTTTATATTCACTTTCGCATGTCTAAAATTTCGCGTTTTCGAATTATTGACGAAAAATCTTTCCGCATAGTCGGTTCGGTTGCGAGTTCGAAAGTACCGAAAGTATCGGAGTAAGGTTCTGCATAGTCGGTTCAGTGCGCCGATCATCACCGATCGTCGAACCGATGCTTCTACACGTTAAATAACGTCAAATAAAGCGTTTTTATATTCACTTTCGCATGTCTGAAATTTCGCGTTTTCGAATTATTGACGAAAAATCTTTCCGCATAGTCGGTTCGGTGGCGAGTTCGAAAGTACCGAAAGTATCGGAGTAAGGTTCTGCATAGTCGGTTCGGTTCGCCGATCGTCGCCGATCCTCGAACCGATGCTTTTACACGTTAAATTACGTTAAATAAAATGTCTTTATATTCACTTTCGCATGTCTAAAATGTCGCGTTTCCGAGTTATTGACGAAAAATCTTTCCGCATAGACGGTTCGGTGGCGAGTTCGAAAGTACCGAAAGTATCGGAGTCAGGTTCTGCATAGTCGGTTCGGTGCGCACATCGTCGCCGGTTCTCGAACCGATGCTTCTACGCGTCAAATAACGTCAAATAAAGCGTTTTTATATTCACTTTGGCATGTCTGAAATTTCGCGTTTTCGAATTATTGACGAAAAATCTTTCCGCATAGTCGGTTCGGTGGCGAGATCGAAAGTACCGAAAATACCGGAGCAACTTTCTGCATAGTCGGTTCGGTGCGCCGATCATCGCCGATCGTCGAACCGATGCTTGTACACGTTAAATTACGTTAAATAAAATGTCTTTATATTCACTTTCGCATGTCTAAAATGTCGCGTTTCCGAGTTATTGACGAAAAATCTTTCCGCATAGTCGGTTCGGTGGCGAGTTCGAAAGTACCGAAAGTATCGGAGTCAGGTTCTGCATAGTCGGTTCGGTGCGCCCATCGTCGCCGGTTCTCGAACCGATGCTTCTACACGTCAAATAACGTCAAATAAAGCGTTTTTATATTCACTTTCGCATGTCTGAAATTTCGCGTTTTCGAATTATTGACGAAAAATCTTTCCGCATAGTCGGTTCGGTGGCGAGTTCGAAAGTACCGAAAGTATCGGAGTAAGGTTCGGCATAGTCGGTTCGGTGCGCCCATCGTCGCCGGTTCTCGAACCGATGCTTCTACACGTCAAATAACGTCAAATAAAGCGTTTTTATATTCACTTTCGCATGTCTAAAATTTCGCGTTTTCGAATTATTGACGAAAAATCTTTCCGCATAGTCGGTTCGGTGGCGAGTTCGAAAGTACCGAAAATACCGGAGCAACTTTCTGCATAGTCGGTTCGGTGCGCCGATCATCGCCGATCGTCGAACCGATGCTTCTACACGTTAAATTACGTTAAATAAAATGTCTTTATATTCACTTTCGCATGTCTAAAATGTCGCGTTTCCGAGTTATTGACGAAAAATCTTTCCGCATAGTCGGTTCGGTGGCGAGTTCGAAAGTACCGAAAGTATCGGAGTCAGGTTCTGCATAGTCGGTTCGGTGCGCCCATCTTCGCCGGTTCTCGAACCGATGCTTCTACACGTCAAATAACGTCAAATAAAGCGTTTTTATATTCACTTTCGCATGTCTGAAATTTCGCGTTTTCGAATTATTGACGAAAAATCTTTCCGCATAGTCGGTTCGGTGGCGAGTTCGAAAGTACCGAAAGTATCGGAGTAAGGTTCTGCATAGTCGGTTCGGTGCGCCCATCGTCGCCGGTTCTCGAACCGATGCTTCTACACGTCAAATAACGTCAAATAAAGCGTTTTTATATTCACTTTCGCATGTCTAAAATTTCGCGTTTTCGAATTATTGACGAAAAATCTTTCCGCATAGTCGGTTCGGTGGCGAGTTCGAAAGTACCGAAAATACCGGAGCAACTTTCTGCATAGTCGGTTCGGTGCGCCGATCATCGCCGATCGTCGAACCGATGCTTCTACACGTTAAATTACGTTAAATAAAATGTCTTTATATTCACTTTCGCATGTCTAAAATGTCGCGTTTCCGAGTTATTGACGAAAAATCTTTCCGCATAGTCGGTTCGGTGGCGAGTTCGAAAGTACCGAAAGTATCGGAGTCAGGTTCTGCATAGTCGGTTCGGTGCGCCCATCGTCGCCGGTTCTCGAACCGATGCTTCTACACGTCAAATAACGTCAAATAAAGCGTTTTTATATTCACTTTCGCATGTCTAAAATTTCGCGTTTTCGAATTATTGACGAAAAATCTTTCCGCATAGTCGGTTCGGTGGCGAGTTCGAAAGTACCGAAAGTATCGGAGTCAGGTTCTGCATAGTCGGTTCGGTGCGCCCATCGTCGCCGGTTCTCGAACCGATGCTTCTACGCGTTAAATTACGTGAAATGAAGCGTTTTTATATTCACTTTCGCATGTCTAATATTTCGCGTTTTCGAATTTTTGACGAAAAATCTTTCCGCATAGTCGGTTCGGTGGCGAGTTCGAAAGTACCGAAAGTATCGGAGTAAGGTTCTGCATAGTCGGTTCGGTGCGCCCATCGTCGCCGGTTCTCGAACCGATGCTTCTACACGTCAAATAACGTCAAATAAAGCGTTTTTATATTCACTTTCGCATGTCTAAAATTTCGCGTTTTCGAATTATTGACGAAAAATCTTTCCGCATAGTCGGTTCGGTTGCGAGTTCGAAAGTACCGAAAGTATCGGAGTAAGGTTCTGCATAGTCGGTTCAGTGCGCCGATCATCACCGATCGTCGAACCGATGCTTCTACACGTTAAATAACGTCAAATAAAGCGTTTTTATATTCACTTTCGCATGTCTGAAATTTCGCGTTTTCGAATTATTGACGAAAAATCTTTCCGCATAGTCGGTTCGGTGGCGAGTTCGAAAGTACCGAAAGTATCGGAGTAAGGTTCTGCATAGTCGGTTCGGTTCGCCGATCGTCGCCGATCCTCGAACCGATGCTTTTACACGTTAAATTACGTGAAATGAAGCGTTTTTATATTCACTTTCGCATGTCTGAAATTTCGCGTTTTCGAATTATTGACGAAAAATCTTTCCGCATTGTCGGTTCGGTGGCGAGTTCGAAAGTACCGAAAGTATCGGAGTAAGGTTCTGCATAGTCGGTTCGGTGCGCCCATCGTCGCCGATCCTCGAACCGATGCTTCTACACGTCAAATAACGTCAAATAAAGCGTTTTTATATTCACTTTGGCATGTCTGAAATTTCGCGTTTTCGAATTATTGACGAAAAATCTTTCCGCATACTCGGTTCGGTGGCGAGATCGAAAGTACCGAAAATACCGGAGCAACTTTCTGCATAGTCGGTTCGGTGCGCCGATCATCGCCGATCGTCGAACCGATGCTTCTACACGTTAAATTACGTTAAATAAAATGTCTTTATATTCACTTTCGCATGTCTAAAATGTCGCGTTTCCGAGTTATTGACGAAAAATCTTTCCGCATAGTCGGTTCGGTGGCGAGTTCGAAAGTACCGAAAGTATCGGAGTCAGGTTCTGCATAGTCGGTTCGGTGCGCCCATCGTCGCCGGTTCTCGAACCGATGCTTCTACACGTCAAATAACGTCAAATAAAGCGTTTTTATATTCACTTTCGCATGTCTGAAATTTCGCGTTTTCGAATTATTGACGAAAAATCTTTCCGCATAGTCGGTTCGGTGGCGAGTTCGAAAGTACCGAAAGTATCGGAGTAAGGTTCTGCATAGTCGGTTCGGTGCGCCCATCGTCGCCGGTTCTCGAACCGATGCTTCTACACGTCAAATAACGTCAAATAAAGCGTTTTTATATTCACTTTCGCATGTCTGAAATTTCGCGTTTTCGAATTATTGACGAAAAATCTTTCCGCATAGTCGGTTCGGTGGCGAGTTCGAAAGTACCGAAAATACCGGAGCAACTTTCTGCATAGTCGGTTCGGTGCGCCGATCATCGCCGATCGTCGAACCGATGCTTCTACACGTTAAATTACGTTAAATAAAATGTCTTTATATTCACTTTCGCATGTCTAAAATGTCGCGTTTCCGAGTTATTGACGAAAAATCTTTCCGCATAGTCGGTTCGGTGGCGAGTTCGAAAGTACCGAAAGTATCGGAGTAAGGTTCTGCATAGTCGGTTCGGTGCGCCCATCGTCGCCGGTTCTCGAACCGATGCTTCTACACGTCAAATAACGTCAAATAAAGCGTTTTTATATTCACTTTCGCATGTCTAAAATTTCGCGTTTTCGAATTATTGACGAAAAATCTTTCCGCATAGTCGGTTCGGTTGCGAGTTCGAAAGTACCGAAAGTATCGGAGTAAGGTTCTGCATAGTCGGTTCGGTGCGCCGATCATCGCCGATCGTCGAACCGATGCTTCTACACGTTAAATAACGTCAAATAAAGCGTTTTTATATTCACTTTCGCATGTCTGAAATTTCGCGTTTTCGAATTATTGACGAAAAATCTTTCCGCATAGTCGGTTCGGTGGCGAGTTCGAAAGTACCGAAAGTATCGGAGTAAGGTTCGGCATAGTCGGTTCGGTGCGCCCATCGTCGCCGGTTCTCGAACCGATGCTTCTACACGTCAAATAACGTCAAATAAAGCGTTTTTATATTCACTTTCGCATGTCTAAAATTTCGCGTTTTCGAATTATTGACGAAAAATCTTTCCGCATAGTCGGTTCGGTGGCGAGTTCGAAAGTACCGAAAATACCGGAGCAACTTTCTGCATAGTCGGTTCGGTGCGCCGATCATCGCCGATCGTCGAACCGATGCTTCTACACGTTAAATTACGTTAAATAAAATGTCTTTATATTCACTTTCGCATGTCTAAAATGTCGCGTTTCCGAGTTATTGACGAAAAATCTTTCCGCATAGTCGGTTCGGTGGCGAGTTCGAAAGTACCGAAAGTATCGGAGTCAGGTTCTGCATAGTCGGTTCGGTGCGCCCATCTTCGCCGGTTCTCGAACCGATGCTTCTACACGTCAAATAACGTCAAATAAAGCGTTTTTATATTCACTTTCGCATGTCTGAAATTTCGCGTTTTCGAATTATTGACGAAAAATCTTTCCGCATAGTCGGTTCGGTGGCGAGTTCGAAAGTACCGAAAGTATCGGAGTAAGGTTCTGCATAGTCGGTTCGGTGCGCCCATCGTCGCCGGTTCTCGAACCGATGCTTCTACACGTCAAATAACGTCAAATAAAGCGTTTTTATATTCACTTTCGCATGTCTAAAATTTCGCGTTTTCGAATTATTGACGAAAAATCTTTCCGCATAGTCGGTTCGGTGGCGAGTTCGAAAGTACCGAAAATACCGGAGCAACTTTCTGCATAGTCGGTTCGGTGCGCCGATCATCGCCGATCGTCGAACCGATGCTTCTACACGTTAAATTACGTTAAATAAAATGTCTTTATATTCACTTTCGCATGTCTAAAATGTCGCGTTTCCGAGTTATTGACGAAAAATCTTTCCGCATAGTCGGTTCGGTGGCGAGTTCGAAAGTACCGAAAGTATCGGAGTCAGGTTCTGCATAGTCGGTTCGGTGCGCCCATCGTCGCCGGTTCTCGAACCGATGCTTCTACACGTCAAATAACGTCAAATAAAGCGTTTTTATATTCACTTTCGCATGTCTAAAATTTCGCGTTTTCGAATTATTGACGAAAAATCTTTCCGCATAGTCGGTTCGGTGGCGAGTTCGAAAGTACCGAAAGTATCGGAGTCAGGTTCTGCATAGTCGGTTCGGTGCGCCCATCGTCGCCGGTTCTCGAACCGATGCTTCTACGCGTTAAATTACGTGAAATGAAGCGTTTTTATATTCACTTTCGCATGTCTAATATTTCGCGTTTTCGAATTTTTGACGAAAAATCTTTCCGCATAGTCGGTTCGGTGGCGAGTTCGAAAGTACCGAAAGTATCGGAGTAAGGTTCTGCATAGTCGGTTCGGTGCGCCCATCGTCGCCGGTTCTCGAACCGATGCTTCTACACGTCAAATAACGTCAAATAAAGCGTTTTTATATTCACTTTCGCATGTCTAAAATTTCGCGTTTTCGAATTATTGACGAAAAATCTTTCCGCATAGTCGGTTCGGTTGCGAGTTCGAAAGTACCGAAAGTATCGGAGTAAGGTTCTGCATAGTCGGTTCAGTGCGCCGATCATCACCGATCGTCGAACCGATGCTTCTACACGTTAAATAACGTCAAATAAAGCGTTTTTATATTCACTTTCGCATGTCTGAAATTTCGCGTTTTCGAATTATTGACGAAAAATCTTTCCGCATAGTCGGTTCGGTGGCGAGTTCGAAAGTACCGAAAGTATCGGAGTAAGGTTCTGCATAGTCGGTTCGGTTCGCCGATCGTCGCCGATCCTCGAACCGATGCTTTTACACGTTAAATTACGTGAAATGAAGCGTTTTTATATTCACTTTCGCATGTCTGAAATTTCGCGTTTTCGAATTATTGACGAAAAATCTTTCCGCATTGTCGGTTCGGTGGCGAGTTCGAAAGTACCGAAAGTATCGGAGTAAGGTTCTGCATAGTCGGTTCGGTGCGCCCATCGTCGCCGATCCTCGAACCGATGCTTCTACACGTCAAATAACGTCAAATAAAGCGTTTTTATATTCACTTTGGCATGTCTGAAATTTCGCGTTTTCGAATTATTGACGAAAAATCTTTCCGCATACTCGGTTCGGTGGCGAGATCGAAAGTACCGAAAATACCGGAGCAACTTTCTGCATAGTCGGTTCGGTGCGCCGATCATCGCCGATCGTCGAACCGATGCTTCTACACGTTAAATTACGTTAAATAAAATGTCTTTATATTCACTTTCGCATGTCTAAAATGTCGCGTTTCCGAGTTATTGACGAAAAATCTTTCCGCATAGTCGGTTCGGTGGCGAGTTCGAAAGTACCGAAAGTATCGGAGTCAGGTTCTGCATAGTCGGTTCGGTGCGCCCATCGTCGCCGGTTCTCGAACCGATGCTTCTACACGTCAAATAACGTCAAATAAAGCGTTTTTATATTCACTTTCGCATGTCTGAAATTTCGCGTTTTCGAATTATTGACGAAAAATCTTTCCGCATAGTCGGTTCGGTGGCGAGTTCGAAAGTACCGAAAGTATCGGAGTAAGGTTCTGCATAGTCGGTTCGGTGCGCCCATCGTCGCCGGTTCTCGAACCGATGCTTCTACACGTCAAATAACGTCAAATAAAGCGTTTTTATATTCACTTTCGCATGTCTGAAATTTCGCGTTTTCGAATTATTGACGAAAAATCTTTCCGCATAGTCGGTTCGGTGGCGAGTTCGAAAGTACCGAAAATACCGGAGCAACTTTCTGCATAGTCGGTTCGGTGCGCCGATCATCGCCGATCGTCGAACCGATGCTTCTACACGTTAAATTACGTTAAATAAAATGTCTTTATATTCACTTTCGCATGTCTAAAATGTCGCGTTTCCGAGTTATTGACGAAAAATCTTTCCGCATAGTCGGTTCGGTGGCGAGTTCGAAAGTACCGAAAGTATCGGAGTCAGGTTCTGCATAGTCGGTTCGGTGCGCCCATCGTCGCCGGTTCTCGAACCGATGCTTCTACACGTCAAATAACGTCAAATAAAGCGTTTTTATATTCACTTTCGCATGTCTGAAATTTCGCGTTTTCGAATTATTGACGAAAAATCTTTCCGCATAGTCGGTTCGGTGGCGAGTTCGAAAGTACCGAAAGTATCGGAGTAAGGTTCTGCATAGTCGGTTCGGTGCGCCCATCGTCGCCGGTTCTCGAACCGATGCTTCTACACGTCAAATAACGTCAAATAAAGCGTTTTTATATTCACTTTCGCATGTCTGAAATTTCGCGTTTTCGAATTATTGACGAAAAATCTTTCCGCATAGTCGGTTCGGTGGCGAGTTCGAAAGTACCGAAAATACCGGAGCAACTTTCTGCATAGTCGGTTCGGTGCGCCGATCATCGCCGATCGTCGAACCGATGCTTCTACACGTTAAATTACGTTAAATAAAATGTCTTTATATTCACTTTCGCATGTCTAAAATGTCGCGTTTCCGAGTTATTGACGAAAAATCTTTCCGCATAGTCGGTTCGGTGGCGAGTTCGAAAGTACCGAAAGTATCGGAGTCAGGTTCTGCATAGTCGGTTCGGTGCGCCCATCGTCGCCGGTTCTCGAACCGATGCTTCTACACGTCAAATAACGTCAAATAAAGCGTTTTTATATTCACTTTCGCATGTCTGAAATTTCGCGTTTTCGAATTATTGACGAAAAATCTTTCCGCATAGTCGGTTCGGTGGCGAGTTCGAAAGTACCGAAAATACCGGAGCAACTTTCTGCATAGTCGGTTCGGTGCGCCGATCATCGCCGATCGTCGAACCGATGCTTCTACACGTTAAATTACGTTAAATAAAATGTCTTTATATTCACTTTCGCATGTCTAAAATGTCGCGTTTCCGAGTTATTGACGAAAAATCTTTCCGCATAGTCGGTTCGGTGGCGAGTTCGAAAGTACCGAAAGTATCGGAGTCAGGTTCTGCATAGTCGGTTCGGTGCGCCCATCGTCGCCGGTTCTCGAACCGATGCTTCTACACGTCAAATAACGTCAAATAAAGCGTTTTTATATTCACTTTCGCATGTCTGAAATTTCGCGTTTTCGAATTATTGACGAAAAATCTTTCCGCATAGTCGGTTCGGTGGCGAGTTCGAAAGTACCGAAAGTATCGGAGTAAGGTTCTGCATAGTCGGTTCGGTGCGCCCATCGTCGCCGGTTCTCGAACCGATGCTTCTACACGTCAAATAACGTCAAATAAAGCGTTTTTATATTCACTTTCGCATGTCTAAAATTTCGCGTTTTCGAATTATTGACGAAAAATCTTTCCGCATAGTCGGTTCGGTGGCGAGTTCGAAAGTACCGAAAATACCGGAGCAACTTTCTGCATAGTCGGTTCGGTGCGCCGATCATCGCCGATCGTCGAACCGATGCTTCTACACGTTAAATTACGTTAAATAAAATGTCTTTATATTCACTTTCGCATGTCTAAAATGTCGCGTTTCCGAGTTATTGACGAAAAATCTTTCCGCATAGTCGGTTCGGTGGCGAGTTCGAAAGTACCGGAAGTATCGGAGTCAGGTTCTGCATAGTCGGTTCGGTGCGCCCATCGTCGCCGGTTCTCGAACCGATGCTTCTACACGTCAAATAACGTCAAATAAAGCGTTTTTATATTCACTTTCGCATGTCTAAAATTTCGCGTTTTCGAATTATTGACGAAAAATCTTTCCGCATAGTCGGTTCGGTGGCGAGTTCGAAAGTACCGAAAGTATCGGAGTCAGGTTCTGCATAGTCGGTTCGGTGCGCCCATCGTCGCCGGTTCTCGAACCGATGCTTCTACGCGTTAAATTACGTGAAATGAAGCGTTTTTATATTCACTTTCGCATGTCTAATATTTCGCGTTTTCGAATTATTGACGAAAAATCTTTCCGCATAGTCGGTTCGGTGGCGAGTTCGAAAGTACCGAAAGTATCGGAGTAAGGTTCTGCATAGTCGGTTCGGTTCGCCGATCGTCGCTGATCCTCGAACCGATGCTTTTACACGTTAAATTACGTCAAATAAAGCGTTGTTATATTCACTTTCGCATGTCTAAAATTTCGCGTTTTCGAATTATTGACGAAAAATCTTTCCGCATAGTCGGTTCGGTGGCGAGTTCGAAAGTACCGAAAGTATCGGAGTCAGGTTCTGCATAGTCGGTTCGGTGCGCCCATCGTCGCCGGTTCTCGAACCGATGCTTCTACGCGTTAAATTACGTGAAATGAAGCGTTTTTATATTCACTTTCGCATGTCTGAAATTTCGCGTTTTCGAATTATTGACGAAAAATCTTTCCGCATTGTCGGTTCGGTGGCGAGTTCGAAAGTACCGAAAGTATCGGAGTAAGGTTCTGCATAGTCGGTTCGGTGCGCCCATCGTCGCCGATCCTCGAACCGATGCTTCTACACGTCAAATAACGTCAAATAAAGCGTTTTTATATTCACTTTCGCATGTCTAAAATTTCGCGTTTTCGAATTATTGACGAAAAATCTTTCCGCATAGTCGGTTCGGTGGCGAGTTCGAAAGTACCGAAAGTATCGGAGTCAGGTTCTGCATAGTCGGTTCGGTGCGCCCATCGTCGCCGGTTCTCGAACCGATGCTTCTACGCGTTAAATTACGTGAAATGAAGCGTTTTTATATTCACTTTCGCATGTCTAATATTTCGCGTTTTCGAATTATTGACGAAAAATCTTTCCGCATAATCGGTTCGGTGGCGAGTTCGAAAGTACCGAAAGTATCGGAGTAAGGTTCTGCATAGTCGGTTCGGTTCGCCGATCGTCGCTGATCCTCGAACCGATGCTTTTACACGTTAAATTACGTCAAATAAAGCGTTGTTATATTCACTTTCGCATGTCTAAAATTTCGCGTTTTCGAATTATTGACGAAAAATCTTTCCGCATAGTCGGTTCGGTGGCGAGTTCGAAAGTACCGAAAGTATCGGAGTCAGGTTCTGCATAGTCGGTTCGGTGCGCCCATCGTCGCCGGTTCTCGAACCGATGCTTCTACGCGTTAAATTACGTGAAATGAAGCGTTTTTATATTCACTTTCGCATGTCTGAAATTTCGCGTTTTCGAATTATTGACGAAAAATCTTTCCGCATTGTCGGTTCGGTGGCGAGTTCGAAAGTACCGAAAGTATCGGAGTAAGGTTCTGCATAGTCGGTTCGGTGCGCCCATCGTCGCCGATCCTCGAACCGATGCTTCTACACGTCAAATAACGTCAAATAAAGCGTTTTTATATTCACTTTCGCATGTCTAAAATTTCGCGTTTTCGAATTATTGACGAAAAATCTTTCCGCATAGTCGGTTCGGTTGCGAGTTCGAAAGTACCGAAAGTATCGGAGTAAGGTTCTGCATAGTCGGTTCGGTGCGCCGATCATCGCCGATCGTCGAACCGATGCTTCTACACGTTAAATTACGTTAAATAAAATGTCTTTATATTCACTTTCGCATGTCTAAAATGTCGCGTTTCCGAGTTATTGACGAAAAATCTTTCCGCATAGTCGGTTCGGTGGCGAGTTCGAAAGTACCGAAAGTATCGGAGTCAGGTTCTGCATAGTCGGTTCGGTGCGCCCATCGTCGCCGGTTCTCGAACCGATGCTTCTACGCGTCAAATAACGTCAAATAAAGCGTTTTTATATTCACTTTCGCATGTCTAAAATTTCGCGTTTTCGAATTATTGACGAAAAATCTTTCCGCATAGTCGGTTCGGTGGCGAGTTCGAAAGTACCGAAAGTATCGGAGTCAGGTTCTGCATTGTCGGTTCGGTGCGCCCATCGTCGCCGGTTCTCGAACCGATGCTTCTACGCGTTAAATTACGTGAAATGAAGCGTTTTTATATTCACTTTCGCATGTCTAACATTTCGCGTTTTCGAATTATTGACGAAAACTCTTTCCGCATAGTCGGTTCGGTGGCGAGTTCGAAAGTACCGAAAGTATCGGAGTAAGGTTATGCATAGTCGGTTCGGTGCGCCGATCATCGCCGATCGTCGAACCGATGCTTCTACACGTTAAATAACGTCAAATAAAGCGTTTTTATATTCACTTTCGCATGTCTGAAATTTCGCGTTTTCGAATTATTGACGAAAAATCTTTCCGCATAGTCGGTTCGGTGGCGAGTTCGAAAGTACCGAAAGTATCGGAGTAAGGTTCTGCATAGTCGGTTCGGTTCGCCGATCGTCGCCGATCCTCGAACCGATGCTTTTACACGTTAAATTACGTCAAATAAAGCGTTGTTATATTCACTTTCGCATGTCTAAAATTTCGCGTTTTCGAATTATTGACGAAAAATCTTTCCGCATAGTCGGTTCGGTGGCGAGTTCGAAAGTACCGAAAATACCGGAGCAACTTTCTGCATAGTCGGTTCGGTGCGCCGATCATCGCCGATCGTCGAACCGATGCTTCTACACGTAAATTACGTTAAATAAAGCGTTTTTATATTCACTTTCGCATGTCTAAAATTTCCCGTTTTCGAATTTTTGACGAAAAATCTTTCCGCATAGTCGGTTCGGTGGCGAGTTCGAAAGTACCGAAAGTATCGGAGTAAGGTTCTGCATAGGCGGTTCGGTGCGCCGATCATCGCCGATCGTCGAACCGATGCTTCTACACGTTAAATAACGTCAAATAAAGCGTTTTTATATTCACTTTCGCATGTCTGAAATTTCGCGTTTTCGAATTATTGACGAAAAATCTTTCCGCATAGTCGGTTCGGTGGCGAGTTCGAAAGTACCGAAAGTATCGGAGTAAGGTTCTGCATAGTCGGTTCGGTTCGCCGATCGTCGCCGATCCTCGAACCGATGCTTTTACACGTTAAATTACGTCAAATAAAGCGTTGTTATATTCACTTTCGCATGTCTAAAATTTCGCATTTTCGAATTATTGACGAAAAATCTTTCCGCATAGTCGGTTCGGTGGCGAGTTCGAAAGTACCGAAAGTATCGGAGTAAGGTTATGCATAGTCGGTTCGGTTCGCCGATCATCGCCGATCCTCGAACCGATGCTTCTACACGTCAAATAACGTCAAATAAAGCGTTTTTATATTCACTTTCGCATGTCTAAAATTTCGCGTTTTCGAATTATTGACGAAAAATCTTTCCGCATAGTCGGTTCGGTGGCGAGTTCGAAAGTACCGAAAGTATCGGAGTCAGGTTCTGCATAGTCGGTTCGGTGCGCACATCGTCGCCGGTTCTCGAACCGATGCTTCTACGCGTTAAATTACGTGAAATGAAGCGTTTTTATATTCACTTTCGCATGTCTGAAATTTCGCGTTTTCGAATTATTGACGAAAAATCTTTCCGCATAGTCGGTTCGGTGGCGAGTTCGAAAGTACCGAAAGTATCGGAGAAAGGTTCTGCATAGTCGGTTCGGTGCGCCCATCGTCGCCGATCCTCGAACAGATGCTTCTACACGTCAAATAACGTCAAATAAAGCGTTTTTATATTCACTTTCGCATGTCTAAAATTTCGCGTTTTCGAATTATTGACGAAAAATCTTTCCGCATAGTCGGTTCGGTTGCGAGTTCGAAAGTACCGAAAGTATCGGAGTAAGGTTCTGCATAGTCGGTTCGGTGCGCCGATCATCGCCAATCGTCGAACCGATGCTTCTACGCGTTAAATTACGTGAAATGAAGCGTTTTTATATTCACTTTCGCATGTCTGAAATTTCGCGTTTTCGAATTATTGACGAAAAATCTTTCCGCATAGTCGGTTCGGTGGCGAGTTCGAAAGTACCGAAAGTATCGGAGAAAGGTTCTGCATAGTCGGTTCGGTGCGCCCATCGTCGCCGATCCTCGAACCGATGCTTCTACACGTCAAATAACGTCAAATAAAGCGTTTTTATATTCACTTTCGCATGTCTAAAATTTCGCGTTTTCGAATTATTGACGAAAAATCTTTCCGCATAGTCGGTTCGGTGGCGAGTTCGAAAGTACCGAAAGTATCGGAGTCAGGTTCGGCATAGTCGGTTCGGTGCGCACATCGTCGCCGGTTCTCGAACCGATGCTTCTACGCGTTAAATTACGTGAAATGAAGCGTTTTTATATTCACTTTCGCATGTCTAAGATTTCGCGTTTTCGAATTATTGACGAAAAATCTTTCCGCATAGTCGGTTCGGTTGCGAGTTCGAAAGTACCGAAAGTATCGGAGTAAGGTTCTGCATAGTCGGTTCGGTGCGCCGATCATCGCCAATCGTCGAACCGATGCTTCTACGCGTTAAATTACGTGAAATGAAGCGTTTTTATATTCACTTTCGCATGTCTGAAATTTCGCGTTTTCGAATTATTGACGAAAAATCTTTCCGCATAGTCGGTTCGGTGGCGAGTTCGAAAGTACCGAAAGTATCGGAGAAAGGTTCTGCATAGTCGGTTCGGTGCGCCCATCGTCGCCGATCCTCGAACCGATGCTTCTACACGTCAAATAACGTCAAATAAAGCGTTTTTATATTCACTTTCGCATGTCTAAAATTTCGCGTTTTCGAATTATTGACGAAAAATCTTTCCGCATAGTCGGTTCGGTGGCGAGTTCGAAAGTACCGAAAGTATCGGAGTCAGGTTCTGCATAGTCGGTTCGGTGCGCACATCGTCGCCCGTTCTCGAACCGATGCTTCTACGCGTTAAATTACCTGAAATGAAGCGTTTTTATATTCACTTTCGCATGTCTGAAATTTCGCGTTTTCGAATTATTGACGAAAAATCTTTCCGCATAGTCGGTTCGGTGGCGAGTTCGAAAGTACCGAAAGTATCGGAGAAAGGTTCTGCATAGTCGGTTCGGTGCGCCCATCGTCGCCGATCCTCGAACAGATGCTTCTACACGTCAAATAACGTCAAATAAAGCGTTTTTATATTCACTTTCGCATGTCTAAAATTTCGCGTTTTCGAATTATTGACGAAAAATCTTTCCGCATAGTCGGTTCGGTGGCGAGTTCGAAAGTACCGAAAGTATCGGAGTCAGGTTCTGCATAGTCGGTTCGGTGCGCACATCGTCGCCGGTTCTCGAACCGATGCTTCTACGCGTTAAATTACGTGAAATGAAGCGTTTTTATATTCACTTTCGCATGTCTGAAATTTCGCGTTTTCGAATTATTGACGAAAAATCTTTCCGCATAGTCGGTTCGGTGGCGAGTTCGAAAGTACCGAAAGTATCGGAGAAAGGTTCTGCATAGTCGGTTCGGTGCGCCCATCGTCGCCGATCCTCGAACCGATGCTTCTACACGTCAAATAACGTCAAATAAAGCGTTTTTATATTCACTTTCGCATGTCTAAAATTTCGCGTTTTCGAATTATTGACGAAAAATCTTTCCGCATAGTCGGTTCGGTGGCGAGTTCGAAAGTACCGAAAGTATCGGAGTCAGGTTCTGCATAGTCGGTTCGGTGCGCACATCGTCGCCGGTTCTCGAACCGATGCTTCTACGCGTTAAATTACGTGAAATGAAACGTTTTTATATTCACTTTCGCATGTCTGAAATTTCGCGTTTTCGAATTATTGACGAAAAATCTTTCCGCATAGTCGGTTCGGTGGCGAGTTCGAAAGTACCGAAAGTATCGGAGTCAGGTTCTGCATAGTCGGTTCGGTGCGCACATCGTCGCCGGTTCTCGAACCGATGCTTCTACGCGTTAAATTACGTGAAATGAAGCGTTTTTATATTCACTTTCGCATGTCTGAAATTTCGCGTTTTCGAATTATTGACGAAAAATCTTTCCGCATAGTCGGTTCGGTGGCGAGTTCGAAAGTACCGAAAGTATCGGAGAAAGGTTCTGCATAGTCGGTTCGGTGCGCCCATCGTCGCCGATCCTCGAACAGATGCTTCTACACGTCAAATAACGTCAAATAAAGCGTTTTTATATTCACTTTCGCATGTCTAAAATTTCGCGTTTTCGAATTATTGACGAAAAATCTTTCCGCATAGTCGGTTCGGTGGCGAGTTCGAAAGTACCGAAAGTATCGGAGTCAGGTTCTGCATAGTCGGTTCGGTGCGCACATCGTCGCCGGTTCTCGAACCGATGCTTCTACGCGTTAAATTACGTGAAATGAAACGTTTTTATATTCACTTTCGCATGTCTGAAATTTCGCGTTTTCGAATTATTGACGAAAAATCTTTCCGCATAGTCGGTTCGGTGGCGAGTTCGAAAGTACCGAAAGTATCGGAGAAAGGTTCTGCATAGTCGGTTCGGTGCGCCCATCGTCGCCGATCCTCGAACCGATGCTTCTACACGTCAAATAACGTCAAATAAAGCGTTTTTATATTCACTTTCGCATGTCTAAAATTTCGCGTTTTCGAATTATTGACGAAAAATCTTTCCGCATAGTCGGTTCGGTGGCGAGTTCGAAAGTACCGAAAGTATCGGAGAAAGGTTCTGCATAGTCGGTTCGGTGCGCCCATCGTCGCCGATCCTCGAACAGATGGTTCTACACGTCGAATAACGTCAAATAAAGCGTTTTTATATTCACTTTCGCATGTCTAAAATTTCGCGTTTTCGAATTATTGACGAAAAATCTTTCCGCATAGTCGGTTCGGTGGCGAGTTCGAAAGTACCGAAAGTATCGGAGTCAGGTTCTGCATAGTCGGTTCGGTGCGCACATCGTCGCCCGTTCTCGAACCGATGCTTCTACGCGTTAAATTACCTGAAATGAAGCGTTTTTATATTCACTTTCGCATGTCTGAAATTTCGCGTTTTCGAATTATTGACGAAAAATCTTTCCGCATAGTCGGTTCGGTGGCGAGTTCGAAAGTACCGAAAGTATCGGAGAAAGGTTCTGCATAGTCGGTTCGGTGCGCCCATCGTCGCCGATCCTCGAACAGATGCTTCTACACGTCAAATAACGTCAAATAAAGCGTTTTTATATTCACTTTCGCATGTCTAAAATTTCGCGTTTTCGAATTATTGACGAAAAATCTTTCCGCATAGTCGGTTCGGTGGCGAGTTCGAAAGTACCGAAAGTATCGGAGTCAGGTTCTGCATAGTCGGTTCGGTGCGCACATCGTCGCCGGTTCTCGAACCGATGCTTCTACGCGTTAAATTACGTGAAATGAAGCGTTTTTATATTCACTTTCGCATGTCTGAAATTTCGCGTTTTCGAATTATTGACGAAAAATCTTTCCGCATAGTCGGTTCGGTGGCGAGTTCGAAAGTACCGAAAGTATCGGAGAAAGGTTCTGCATAGTCGGTTCGGTGCGCCCATCGTCGCCGATCCTCGAACCGATGCTTCTACACGTCAAATAACGTCAAATAAAGCGTTTTTATATTCACTTTCGCATGTCTAAAATTTCGCGTTTTCGAATTATTGACGAAAAATCTTTCCGCATAGTCGGTTCGGTGGCGAGTTCGAAAGTACCGAAAGTATCGGAGTCAGGTTCTGCATAGTCGGTTCGGTGCGCACATCGTCGCCGGTTCTCGAACCGATGCTTCTACGCGTTAAATTACGTGAAATGAAACGTTTTTATATTCACTTTCGCATGTCTGAAATTTCGCGTTTTCGAATTATTGACGAAAAATCTTTCCGCATAGTCGGTTCGGTGGCGAGTTCGAAAGTACCGAAAGTATCGGAGTCAGGTTCTGCATAGTCGGTTCGGTGCGCACATCGTCGCCGGTTCTCGAACCGATGCTTCTACGCGTTAAATTACGTGAAATGAAGCGTTTTTATATTCACTTTCGCATGTCTGAAATTTCGCGTTTTCGAATTATTGACGAAAAATCTTTCCGCATAGTCGGTTCGGTGGCGAGTTCGAAAGTACCGAAAGTATCGGAGAAAGGTTCTGCATAGTCGGTTCGGTGCGCCCATCGTCGCCGATCCTCGAACAGATGCTTCTACACGTCAAATAACGTCAAATAAAGCGTTTTTATATTCACTTTCGCATGTCTAAAATTTCGCGTTTTCGAATTATTGACGAAAAATCTTTCCGCATAGTCGGTTCGGTGGCGAGTTCGAAAGTACCGAAAGTATCGGAGTCAGGTTCTGCATAGTCGGTTCGGTGCGCACATCGTCGCCGGTTCTCGAACCGATGCTTCTACGCGTTAAATTACGTGAAATGAAACGTTTTTATATTCACTTTCGCATGTCTGAAATTTCGCGTTTTCGAATTATTGACGAAAAATCTTTCCGCATAGTCGGTTCGGTGGCGAGTTCGAAAGTACCGAAAGTATCGGAGTCAGGTTCTGCATAGTCGGTTCGGTGCGCACATCGTCGCCGGTTCTCGAACCGATGCTTCTACGCGTTAAATTACGTGAAATGAAGCGTTTTTATATTCACTTTCGCATGTCTGAAATTTCGCGTTTTCGAATTATTGACGAAAAATCTTTCCGCATAGTCGGTTCGGTGGCGAGTTCGAAAGTACCGAAAGTATCGGAGAAAGGTTCTGCATAGTCGGTTCGGTGCGCCCATCGTCGCCGATCCTCCAACAGATGGTTCTACACGTCGAATAACGTCAAATAAAGCGTTTTTATATTCACTTTCGCATGTCTGAAATTTCGCGTTTTCGAATTATTGACGAAAAATCTTTCCGCATAGTCGGTTCGGTGGCGAGTTCGAAAGTACCGAAAGTATCGGAGAAAGGTTCTGCATAGTCGGTTCGGTGCGCCCATCGTCGCCGATCCTCGAACCGATGCTTCTACACGTCAAATAACGTCAAATAAAGCGTTTTTATAGTCACTTTCGCATGTCTAAAATTTCGCGTTTTCGAATTATTGACGAAAAATCTTTCCGCATAGTCGGTTCGGTGGCGAGTTCGAAAGTACCGAAAGTATCGGAGTCAGGTTCTGCATAGTCGGTTCGGTGCGCACATCGTCGCCGGTTCTCGAACCGATGCTTCTACGCGTTAAATTACGTGAAATGAAGCGTTTTTATATTCACTTTCGCATGTCTGAAATTTCGCGTTTTCGAATTATTGACGAAAAATCTTTCCGCATAGTCGGTTCGGTGGCGAGTTCGAAAGTACCGAAAGTATCGGAGAAAGGTTCTGCATAGTCGGTTCGGTGCGCCCATCGTCGCCGATCCTCGAACCGATGCTTCTACACGTCAAACAACGTCAAATAAAGCGTTTTTATATTCACTTTCGCATGTCTAAAATTTCGCGTTTTCGAATTATTGACGAAAAATCTTTCCGCATAGTCGGTTCGGTGGCGAGTTCGAAAGTACCGAAAGTATCGGAGTCAGGTTCTGCATAGTCGGTTCGGTGCGCACATCGTCGCCGGTTCTCGAACCGATGCTTCTACGCGTTAAATTACGTGAAATGAAGCGTTTTTATATTCACTTTCGCATGTCTGAAATTTCGCGTTTTCGAATTATTGACGAAAAATCTTTCCGCATAGTCGGTTCGGTGGCGAGTTCGAAAGTACCGAAAGTATCGGAGAAAGGTTCTGCATAGTCGGTTCGGTGCGCCCATCGTCGCCGATCCTCGAACAGATGCTTCTACGCGTTAAATTACGTGAAATGAAGCGTTTTTATATTCACTTTCGCATGTCTGAAGTTTCGCGTTTTCGAATTATTGACGAAAAATCTTTCCGCATAGTCGGTTCGGTGGCGAGTTCGAAAGTACCGAAAGTATCGGAGAAAGGTTCTGCATAGTCGGTTCGGTGCGCCCATCGTCGCCGATCCTCGAACCGATGCTTCTACACGTCAAATAACGTCAAATAAAGCGTTTTTATATTCACTTTCGCATGTCTAAAATTTCGCGTTTTCGAATTATTGACGAAAAATCTTTCCGCATAGTCGGTTCGGTGGCGAGTTCGAAAGTACCGAAAGTATCGGAGTCAGGTTCTGCATAGTCGGTTCGGTGCGCACATCGTCGCCGGTTCTCGAACCGATGCTTCTACGCGTTAAATTACGTGAAATGAAGCGTTTTTATATTCACTTTCGCATGTCTGAAATTTCGCGTTTTCGAATTATTGACGAAAAATCTTTCCGCATAGTCGGTTCGGTGGCGAGTTCGAAAGTACCGAAAGTATCGGAGAAAGGTTCTGCATAGTCGGTTCGGTGCGCCCATCGTCGCCGATCCTCGAACAGATGCTTCTACACGTCAAATAACGTCAAATAAAGCGTTTTTATATTCACTTTCGCATGTCTAAAATTTCGCGTTTTCGAATTATTGACGAAAAATCTTTCCGCATAGTCGGTTCGGTTGCGAGTTCGAAAGTACCGAAAGTATCGGAGTAAGGTTCTGCATAGTCGGTTCAGTGCGCCGATCATCGCCGATCGTCGAACCGATGCTTCTACGCGTTAAATTACGTGAAATGAAGCGTTTTTATATTCACTTTCGCATGTCTGAAATTTCGCGTTTTCGAATTATTGACGAAAAATCTTTCCGCATAGTCGGTTCGGTGGCGAGTTCGAAAGTACCGAAAGTATCGGAGAAAGGTTCTGCATAGTCGGTTCGGTGCGCCCATCGTCGCCGATCCTCGAACAGATGCTTCTACACGTCGAATAACGTCAAATAAAGCGTTTTTATATTCACTTTCGCATGTCTGAAATTTCGCGTTTTCGAATTATTGACGAAAAATCTTTCCGCATAGTCGGTTCGGTGGCGAGTTCGAAAGTACCGAAAGTATCGGAGAAAGGTTCTGCATAGTCGGTTCGGTGCGCCCATCGTCGCCGATCCTCGAACCGATGCTTCTACACGTCAAATAACGTCAAATAAAGCGTTTTTATATTCACTTTCGCATGTCTAAAATTTCGCGTTTTCGAATTATTGACGAAAAATCTTTCCGCATAGTCGGTTCGGTGGCGAGTTCGAAAGTACCGAAAGTATCGGAGTCAGGTTCTGCATAGTCGGTTCGGTGCGCACATCGTCGCCGGTTCTCGAACCGATGCTTCTACGCGTTAAATTACGTGAAATGAAGCGTTTTTATATTCACTTTCGCATGTCTGAAATTTCGCGTTTTCGAATTATTGACGAAAAATCTTTCCGCATAGTCGGTTCGGTGGCGAGTTCGAAAGTACCGAAAGTATCGGAGTCAGGTTCTGCATAGTCGGTTCGGTGCGCCCATCGTCGCCGATCCTCGAACCGATGCTTTTACACGTTAAATTACGTCAAATAAAGCGTTGTTATATTCACTTTCGCATGTCTAAAATTTCGCGTTTTCGAATTTTTGACGAAAAATCTTTCCGCATAGTCGGTTCGGTGGCGAGTTCGAAAGTACCGAAAGTATCGGAGTAAGGTTCTGCATAGTCGGTTCGGTGCGCCCATCGTCGCCGGTTCTCGAACCGATGCTTCTACACGTCAAATAACGTCAAATAAAGCGTTTTTATATTCACTTTCGCATGTCTAAAATTTCGCGTTTTCGAATTATTGACGAAAAATCTTTCCGCATAGTCGGTTCGGTTGCGAGTTCGAAAGTACCGAAAGTATCGGAGTAAGGTTCTGCATAGTCGGTTCGGTGCGCCGATCATCGCCGATCGTCGAACCGATGCTTCTACACGTTAAATAACGTCAAATAAAGCGTTTTTATATTCACTTTCGCATGTCTGAAATTTCGCGTTTTCGAATTATTGACGAAAAATCTTTCCGCATAGTCGGTTCGGTGGCGAGTTCGAAAGTACCGAAAGTATCGGAGTAAGGTTCTGCATAGTCGGTTCGGTTCGCCGATCGTCGCCGATCCTCCAACCGATGCTTTTACACGTTAAATTACGTCAAATAAAGCGTTGTTATATTCACTTTCGCATGTCTAAAATTTCGCGTTTTCGAATTATTGACGAAAAATCTTTCCGCATAGTCGGTTCGGTGGCGAGTTCGAAAGTACCGAAAGTATCGGAGTCAGGTTCTGCATAGTCGGTTCGGTGCGCCCATCGTCGCCGGTTCTCGAACCGATGCTTCTACGCGTTAAATTACGTGAAATTAAGCGTTTTTATATTCACTTTCGCATGTCTAACATTTCGCGTTTTCGAATTATTGACGAAAAATCTTTCCGCATTGTCGGTTCGGTGGCGAGTTCGAAAGTACCGAAAGTATCGGAGTAAGGTTCTGCATAGTCGGTTCGGTGCGCCCATCGTCGCCGATCCTCGAACCGATGCTTCTACACGTCAAATAACGTCAAATAAAGCGTTTTTATATTCACTTTGGCATGTCTGAAATTTCGCGTTTTCGAATTATTGACGAAAAATCTTTCCGCATAGTCGGTTCGGTGGCGAGTTCGAAAGTACCGAAAATACCGGAGCAACTTTCTGCATAGTCGGTTCGGTGCGCCGATCATCGCCGATCGTCGAACCGATGCTTCTACACGTTAAATTACGTTAAATAAAATGTCTTTATATTCACTTTCGCATGTCTAAAATGTCGCGTTTCCGAGTTATTGACGAAAAATCTTTCCGCATAGTCGGTTCGGTGGCGAGTTCGAAAGTACCGAAAGTATCGGAGTCAGGTTCTGCATAGTCGGTTCGGTGCGCACATCGTCGCCGGTTCTCGAACCGATGCTTCTACGCGTCAAATAACGTCAAATAAAGCGTTTTTATATTCACTTTCGCATGTCTGAAATTTCGCGTTTTCGAATTATTGACGAAAAATCTTTCCGCATAGTCGGTTCGGTGGCGAGTTCGAAAGTACCGAAAGTATCGGACTAAGGTTCTGCATAGTCGGTTCGGTTCGCCGATCGTCGCCGATCCTCGAACCGATGCTTTTACACGTTAAATTACGTCAAATAAAGCGTTGTTATATTCACTTTCGCATGTCTAAAATTTCGCGTTTTCGAATTTTTGACGAAAAATCTTTCCGCATAGTCGGTTCGGTGGCGAGTTCGAAAGTACCGAAAGTATCGGAGTAAGGTTCTGCATAGTCGGTTCGGTGCGCCCATCGTCGCCGGTTCTCGAACCGATGCTTCTACACGTCAAATAACGTCAAATAAAGCGTTTTTATATTCACTTTCGCATGTCTAAAATTTCGCGTTTTGGAATTATTGACGAAAAATCTTTCCGCATAGTCGGTTCGGTTGCGAGTTCGAAAGTACCGAAAGTATCGGAGTAAGGTTCTGCATAGTCGGTTCGGTGCGCCGATCATCGCCGATCGTCGAACCGATGCTTCTACACGTTAAATAACGTCAAATAAAGCGTTTTTATATTCACTTTCGCATGTCTAACATTTCGCGTTTTCGAATTATTGACGAAAAATCTTTCCGCATTGTCGGTTCGGTGGCGAGTTCGAAAGTACCGAAAGTATCGGAGTAAGGTTCTGCATAGTCGGTTCGGTGCGCCCATCGTCGCCGATCCTCGAACCGATGCTTCTACACGTCAAATAACGTCAAATAAAGCGTTTTTATATTCACTTTGGCATGTCTGAAATTTCGCGTTTTCGAATTATTGACGAAAAATCTTTCCGCATAGTCGGTTCGGTGGCGAGTTCGAAAGTACCGAAAATACCGGAGCAACTTTCTGCATAGTCGGTTCGGTGCGCCGATCATCGCCGATCGTCGAACCGATGCTTCTACACGTTAAATTACGTTAAATAAAATGTCTTTATATTCACTTTCGCATGTCTAAAATGTCGCGTTTCCGAGTTATTGACGAAAAATCTTTCCGCATAGTCGGTTCGGTGGCGAGTTCGAAAGTACCGAAAGTATCGGAGTCAGGTTCTGCATAGTCGGTTCGGTGCGCCCATCGTCGCCGGTTCTCGAACCGATGCTTCTACACGTCAAATAACGTCAAATAAAGCGTTTTTATGTTCACTTTCGCATGTCTGAAATTTCGCGTTTTCGAATTATTGACGAAAAATCTTTCCGCATAGTCGGTTCGGTGGCGAGTTCGAAAGTACCGAAAGTATCGGAGTAAGGTTCTGCATAGTCGGTTCGGTTCGCCGATCGTCGCCGATCCTCGAACCGATGCTTTTACACGTTAAATTACGTCAAATAAAGCGTTGTTATATTCACTTTCGCATGTCTAAAATTTCCCGTTTTCGAATTTTTGACGAAAAATCTTTCCGCATAGTCGGTTCGGTGGCGAGTTCGAAAGTACCGAAAGTATCGGAGTAAGGTTCTGCATAGTCGGTTCGGTGCGCCCATCGTCGCCGGTTCTCGAACCGATGCTTCTACGCGTTAAATTACGTGAAATGAAGCGTTTTTATATTCACTTTCGCATGTCTAACATTTCGCGTTTTCGAATTATTGACGAAAAATCTTTCCTCATAGTCGGTTCGGTGGCGAGTTCGAAAGTACCGAAAGTATCGGAGTAAGGTTATGCATAGTCGGTTCGGTTCGCCGATCATCGCCAATCCTCGAACCGATGCTTCTACGCGTTAAATTACGTGAAATGAAGCGTTTTTATATTCACTTTCGCATGTCTAACATTTCGCGTTTTCGAATTATTGACGAAAAATCTTTCCGCATAGTCGGTTCGGTGGCGAGTTCGAAAGTACCGAAAGTATCGGAGTCAGGTTCTGCATAGTCGGTTCGGTGCGCCCATCGTCGCCGGTTCTCGAACCGATGCTTCTACGCGTTAAATTACGTGAAATGAAGCGTTTTTATATTCACTTTCGCATGTCTAACATTTCGCGTTTTCGAATTATTGACGAAAAATCTTTCCGCATAGTCGGTTCGGTGGCGAGTTCGAAAGTACCGAAAGTATCGGAGTAAGGTTCTGCATAGTCGGTTCGGTTCGCCGATCCTCGAACCGATGCTTTTACACGTTAAATTACGTCAAATAAAGCGTTTTTATATTCACTTTCGCATGTCTAAAATTTCGCGTTTTCGAATTATTGACGAAAAATCTTTCCGCATAGTTGGTTCGGTGGCGAGTTCGAAAGTACCGAAAATACCGGAGCAACTTCCTGCATAGTCGGTTCGGTGCGCCGATCATCGCCGATCGTCGAACCGATGCTTCTACACGTTAAATTACGTTAAATAAAGCGTTTTTATATTCACTTTCGCATGTCTACAATTTCGCGTTTTCGAGATATTGACGAAAAATCGTTCCGCATAGTCGGTTCGGTGGCGAGTTCGAAAGTCACGAAAATACCGGAGCAACTTTCTGCATAGTCGGTTCGGTGCGCTGATCATCGCCGATCGTCGAACCGATGCTTCTACACGTTAAATTACGTTAAATAAAGCGTTTTTATATTCACTTTCG